>CM038115.1:32707374-33188672 GCA_001642375.2 Mentha longifolia
GCTCTCTTTGACTTCGTTCACAAAGTCTTCCTTGGTTACTCTGGTAACCACGACGCTGTCACTCCAGCGAAGTTTAGAGTGATAACTGCAATCGTGCAGCGTCTAAACGTGAACTGGGCCCGATTTCTCCTCGAGCTCATCAATGAAGAAGTCAAACAGCTCTCGATCACCTATGACGGAGATGTGGTGACCGATTTCCGCGTTGCCAGGAACCTGCGTCTAGGCACCAAGATCTGCTCTCTCATTCTCTGCCTCCACCCCAACCTCAACTGGAGTGGAATGACTCACTTCAACAAGGAGAAGGTCCCCAAGGACCAGAAGCAGCTCGAACTCATAATTGGTGTCGACATGACTGTCTTTGCCAAGAATGATGATGTGGTGAAGCCGTTCCTCTATGCCATGGGTCGATCTAACCCAGCTTGGGTTCCTCCAGAGCAGCGTGACGTTAGGAGAAAGAGACAGCTTGCCCCCAGCAAGCAGCTCGACAGACCTGCCAAGTCTGTTCGCATCAAATCTCCAACTCCCATATCACGCAGGTTGCATACGGAGTTTGCCTCCATAGAAGTTCAGCACCAACCTGCTCGTCAAACACTCGAAGACATCCCAGAACAGACAGTTCTCGATGCACAGGTTTCAATCCCCGTGCCCTCTGTTCGTGATATCTTCCAGTCAACAGCTTCGGAGCAAGCTGGTCAAAGCCACAGCGAATCTCAACCGGAGGATGACACAGATTTCGAGGAAGAAATTCCTGATACCTCCATCGTCATCCACCAGCTGTCCGGTGAAGCTTCTCATCATCACAGCTCGCCTCCAGAGCTTGAACTTCATCTCATCCTTTCTTCCGATGATGATGATGTGCAAGAAGATCCGATCAAGACTGCAGCTGCCATGTTGGTCAGCTCCATCGAGATCGACGCTGAGAAGACTGTCATGGAGTCTTTTCCCGGAATTGATCTCACTCCGGAGACCAGGTCAATGGCAATCCGGCTTCGTGCTCTGCTTGATGGGAAAGATAGATCGTACTGTGATTTGAAGTCCATCTTTCTTGTCCACTCCATCGAACAGCTAGAAGTTGAAGAGCACAACCTCGGGACGTATTTTGGCTATGCTTCCATTCCTGAAGCTCGTGACTGCTTCAAGAAGTTCGTCCTCTCTAGGATGAAGAGAGAGGCCAAGGTAGTCAATGTCGACTTGAAACATTTCTACTCTCACGATCGAGATTCTTATAATGATAGGTTTCTGGAGAACGAAGATTTCAGTCACATTCCTTCTCCATCCCGAAACAGCGGAGACGCAGTGTCCCTTCACGATCAAGCACCGGTCTATTATGTCACAACCACAGGAACTTCTCTCACTTCTGTTCAAGCAGACTTGAAGAAATTTATCATTGAGGAAGTTTCCAAGGTGAAGGCCACCGAGGTTGCTGAACACCAGAAGCTTGCGGACAAGATCGAAGCAATGGACACAGCGGCGTCTGCCATGCTGGAAAATATCAAGTCTGAAATGCCACAGGTTATCAAGGATGAAGTGGCAAGCCAGCTTGAGACCTTCTTCTCCGCCCGCCTGAAAGCTGCGACGGATCTGCTGCTTCCCAACCAGCTGTCCGAACTGAAGGTCGCATACTCATCTTCGGTTGACAACCTGCGATACGAGCTGGAGCAGCTCAATCAGCTTGTCAACACCTTTTCTTCAAAGCTCGCTCATGTTTCATCCAGCTCCCTGAAGAAAGAGGAAGAGATGCAAGGGAACATCAACTCCCTCCTGCAGTTTAAAGAGAAGATCTGCACTGATCTGTCCTTAATCTCCAACGAGCAAGCCTCCCTCAACACCACTGTTCAGCAATTAATTGATAATGCCGAAAAGGGGGAAGGGAAAGGCAAACGCACTGCTGCCAAAGCAAAGGGCAAGGAGAAAAAGGTCACCCAACCTCCTATCACTCAATCAGAAGCTGCTCCGCATGTGACAGCTGTCTCTCAACCTGCTGCCCAGAAGCTGTCTGAGCAAGAGAAGGAACTGGGTGTTGCTGCCCTTATCCAGATGATGGCAGAAGCTGGATACACCGCAGATGAATGCGAGAATGAAGGCAAGCAGAAGCTGTTTCTCGAAGATCTGAGGAAACAGAGAGCCAAGGACAAAGCTCGCTTAGCATGCTTCCAGGGTCTTGAAAGCTGCAAGGAGCAAGCGGACAAGAGAGAGCCAATTGATTGGCTACCTGTAGAAGATCAACCCTTGTGGGACGAGTTTCTGAACCAGTTCATCCTACATCATTACTGGTTGCAGATTGATGCTCGCTTCACTGGTGATACCAGAACTGCCTTCTACAACTGGATGCAATCTTTTCCCGACCGCGAATTCATTAAAAGAGTTCATGCGAAAGCTGCAGAGGCGAAGGTCACAATCAATCCGCCCAAAATAGAGACCTTCCAACTTCCCACTGTCTGCGGCACTGATACCCCAGATATCGACCGGATCAATACTTTCATAAGGAGAATCGCAGGTCAATACGGTTGCAAGACCACAAGCTGCGATGAATACAAGTCGATCCGTGACAGAGTCTATGCATTTACTGGAACTGTAAGCAAGGAGAAGATCGCTGAAGAAAGATTCAAGACTGTGAGGAAGTGACTTGATCGTTTTTCATTCATTTATTGTATCAACCTTGTAATCTGTACACATCAATTCTGCTGATACTATAAATGAAAAATGATCATATTTTGTTCCTGACGACAAAATCTCATTGTCCAGGCCTCTGCTTGTTATGCTTTAAATTTCCTAACACTTTTTCTCATGCAGCTGGCTGGACATCAAACCTTGATCACTTTTTCTTGTGAAGTTCAAATATTCTAAGTCAAGATGTAAAGTGTGGGTTCGGTATTATCAAAAAGGGGGAAATTGTTGGGAACCCCTTCAATAGTTTTGATAATGTTATTAGAAACCACACTTAGTCAATAGACGTTAATTGGAACAGACTGATCTCTGTGTTTGGATCAGTCAAGCTCAACTAAAACAGGTTGCTATGTAAAGGTCAAGGTTGGAAGTGCAACCTTGTACCTAATCTACTCAAACCTGTTATACTGTTCCACCATGTAATCTGTCTATGTAACCTGCTCTAATCATACCTGAAGATCTCACTCGAAGGTTACAGAGACTGAAGACAGTTTGAGGTATAGGAAGCTCGACCTTCAAAGTCCAACCTGAGCTGTGACTGAGGAACCTGTCCTCAACTCAACGACTATAAGTGTGTCAGTGTACGGTTCTGCACATCCTGACACACACAACGGCTCTATTACAAATGCTTCTCTATAAATACCTCAAGACATTCAAGAAAGAAGGCACGGGAAACTCAAATTACAAGCTGAAACGCTGCAGAAATCTCAAGCCAAACATTCACACAATCAACACTCGAAATTACTAGAGCTTTCCCAAGTGTTGATCTTTAAAGATTTCTATTCTTTCTAGAATCTGTCTTACTAGAACACAATCCACACTCTCACTACCATCACTGCTGATATTCAGCGTAGTTGATAGAGTTGTATTTCAAACGGTGATAGCTCTTCACAGCTTTCCAGTTTGATTATTAGTGCTAGCTGTTTAGCATTAGTAAGATTGTATGTAAGTTTGTATGTAAAGTTAGAAGAGACACGACTCAAGATTCGTGCTAGATTCAGTCTAAAGAAAGACTAGAATTTGGACTGGAACCTCCACCAGTATTAAAAGGAGCGAAATCTCAAGTTAAGGGATTACAGATTCGACGGGATCTGGCGTGGACGTAGGAGCTGTTTACTCCGAACCACGATAAAAACTCCTCGTGTCTTTCTCTCTTAATGTCATCTTTATTTACACAGTTTGCATGCTCACAACCTGCACCTCAGTAATCTGTCTTGCATACACTTCTGTATTTACACAGCTTACATGCTTGCAACCTGCACTGCTATAACTTGTATTGCATGAACTGTTGTCTGATCTGAAGTCTTCTCGAAAACTGCTTTGCAAACTGTTAGCCAACCTTTCCACCAAACTTCCGCACGCAGGTTAGTTTTGCAAGCTCAGCAGTTGACTGTTTGAGCTGGAAAAACTAAACTGCTCTGATAAACTGAAGTGACGACTCAGTAAGATCAAATTGTTTTGAAAAGTCAAAACTGTTGGTTAATTGGTGTATTCCCCCCCCCCATACACCAATATCTATTTATCGGGACCTACAATATGCATAAAAATAATATAAAATAATATATTTTATTATACAACATTTATGCACAAAAATGTATCATTTTATGCATAAAATGCATGGATTGCAGTTTTCACGTAATAATTAGTTTTTATATGATATATTACCTATATATATATATATATATAAATTACCCACATAGACATTGTAATATCAAAAGTAGCTTTGGAACTTAATTAACTAAAAAACTACTCATTTTTTAATTTGGTGGACAATAATGGTCTTACTTTTTAAGTACATGGGTATATCTTCCCTATTTTCTCTCTTTTGTCCATCTTTTTAGCACATACACCCTCTTTCTCTCTCTTTTCATCATTTTTTACTTTTTTTCTTTCATTTGTTTTTCTTTTTCTTTTCCTTTTCCTCTTTGGTTTTTTTATTTTTTTATTTGTCTTTTCAGTTTTTTTTTCTTTTCCCTTTTTTTTTAATTTTTTCCTTTTCAGTATTTTTTGTTTCGTTTTCCTTTTCCATTTTTCGTTTTTTTTTTTAATTTTTATTTTTCTTTTGTCTCTCACTTGTTTCTCTTTCAGCACTTTTACCCTCAGATCTCTTCTTTTTCTTTTTTTTTTTCATTTCTTTTAATTGCTGCCTCCGAACAGGTACGGAATATGAGATTCGTATCAAAATCGAAAAAAAATCTCATAATTTAGTCCAGATTTAAATGCACAAAACAAAACCAATTGTGATACAAATAAGGAAGAGGCACGAAATGTGAAATTCATACAAAAAAACAGGTAAGAATTTCATAATTCATTTCAGAATCAAATGCACAAAACAGAAACCAATTGTGGTACGAACAAGGAAGTGGTACGAAATATATATAAAGTTTGTACCATATAGTCTTTCGTGTTAGATGCAATGTGTGTTTGTTTGGAAAATCATCTTGCTGCCTCCGAAGATGTACGAAATGTGAAATTTGTACCAAAATCGGGTAAAAATTTTATAATTATATAAGTATATGGTCACTGGTTGAGAATATGGGCCAATTCATACCGATTACCTATAAATATAGTACGACTTGTATACGTAAGTATGAAGTTATTGGTACAAATATGAGTTAATTCGTACTGCTTACCTTTGATATAGTACGAATTATACAAGAGCATAGCGCAATAATTCATACTACTTACCTTTGATATAGTATGAATTATACAAGAGCATAGCGCAACTTGTGAAATAAGAGTATGAACTCCAATAATAGCAAAATAACAACCCAAAACATAAAATTTCTTTTTTTTATTTTCATCAACCACCAGCGAAAACCCAAGTACGAAAATGTTAAATTCTTACTGAAAATCGGGTAAACATTTTACAATTATAAAAGTAATTATATGGTTATTGGTACAAAAATGAGTCAATTTGTACCGCTTACCTATGATACAGTATGAATTATACAAAATTAGTAGGAGTATATGGTTATCGGTACAAATATGAGTCAATTCGTACCGATTACCCATGATGAAGAATAATTAACAAATACTAACATACACATCACTTTCAAGCCTCATTTCACTTCCATCAGCACACAAAACAGAAACCAATTGTGGTACGAACAATGAAGATGTACGAAATATGAAATTTGTACCATGTAGTCTTTAATGTTATATGCAATGTGTGTTTATTTGGAAACATCTCATCTTGCAGCCTCTGAAGAGGTACGAAATGTGAAATTCGTACCAAGATCAGACAAGAATTTTATAATTATATAAGTAAGTATATGGTCACTTGTTGAGAATATGAATCAATTCGTATCAATTACCTATAAATATGATACGAACTGTACACGTAGGTATAGAGTTATTGGTACGAATATGAGTCAATTCGTACCGCTTAACTTTGATATAGTACGAATTATACAAGTTAGTATATGGTTATTGGTATGAATATGGTTACATTCGTACTTGTTACCTAACATATATTGTGAATTATATAAATTGTCGGTACGAAATACATGTCAATGCGCGCACACACACACACACACACACACTCTCTGTACGAATTTCACATTATCAAAAATCTCATTTGTTTGGAAACATTTCCTCTTGTTGTCTTCAAACAGGTACGAAATGTGACATTCGTACCAAAATTGGGTAAGAATTTCATAATTATTTAAGTATATAGTTATTGGTACGAATATAATTCAATTGTACCGATAACCTATAATATCAGTACGCATTATATAAGTAAGTATGAAATTATCGGTATGAATGAGTCAATTCGTACCGCTTACCTATGATATATTACGAATTACGCTTGTTTTGTAGATATTTGTGCCGACACTAAAGCCACACATATCTGGCATGAACTAATGGAAATCTATATGTACGAATTCCACATTATTGATACAAAAATCTCATTTGTTTGGAAATATTTCCTCTTGCTGCCTCAGAAGAGGTACAAAATGTGAAATTTGTACCAACATCGAGTAAGAATTTCATAGTTGTATATGGTTATTGGTACGGTGATGAGTCAATTCGTACCAATTACTTATGATGTGATACGAATTATACAAGTTAGTATATGGTTATTGGTATGAATATCGTTCAATTCGTACTAATTACCTAATTTATTCCGCATTCAAACGTACAAAACAAAACCAATTGTGGAATAACATAATCCAATTTTCCATTACTTAAACTATTTTTTCTGTTCCAAACCATTACTTATCTGCATTTTTTGTTCCAAGATTGTTGAAAAGAGAACAACAAGCACTACATCAAAAGATATGAGACAACTTGTGAGCTACCAAAACTCAAATAACAGACTAAATTAATACAAATTATACTTCTAACCCCAAAAGAGGATGATTTCAAGTCGATTCTGTCTTTGGATTCCAGAGCATGCTCAAAGTCACCAAAGCCTTCACCCTATCATGCCTGACATACACAGATGCCAAGCCACATAAGCTCCACATTCATGCCCAACAACAATCATGCAACTGCGCGCCGCCATGAACGTCATAAATCATACTACTATATATCTTTTGAAATCATGTTGATTAGTATTGAAAATTAGGTGGCCCCCCATCCACCGAGCCAAAATCACAGCGACATGGTGTAAAATCAAAATTAAATTCATCATTTGACCTAGAAATAATTGACATCACATTTAATTAAAAACCTTACGAATCACCCAATTCCCAATTCCAACCACCCTAAAACTAAAACGACAGGATATTGGAGAGAAATCAAAAATCACTCAATCAAAAAGTAAAATTATTGAAAGGAAAATGTCAAGACCTCCGAAAAATTGGGGCATACTGCAATAGGATTTGAAAATTGGGGAAAATCAATCACATTCGAATTTGACAATTGGGGAACAATGTTCGCCCGAATTTTCACAGAGAGAGAGTGTTACGATAGACGATCTTGGGCCGGTGGAATCGGGTAATCAAGCAGTGGCCCAAAAGATTGTTAATGAAGAGCCCAAGTTAGAGCTTATGAAGCAACGGCCCATTTGAAAGAAGAAACTACTAGATAGGTTAAGGGTTTTTGTGGTCCCTTCTAGCTATTAAAAAATGGCAGTAGAGTGAGAGAGAAAGTTATATAACAGAGAGTACTGTAATCAAAAAAGCAGAACATGAATGAATTATTTTGTTTTCCTTCTTCTTCTTCTTCTTGTTAATCTCTTCTCTCTGGAGTTTGGCTCACTCGAAGCAGCCCTTTATCCCCACAAATCGTAACAATTGGTGCTTTCATTGATCCTCTCCTTCCATGGCGGATTCCGACATCCTCGTTGCCATTAAAACACTTCAAACCCACCTTGAAAGCCAGCTATTAGCCACCAACACCACCCTTCAAGAGTTCATGACTTCTGTTGATTCCAGATTCTCAAAACTTCAGCCAGTCATCCGTCCGGCCCCTTTCACTCCATTCACACCTGGTTATTCACACCCACACAACCCAGATAATAATCCTCCATTTCGTTCCATGAAAATGGAAGTTCCTAGATTTGATGGCTCAGATCCAACAGGGTGGATTTTCCGTATTGAAGAGTTCTTTAACTTTCATAGCACACCCGAAGATACTCGTCTCAGGATCGTTTCATTTCACATGGAAGGGCCGGCTGCTGCTTGGTTTCAGTGGATGAAATCCAATCATCTTCTCTCTACTTGGCCGGTGTTCCTTCACAGCGTGCGGCATCGATTCGGTGGTTCTATTTATGAGGATCCACAAGGAGAGCTGTCGAAACTCACTCAAACATCATCGGTGGCAGAATTTCAGACGGCATTTGAAAACCTTATGAACAAGGTCGATGGTATCTCTGAACCTTTACTTATTAGCTTTTTCATCACAGGTTTAAAATCGGACATCCGGCGAGAGCTCTCTTTCTCCAAACCCAACACTCTAATGGAGGCGTTTTCTCTGGCTAAAGCGTATGAAGCTCGATTGGAGGAAGTGAGAGCAGAAATAGAGATGGGCTTTGGGGAACCGCTCACGGCTACTCCACTGCAGTCGATTGCACCCTCGTCATCTCCTCTCATATCGAGTTCAGTCGGTGGAAGTCGTCCAACTCTTCCGCTGCTGCCTGCACCTACAACACCTACTCTCCCAATAAAAAAATTCTCACTCCAAGAATTACGTGAGAAAAGGGAGAAGGGCATCTGTTACAACCGCGACAAAAAATGGTCTCCTGGGCATAAATGTCGCAGCAGGTTTTTCGCTCTTTTCGGCACCGATGATGGCGAGGAACCTCGGGATGATTCATCACCGTCAGACTTTCCGTTGGATGCGACTGTTCTCGGTGAGATTTCCAGCCTTCGCACTCTTTCCGGTGCTTCCTTTCCCAATTCTCTGCAGCTCACTGGTTCCATTCTTGGCTACAATGTTCGAGTATTGGTTGACAACGGTAGTACTCACAATTTTCTCCACCCCTCGATTGCTCAGTTGTTGAATTTGCCAACTCAAAGGATCCCACCATTTCGTGTTTTTGTCGGCAATGGTGATTATCTAGGTTGCCAACACCTATGCTCCAATGTCCCTTTGCTTATTCAAGGCCATAAGTTTGAGTTGGATTTCCACTTACTCTGTATTGAAGGGCCATCTTTGATTCTTGGTATGCAATGGCTACAGCACCTAGGCCAAGTAACTCACGATTATGCTAATCAATCCATGGAGTTTTTGTGGGGAGGCAAGAAAATTAAACTCAAAGGAGAAGTAACTCCTGCGGAGCAGATCACTTCTTTCAACCACTTGAAGGCCATGAATTTTAGGATCTCTTCAATTTTTGATGGCTCACCAGCGCTGCAACAGATTTTATGTGCTGATGAGCACTTACTTCAAACACCTTCAGGTTGGCCTCTGCAGCATTCGATCGATCATCGCATTCCCTTGCTTTACCACGTTGCTCCTATCAATGGGAGACTCTGCCAATATCCTCAGTTTCAAAAGCAAGAGATGGCTAAGATGGATTCTGAGATCTTAACTCAAGGAATATTCAAGTTTGGAGCTGTAAAAGATGCTTTGTTGGAATGCAATGAATTCCAACAAGGTGATCATGTTTTGGTTTACGTCCAACCATATAGACAAGTTTCGGACTCTGGTCGTTGGATTCTCAAATTAGCTTGTCGCTTCTATGAACCATTTCCCAGCGCAGATGCTCCCAAAATCGTCTATCGTAACACTCACCTTGAGGACAAGGTGAATTTCGATGGGGGAGGGAATGTTACGATAGACGATCTTGGGCCGGTGGAATCGGGTAATCAAGCAGTGGCCCAAAAGATTGTTAATGAAGAGCCCAAGTTAGAGCTTATGAAGCAACGGCCCATTTGAAAGAAGAAACTACTAGATAGGTTAAGGGTTTTTGTGGTCCCTTCTAGCTATTAAAAAATGGCAGTAGAGTGAGAGAGAAAGTTATATAACAGAGAGTACTGTAATCAAAAAAGCAGAACATGAATGAATTATTTTGTTTTCCTTCTTCTTCTTCTTCTTGTTAATCTCTTCTCTCTGGAGTTTGGCTCACTCGAAGCAGCCCTTTATCCCCACAAATCGTAACAGAGAGAGAGGGTGGTGTAGCAGGTGGTGGTGGTGTAGTGTATTGGGGGCGGTACGTCGGCATGAGGGCGGTGCGCGGTTCGCTGCCGGCGAGGAGTAGAGCAAAGAGATCTGGAGAGAATGAACATAGAGAGAGAAGACGATTTATTGCACGAGAGAAAAAACAACAATAAATAAAGTGATAATGCATATATACGTCCATAGAAGTCAACAAGTGTCAAATAATGTCTAAGCAGATAAAAAAATACAAATTATATCAAATTATGTCCTTATGTTGCATCTTGGGACAAAAATACCCTTACCATCCCAAATTTGAATTTTGAATACAAAACCGTGTTTACATTTTTTATTATTCATTCTGAAACCCTCTCTCTCTTCTCTCTCTCTCTCTCTCTCTCAAATCCTCTCTTCTCCCACTGCGATGTCAGAAACATTATGCCTCCTTCCGCCGCCGCTACGCCTCCAGCCACCGTCACAACCTCTTCCTCGTCCTGATCTCCAAGCTTCCTGTATCATCTTGATATGGCAGACGATGAAAATTAAATGCCGACCTTTAAAAGAAAATAAAAGAGGCAGACCCAGACGACGAAAATTTTCTCCAATTTTTTTTTTTGAAGAAATACAATAAATCCTTATTTGATTTTTAATTTTAAAATAGAGGAGCAAGAGTTTATCAAGAAAGAGCGAAATTCATTCCGTAACGAGCCCGGATCACTTCGCTCTTAAAAGAACGAGCATAGGATGACAATTTTAGAGGAGATTATCGATCAAGGTAAGATATAAATTGAAATTTATACGGCAAATATCATGCATCGTGAGATTAATTGGAAGGCCGGAAGAAAGATTCATCCCACTAGTATCACACCCGTGCGACGCACGGGGTAAACTATAATGTGCATAATTTTATTTTTCTAATATCATACATAACAATCATGATCTTTTTGAGTTTGTTATAAAAAAAATAATTTATCTTTTATAGACGTGGGCACAATATTATTTATTTAAAATCGTAAAAGTGTATATGTTATATATTTTCTACAGTGAATAAGAGAGCGTTCCTATGAATTATAATGAATTTATTGCATACATCATGGATCGGGCATCCTATCTCAATGGTTCTTTTTTTTTTCCACTCCTCATTGAGTATAACAAAATTGGTGTTGTAACCATGAGTTAAATTACATTTTAATGTGCACTATTCTTGTGTCTTTCATCGTCTTCATGTCCATTGTTTTCTTTTATCGGTAAGACAAAATAGAAAAAAGAAGAGAAAGAATAAGTCTCAATTGAAGCGTGTGAGTGCTTGATTATAGATTTCTAAAATATATGTAGAAACAAAAGTAGGGACACACTTGGGTCAGCCGGAGGCACCGTGCGGCCGGGCTAAAACAATGACACTTTTATTCATATAGATTGACACTTTTCTGTATAAAGAATGACACTTTTAAAAATTGTCATTTTATTTGTAAAATAATTATGTTAAAGATTGGCACTTTTATTCATATAGATTGACACTTTTCTGTATAAAGATTGACACTTTGGGCTCGGCCGCACGGTGCCTCCGGCTGACACAAGTTTTTGTCACAAAAGTATACTTTTGTAACGCCTAATAGTGTTTGGATTGAAAAATATTAACTATTTGTCTTAAATGATCCTTATGATTTATGTTGCATGGGTTCGGATGCGAGGTAATACGATTCAGATACGAGGATACAAATTTTTAAAAATTTTAGGGTGGGATTCATCAAGTAATACGTATATATATTTATATTTTATTATATATATCACCTATTTTATCAAAATAAAATTCATAAATTAAATACTACTACATAAATGTCATTTAAAATAAAAATTTCAATTAAACCCCATAAATTAAATATTATATTAATTTTGTAGTGAATTTAAATTTTAGGGCAATGCATATAAAAAATACAGTATAAAAAACACAAAATATTAAATTATTTAAAAAAACCCAAAAATCACGGGATTATTGAGGCAGAAGCACTCGATACGCATATCCTTTTTTTTTTTTTGGATTAGCCTGATGACGTATCCGGTGCATATCCCACGCGAATCGCAACCGCACCCGTATTCTCCGCGTATCTAATACTACAATATGATATTTTTGAGAAGAATGCGTATATTATAGCTTATGACTTACTATGTATACATATCATTTCTAAAAATGAGAAGGTGAAAATAAAAAAATAAAAAGCAACTATAAAAGACATTGTATAGCTTCTATATTTGATTATAGTAGTTATTAATTTGGTGAATAAATTTACAACAAAATTAGAATTTGGAGTATGTATTATCAGAAAATGTGCAATAGTCAAAATTAACTTAAGCACTTTAAATTTTGGAAAATTTCTAATAATAATGTATAATTGGTGGCCTCGGCAATGCCTTCATGTGGAGAAAAAAATATTGAATACAATAATAGGGCATTTGTATGTCTTACCAAATAAATGATTACAGAGATTTTTTTACCGATTATATTATTATATTTAATTTATATATATATTTAATACCTCAATATGTAGTTATTATATTATTTATATATATAATAATATTAATGATAAATAATTACAAAAATATTATTTACGTAGATCGAAAAATTAAAAATGAACTGAAAAATAGATGTTATTAAAAATGGCTATTTGATGAATGTGTTGTTTTTAATACTCCATTTATCCACTATATATAGACATAAAATTCTAGCCAGGAAGTTAATATTTTGTAATGAGTGTATATTAATGTGGGGCCCATTTATAGGGTAAAATGAAACTATTGCTTATCTTAGGTTATAATTTATTTGACTTTTATTTGCAATTAATACAGATAATGAAAACACGATTCAAGTAAAGATCGCTAACAAAGATAAAGGCAAGGAAAAAATCTATGAAGAAAGCAATGTTGAACATAAAAAAGGTGAGAATAAATATAATATACACGTCTTACTTGCAAATGCTAAAAAGTACCATTTTTTCGATAGAGAATGCAAT
The DNA here is from genome assembly GCA_001642375.2 of Mentha longifolia. Lineage (NCBI taxonomy): Eukaryota > Viridiplantae > Streptophyta > Magnoliopsida > Lamiales > Lamiaceae > Mentha > Mentha longifolia. Next base: position 32,720,598 of record CM038115.1, read on the forward strand.
CAGAAGCACACTTGAAGACAACGATTCTTCTGATGGCGGTAAACCAATATCAGGTATAGCAGCTACTGTCTAAGCAATATAGATAATATTGCACATATATTAAACACAATCATATTGTCTCCATCATAGAGATCTTCAAGGGAAAAAAGAAAAATGTCTTTGTCGTTCATTCAGAAGATTCAGAGAATGATAGTTTTGATTATGCAATGGAATCGGCTCAAAAAGGTGCGCCGCCAAAATTTTAGAATTTATTCAAAAAAAAATTAAGAATCGAACATGAACCAAAAAAATTGTTAGAATTAAATTTCCATATCTTATTCATCAAATAGAGGTTTTCATTTATAACTTTATGGTTTCATGATACATGTGGTGAAATTGTACCATCAATTCATAGATAAACATGGAGTCATGAAGAAGAGAACCCAAAGAAAACCTATTAGCAAAAGAAAAAAAATTGTGCACTTGGACCTCACGCAGGATGACCAAGGTATTATTATTATTATTAGTATTATTATTATTATTATTATTATTATTAGTTGCATTTTGCTTGAGATGCTCATGATGAAATGTATTTACCAGCATATGATGATCAATGGTCTGGTGAGGATGGAGATTCTTCTGATAAGTCTGAGCAGATTTTAGGTGAAATATTTTAAGATCATTTTTTATAGTCGGCGTTTCAAATTAATAACTCAACAATACTCATATTAATTTTGTGCACTTAGATCAAACCCCTAATACAAGGTTTAGTGCATTTTATTTGAGATGTTCTTGAAATGTATTTTATCAGCAAATGATGAACAAATGGTTCAACAAAGATGGAGATTCTTCTGATCACTCCAAACATATTTCAGGTGAAACATTTTATATCATTGTAATAATTAGTAACATTTTCTTTTACTAAGTGGGGAATACAATTTAGTTGATATTAATTTTGTTATTTTAAATGATGTAGACACAACTGAGAATTTTAGCGATGCAAGTTCAGACATGCCTCCGTCATCGGGTAATATTTGTATTAGATATGACAACTTTCAAATACTTAAACATGTTTATCATTCTTAAAAGCAAATGACTTATTATTGTGTTATTGTTAGAAATTTTAAAAAAGAAGAAAGATCAAAACATTGTCCAAAAGACAAAGACTCAGGTTGACAAGAATATGAAAGATTCTGGAGCAGGTGCATATGAATATTCATAACTTTAAAGTGATAAAGCATATGTTTGTCTATTCATGTTTTATAATTGTTGTGAAACTTTGAGAGAAGTTAAAATACATATAAGTTACTTGTCTAGCAATAAGTACTGACATAATATAAGAAAATATATTCAAACTTAATTTGTAGACGCCACTATGGAGAACGCACCTCATTGTAGACATCTTAAGGATTATGATGTGGAGTCACTCCTGCCTTTATCAGGTTATTCTTTATATAATTAGATAATCCTTTCGTTTTCCACAGTCTCTATTGTTAACTTTACTAATACAATCATATATTGTTGGGTTACGACTATCAGGCACATTACACCAGGAGAAGAAGAAGAAGCCTAAATTTGTCGTAGTTACCCCAAAGAAGACTAAAGTGGCTCAAGCTAAGAACAATCAAGTGAGCACAGGTACGAACATTAAGAACAAGGAGACATGTTAGAGTAAAGAGGAATAAGATAGAAGAATTTAAGAGAATAAACTTGAGCGATGAATATTAAGAAAATCCAAAGAGGAATTCTGCAGCCAGAATCCTCCTATCCCAAACGCCGAGCGTCGTTATTCAATAATAAACCCTAGGTGATCTTCTCTGCCGGAGAAAGATCTTATTTATTCTAATGAATCAACTTTCCTTATTAGAAAAGGATTCTGGATTAATAAGCCCATAAAAAGCCCATAACCCAAATTATCAAATAAATAATAATAATAATACCGAAACTAATACTAGAAAACACGCTGCACTACTTCTTTCTTCTGCTATAAAACGCATCTCTAACAATTCCTCCCCCCTTCCAAACAGTCTTGTCTTCAAGGCTGAAATCTGGAAACTGTCCTTCAAACTCCTCGACATCCACCCAAGTGGCCTTATCCTCACTCTTGCCTTTCCACTGCACCAAAACCTCTTGAACGCGAGAGTCTCCTTGCCAAACCAAACGATCATGTAATATCCACTCTAGAAGAAATTTTGAATCTGTTATCCATAACTCCCCCGGTAATGTTGCTTCCACCTCATGATTACCTACAGCAGCTTTAAGTTGAGAAGCTTTAAGTTGAGAAACATGAAAAACCGGGTGCAATCTAGATCCTTCTGGCAATTGCAGACGGTAAGAAACTGCTCCCAAACGTTCCACAATCTCAAAAGGCCCATAGTATTTAGCAGCTAACTTGACATTTGTGCGTTTAAATAGAGACTGTAGGCGATACGGTCGAAACTTCAGAAACACCTTCTGACCAACATCAAACTGGACATTGTGACGATGTTTATTCGCAGATCATACCATGTAGTCCTAAGCACGGGCCATGTGCTCCTTGAGGTGACGTAGAGCTCTATCTCGATCTAACAACTCATCTGCCACTGCTTTCACACGAATCTCCGCAGGTAAAAAACTATTGAGCTTCGATGGAGGTCTTCCATAGAGTATCTCAAATGGAGTAGTACCAGTAGACACATGGAAGCTTGTATTATAACAATACTTGGCCCACGACAACCATCTACTCCACTGCTTGGGCCTATCTGATGCAAAACACCTCAAATAGGTTTCAACACTTCGATTAACTACCTCAGACTGACCATCGGTCTCCGGGTGATAAGCGGAACTCATCCGTAAAGTTGTTCCCATAGCTTTGAACAATGACTTCCAAAATGCACTAAGAAATACCGGATCACGATCAGACACTATGGAAGAAGGAACACCATGAAGCCTCACTACCTCGCGGACAAAAAGATCAACCACTTCTCGAGCTGTATAAGGGTGTTTAAGGCCCAAGAAATGAGTATATTTGGAAAGTCGATCAACCACTACAAAAATGCAACCCACAGAACCTGATTTTGGTAAACCACTTATAAAGTCCATGCTCACATCATGATTGAGATGAGGAAATTTTTTATTTAGGCTTTTTGGTCTTTAGCCTAATGAGCTGGCTTCTATAGTCGGAGTTTGATTGTCAGGATTAATACTATGTGTTCTCATTGTTGGGAAGTTGGATATACAGGAATTGAGAAGTGTTTTTTTTAATGTTTGGTATCATAAATTGTCTCAAGGTAGATCTTGAACTGCAAAATTTCTGCCATGTTTTCTAATGTTTCTCGGCAATCACACTCTGGAATAGGCAACGGTTGCAACAAACTACCCGGGGATCACGTTTCATATTTATAACGTTGACAAATCAAGCACGCTAACACAAATTGAGTCACATCCTTCATCATTCATGGCCAGTAAACGTTTGCTGCCAAGCGTCGATATGTGCGGAAAGCCCTTGAATGACCCCCTTGAGGAGTCGAATGAAAAAGCATCAGCTGCCTTGTTGGAAAGTCCCGACTTGTATTCGATATCAAAGTCATATCCTAACAATTTAGCAACCCAAAAGTGTTGAGCATGTGTGGAAACAGATTGCTGTAGAAGAAACCTGAGACTTCGCTGGTCAGAACGCACCACAAACTTACGCCCAACCAAATATGGTCGCTAATGTTGAACTGCCATAACCAACGCCATTAACTCCAATTCATAAGCACACTTGGCTAGGGTGCGATCAGATATAGCCTTGCTATAATAAGCTATGGGACGACCATCTTGCATTAATACCACTCCCAATCCACTAACTGAAGCATCACACTCGACCACAAATGGTTTAGAGAAGTTAGGTGCAACCAATACTGGAGCAGTTGTAATCGCCGTCTGTAGCTTTTCGAAGGCTGATTGTGCTTCAGTCATCCACTTAAAATGATTCACCCTTTCTTTCTTTAACAATTCTGTGAGAGGCTGAGCTAGTTGACCATATCCTTGAATAAATTGTTTGTAATAACCCATCAATCCCAAGAAACCACGCACCCCCTTCACTAATGTTGGAATGGGCCAACGCAATATAGAAGAAATCTTTCCCGGATCCATTTGAACTCCACTTGCTGACATAATATGACCAAGATATTCGACCTCCGGCTGCCCCCAAGCACACTTCTTTGGGTTTACCACATATGAATGTTCTTGTAACAATTTCATAACCACTCGCAAATGACCGACATGCTCCTGCCAATTGCAACTGTAGACCAAGATATCATCAAAGAAAACCAAAATGAACTTACGTAAATAAGGGCGAAGTAAGTCATTCATGGCCGACTGGAATGTGGCTGGAGCATTGGTTAAGCCAAAAGGCATAACCAAAAACTCGTAGTGACCCGAATGCGTGCGAAAAGCTATTTTAGGAATATCTTTTAGCGCAATTCGAATCTGGTGGTATCCTGAGTTCAAATCTAGCTTAGAAAACCATCGGGCTCCATGCAATTCATCTAACATCTCTTGTATTACTGGTATGGGATACTTGTCTGGAATCGTTTGCTTATTTAACTCACGATAGTCCACACAAAATCGCCAACTGCCATCTTTCTTACGAACCAACAATACAGGACTTGAATAAGGTCCTGAACTAGGTTGAATAATTTCGGCTTCCAACATCTCCTGAACCAATCTTTCCATTTCATCCTTTGCCGAATGACTATAACGGTACGGCCGCACAGATACCGGGGACACATCGGGCTTGAGGGGAATTTGATGGTCTACCCCAAGATGAGGCGGCAACCCGGTGGGAGGTTGCATCACTTGATGAAACTCATCTTGCATTTGTATTTCAGCCACTCACTACTTTCTATCACTAGCCCTTTTCCTACCTGTTCAGACCACCTTAACTCGACAGCCCCATCTTCTAGACTCACCCAAACCAACCAGACTCCTTCAACATCCTCCAATTTATTCAACTTATCTAAAGTCATCTCTCTCCGCACTAGGCCTGAATCCCCTTTTAGAACAACCTCCTTGCCATGGTACCGAAACTTCATTGACATTTTCTGCCAGTCGGCACGCATTTCCCCTAAAGTCGCAAGCCACGAAATACCGAGGATCAAGTCTACACCTCCTCAAATACAAAGCAATCAACATGAAACTCTGATCCTTCTAAACATAATGGCAACTTCGGACAAATTCCATCGATAGCAGCTCTCCGTCCATCACCCAAACGCACCGTCTAACTACCCGAATGATCGATGTTTAATCCCAAGTTGGCAGCTGCTGCTCGAGATATAAAGCAATGACTTGCCCCACTATCAACCATCACTAACACATTACTTCCGTGTATCCGCCCAGCCAACTTCATAGTGCGAGGCCCATCAAACCCCCAAGCTGCCACTTGAGACAACTCCAACGTTTGAATTTCATTTTCAACGGGTGTGTCGATCCCCACTTCATTTTGAGCTAAAAGTTCTAGCTCACTCCCTTCCTCATCGTCCGGCTCAGCAATTATTATCACCTGTAATGATTTGTCCGCGCATCGATGATTAGGAGACCACTTCTCGTCACATCGAAAACACTTTCCTGCAGCGCGCTTAGCAAGATAATCCTTATGCGAGATTTGCCGTGTTGGGCGCCCACTAGAGTAAGACGCGCTAGAATTTGCAGAACCAAAAGATCCACTAGAGGTAGTCGTTCTTTGATTCTTGTTGCCCGACATCCCGGAATGCTGAGTTCCACCACTAGAAGAATAATTAATTCCAGCAGCTCCTCGCGATAGGGCAACCACCATTACTTGCGCCAAACCTCGCCCTGCTTCAACTTCTTTTTCAATTTCTTTGGCAAGGTGAATTGTTTCGGGCAAAGTCCTTGCATCCCGCGAACGGATTTTGAGCCGAATCTCACCTCTCAACCCATTAAGGAATAACCCGAGGCAATAAGATTCTGCCAGACTAGGCACATGGACCAATCGTGCAATAAATGCAGAAGCATACTCACCTACTGTTCCAGTTTGACGAGTTTGAACTAACGCCTCACACGGGTTCGCCATAGGATTACTACCAAACATCTTAAGCATTTCCAACTTGAAATGTATCCAAGTCAGCCCAGGAGTACTTGCACGAACCTACTGATACCACTGCAGTGCATCTCCCTCCATAGCAATGATGGCTACATCTAACTTGCTCACCTCTGGCGTTCCATGTACCAAGAAAAATTGCTCCACACGTGAAATCCAAGTCTCAGGATTAGAACCTCCAAACGTTGGTAGAGTAACCCCTGCTGCAGGAGCATAAGCATCTGCCATAGTAAAATATTGTCTTCCATCGCCTCCCGTATTCGACCCATAATACGGATTTGATGTCTTAATACCAGAGGTTCCGTTTTGGTTAAAATAGGACCCCAACTCTGGAAAAACTGTCTCGCCTGCAGCAGACCCTCATGCTGCAATAGATCCTCGTCCTGCAGATCATACAGGTGTAAACCCTGGCGGCAAACCCTATGCCTCCCAGACCACTGCCGATCACGTTATTTGTGTTGGTTTTTGCGGAAGCTATGATAGAATATGAGCAGATTTTGGTAGAATGAAAAAGTGTTTAAGATAGTAAATTTGGGAAGAAACAAGAGTAGCTGCTGCTCACTCATTTTTGCATTAAGTTTCTGAGGATGCTTGATGGATTTTTCTTAATTGATTACAAAAGAGAGCAACACTAATTATAGTGTGCAGTAGATGATTCTAGACAAAGAGAATTAAAAGATACAGTTGGGGAAGTGAAGGTTGACAGTAATTGCTCCACTAAATCTTCATTCAATGCATCTAGATTATTCTTGAGATTGCAAATTAGCCATTTAACACCCCTTCTTAATTTGCAATCTTGATTTGCTTCTTGAACTTCTCAAATTTGTCGGAGGAAACAGCCTTGGTTAATGCATCAGCAGGTTGGTCATTGGTATTGATAAACTTCAAGCATATTCTTCCTTCACTCACTTGAAATCGGATGTAATGGTATCGCAGCTCGATGTGCTTGGATCTTGCATGGAAGACTGGATTTTTCGCCAAGGCAATTGCCGACATTATTATCGCAAAAAATTGTAGTTGCTTCACTTTGCTTGAACTTCAAATCTTCCAAAATTCTCCTTAGCCAAACGCAGTCACGTGTAGCTTCTGTGGCAGCAATGTATTCTGCTTCTGCCGATGATAACACAACTGATTTTTATTTCCTCGAACTCCATGATATGATATTTCTTCCAAGACAAAACACATAACCAGATGTGCTCTTTCGATCATCAAGCGAACCTGCCCAATCACTATCAGTGTACCCCACAAGATTGAAATCTTCTTCTTTCTTATACTCAATGCCTTGATTCTTTGTACCCTTCAAGTACCTTAAGACTCTTTTTGCAGCTACAAAATGATATTTGCTAGGTTTATTCATGAAGCGAGATAGTATACTTTACAGAGTAAGTGATATCCGGCCTTGTGTTGAGATAGTTCAACGATCCGATCAACTTTCTGTAAAGAGTAGCATCGGCTTTTAACGCACCATTAACCAGCTGTAACTTTTCATTTTGCGCCATTGGAGTAGGAATGGGCTTGCACTGACTCATGTTGAATTTCTTCAACAAATCCTCAATGTACTTCTCCTGAAAAAGAAAGATTTTTCCAGGACTTTGTTTAACTTGAATTCCCAAAAAATATTTCATGAGACCCAACTCAGTCATCTCGAATTTCTGCATCATCTTCCTTTTGAAATCTTCCACCAGACTTGTGCTTGTCCCAAAATAGATGAGATCATCTACGTAAAGACATACCACAAGAAAATCATTTCCAACATTTTTCACGTAGAGAGAAGATTCGCTCTGACTTCGATTGAAGCCACTCTCAATGAAATGACTATTGATCTTGTTGTTCCAAGCTCGTGCTGATTGCTTCAAGCCACATAAGGCCTTTTTCAATCGTTAGACCTTTTCTTCTTTTCCATCGATCACAAAACCTTCTGGCTGGTCGATGTAAACTTCTTCAATGATTTCTCCATTTAAGAATGCAGATTTTACGTCGAGCTGAAAAACATTCACTTCCAATTGAGCAGCAAGAGCTAGAACCGTTTGAATCGTCTCGATTCTAGCAACTGGAGCGATCATTTATGTGAAATCAACTCTAGGTTGCTGAGAATAGCCTTTCGCGATGAGTCGAGCCTTGTACTTCTGGATTTCTCCTTTTTCATCGAAGTTAACCTTGAACACCCATTTTAGACCAACTGTTTTCCTTCCTTTGGGCAGATCAACAAGCTCTTAAGTCTTGTTTTTCTCAATGCTGTGAATCTCTTCATCCATCGCCTTCTTCCAGTGCTCATTTTTGGATGCCTCTTCGTAATTTTCTGGCTCACATGTGAATAAGCAAGACTCATATATCTCACTTAGAAGTCGTGTCCTTCTAACAGGACTCTCATCATCAGATTCAAGAGTTGGAGGTTGAGATGGAGCTGCTTCTTCTTCCACCTTTTGAGTTTGAGATGCCTGCGGATCTTCATAAAATGGCTCCTCCACATCTTTCTTTCCTTTCCAGTCCCAAGTGGCAGCTTCATCGAATACCACATCCCTTGAGGCTATAATTTTGTTTGTTAAGGGATCAACAAGACGAAATCCCTTGGATTCATCACTATATCCAATGAATACGAGCTTCTTTCCTTTTTCATCAAATTTCCCACGTGTGTGAGCTGGAACGAGTGCATAAGCTACGCTTCCAAAGACCTTGAAATGATCCACTCTCGGCTTCTTCTTCGACCATGTCTCGAACGGAGTTTTGTTCCTCACAGCTTTCGTTGGAGAACGATTGAGAATGTACACAGAAGTGTGTACTGCTTCAGCCCAGTAGAGATTTGAACCTCCTTTGCCTTCAACATACTTCTTGCCATCTCTACAATTGTACGATTTTTCCTTTCGGTGACACCGTTTTGCTGTGGCATTCTGCTTATTGTCAGCTGCCTTTTGATTCCATTTACTTTGCAATATTCAATAAATGGATTGTAGAGATATTCACCTCCACAATCTGTTCTCAAGGTTTTAATCAAACAACCACTCTCTCTTTCAACAAGAGCCTTAAAATGTTGAAAAGTAGAGAAGGCTTCTGACTTTTGATTAAGAAAATAAATCCACATCATTCGAGTGTAGTCATCAACAAAGAGAATAAAGTACCTCTTATTTCCAGGAGATGGAGTCTGCACCGGTCCGCAAATGTCGGAATGAACGAGCTCCAAAGGTTCCTTTGCACGCCATGAGATTTTTGGAAAAGGTAGCCTGTGCATCTTCCCGTAAATGCACCCTTCACAAACTTGATTATTCTCTTGGATGGCTGGAAGTCCGGTCACCATATTCTTCTTCTTGAGCAGCATGAGACCTTTGCAATGAAAGTGGCCATATCGTAGATGCCATAGTTGTGATTGATCAACTCCTTCAGCCTTGAGTGCTAGATTTGCATCCGACGACAACACGAGAGGAAAAGTTTTATTCCTCATTGGAATGTCTGCAACGACAAGGTTCTTTTGCTTGTCAAGGATTTTGCACCTTCCATCGTCGAAGAGAACTGAGAAATTCTTTTGAATCAATTGTCCCACACTTCGAAGATTGTGTGAGAGCTTCGGCATGTAGAGAACATCGGAGATGAGTTTCCGAATTCCATCTTTCATTTGAATAGCGATAGTTCCTTTTCCTTCAGCCTTTCTTTCCGATCCGTCACCAAGAACGATTTTAGTAGTGATATTTGGATCGATCTTGACGAAGAGATCACAGTTGCCCGGCATGTGATTACTACAGCCACTGTCTAAGTACCACATGCTTTTTGATTCTTGAGAAGAACCAGAGAAGAATAGGAACTCTTCATCTGTTTCTTTCGAGAATTTTACTTCCTTTTTTCCTTCATTTTTCTCTTTATTTTGAAACTAACAATCCCTCTGCGAGTGATTTGGGATCTTGCATCTCTTGCATTTAAAAAAGCACTCTTTGGATTCATGGTTATTTTTCTTGCAAATAAGACAACCAGAATTGTTACCAGAATTTGGTGAATGCTTGGTTTTCCAGTTGCTTTTCTTCTCGTTTGATCTACCTTGGCTGGATTGGCTTCCTTTCCACTTGCCTTGGTTGCTGGAGTTTGCTTTGGAGACGTGCTTTGATTGGAAGGCTTGCTCAACCGATGTATTCCCCGAGCGATTGATTCTTTCTTCGTGTGCGAGAAGAGATCCTGTCAACTCGTACATTGTCATCTTTGTCAGATCCTTTGATTCTTCTATCGCGGCTGCTGCATGATCGAACTTTTGAGGGAGGCAGCGGAGAACTTTCTGCACCACTCTCTTTTCTTCTATCGTATCTCCACACCCTTTGATTTGATTCACCGTCTCGGCGACTCGAGTAGAGAAATCTCGAACTGATTTACTTTCTTGCATTTTGAGATTATCAAAATCTCACCACAATGATTGGAGTTTCAAGGCAATCGTCTTTTCAGTTCCTTCAAATTCTTGTTTCAGAATTTTCCAAGCTTCAGAGGCCTTCTTGATACCAAAGATGCGTGGAAAAATTATTTTTCCAACACCTTGCTGAATATATCGCAGCGCCGAGGCTTCCTTCTTCTTGAATTCTTTTTGCTTCTTAGCGAAATCTCCATCTTCTTTGTTTGGTTCAGGATGCTCTCCATTGACAACTTCCCATAATTCTACGGACTCGAGAAATGTCTCCATTTGACTGGACCAATAAGGATAGTGTTCTCCTTCAAAGATTGAAACTTGACTTGGTGAGAAGAAGAATAATGGTGCTGAGGAGTTTGAGGCCATTGCGTAGAAAAAATGGAGAAAAGAAAAAAAATAGGAACTGGTAAATGGCTCTAGATACCAAAACTGTTGGTTTTTGCGGAAGCTGTGATAGAATATGAGCAGATTTTGGTAGAATGAAAAAGCGTTTAAGATAGTAAATTTGGGAAGAAACAAGAGTAGCTGCTGCTCACTCGCTTTTACATTAAGTTTCTGAGGATGCTTGATGGATTTTTCTTAATTGATTACAAAAGAGAGCAACACTAATTATAGTGTGCAGTAGATGATTCTAGACAAAGAGAATTAAAAGATACAGTTGGGGAAGTGAAGGTTGACAGTAATTGCACCACTAAATCTCCATTCAATGCATCTAGATTATTCTTAAGATTGCAAATTAGCCGTTTAACAATTCGAACTGCCAGGGACGCGGTTGGAAACAGCATCGCCTTCACCAACAGCAGGGTCTTTTTCCTTCAATAACGTACCCATCATACGCTTCAGTTCCATCACTGCCTCATTTGTTGATCTGCTGGATGCACGTAATTCTGATATCTCCTTTTGAAGAACCTCGTTCCCCTTCTCTAACGCTTCTACTCGAGAATCCATCTGAACCCTAGCTTGTAATCGAGTCGGTGGCATAAACTGATCCGGCAGGTCGGACCAATTTTTTAGAGTAAAGAGGAATAAGATAGAAGAATATAGGAGAAAAAACTTGAGCGATGAATATTAAGAAAATCCAAAGAGGAATTTTGCAGCCATAATCCTCCTATCCCAAAAGCCGAGCGTCGTTATTCAATAATAAACCCTAGGTGATCTTCTCTGTCGGAGAAAGATCCTATTTATTCTAATGAATCAACTTTCCTTATTAGAAAAGGATTCTGGATTAATAAGCCCATAAAAAGCCCATAACCCAAATTATCAAATAAATAATAATAATAATACTGAAACTAATACTGGAAAACACGCTGCACTACTTCTTTCTTCTGCTATAAAACGCATCTCTAACAAGACATTAGTTTAAAATTTACTATATTCCTTATAAATTTCTCAACTATGTGCAAATTTTATGTGGCTAACCAAAATTTATGTATGCAGCACTATCAACAAAGGATGAGAAGAAAGTAAAGTTCAATATCTCAAAAAACAAGAAAGATGGTCTACTTGCAGTACGATCAAACAAAGAATATTGGACTAATGGATGCAAGTGGTTTCGTCAACTCAACAATGCTTTTATAATGTACTTTGGATAATGCTACTTATGACCTTGGCTCAATGCCTCCTATAACTTTTTAACAGCATTTTGAGGTAGTCTTTTGTCTGTACATTGTATATGCCTCAATGCAACTTTTGGTTCAATGCCTCTATATATGTGACGTAGAATGTCCAACAAGATACTTAAGTAGTTTATATATGATATTGTGTTTTAATTGTTTATCTTTATATGAGTTTTACCTACAATAAATAAATCTCTATATTGTGACCGGCAAGTTATACTTACTTTTATTATGGATTTCTCATTGAGACAATTTGTTGGACACCTTGTGCCCGTGATTCTGCACAAGCTTGGGTTAGCCTTATTGTGTTCTTTCTTCAAACAGCTTGAGTGCCCAAAAAACACAGGAACTACTCATGGATGAACTACTATGTCCTCTGACCTCTGATTAACTAATTGATAAAGTTTTTGTTGTTTGTTTGTTGTTTTAAATCACACTTCACTCCATACAAACTATCTGTAAACACAAATTTTTTATATATATTCCAATAAATATAAAAGATGTGTACAAATAAACTATTTGAAGACTTGAGTTGACTGAGTAGATGCGGGTTGCGATCTCTACAATTCCTCTGATTCTCTCTCCAATTTGATCTTGAACGGCTTCGAGCAGATTCCGAGATTTGCGGAGAATTTGGTACTCCCTTTATCTCCTGAATTTGATGCTTCGATTTGAGGCGTTAATCGAAGGGCTTTGGCCTTGTTTCCGGATTAAACGTAGATTTGAGCAGACTTCGGCGAGAAATGTGAATTTGAGACGATTCTGACGAAGAACGCGGATTTGAGATGACTTCGCAAGAAACGCAGATTGAGACGATTCCGGAGCGTTATCCGAAGGCTTTGAGATTTCGGCAAGAAACCGCAGATTGAACATTCGCGAGAACGCAGCTTCCACGAAGAACGCCTTGTGTTGAGAATTCGTAGAGAATTTGTATTCTTCTCTAGAGCTCTCTAATATTTCTGATGTGTGTTTTATGAGCTCTCCCTAGACCCCTATTTATAGGTGTAGAAGAAGTAGACTTGGTGGGCTTTTGGGCCTCCAAGATGGGCTTTGATGCTGAGGTGTCACAATTTGATTGGCTCCTCAATATTTGTATTTATCTCCACAAAATATTTAATATATTGTGCAGATTTGACACGTGGCAACTTCTGATTAGCCAAAAATCTACATGTATAAATATTAATTATATATCTATTTAATCTTGGAATTATATTTAATTTAATCCCAAAAATATAAATAGCAAATATAATTAAATATTTAATTCTTTATTTCCACGTGGCGAGATTTAATAGGCTGCAAATTTAATTGCCTACAAATTGCCCCATCGAGACTTGTTCAATGACGAGTTGTCTTGGAAATGGACGAGTCTCGAAATTTATTTGATAGTTTAAACTCTTATCGAGGAGTTCTTGATTTGAAATTTGTAAATAGTTTATACTCATATTTAGGAGTTCTTGAACTTGATTTGGATTTGTAAATAGTTTATACTCGTATTTAGGAGTTCTTGATTTGATTTAAATTTGTAAATAGTTTATACTCATATTTAGGAGTTTTTTCAATTTGGACTTGATTTGTAAATAGTTTATACTCGTATTTAGGAGTTCTTCAATTTGGATTTAGATTTAAATTTGTTTCCAAAAAGAAATGGGCCTATATTTCTTTAAAATTGAGAAGCCCAACTTCTACAATAACAATAATCGGCCCCCTTTTGAATCACAATTTGGCCTTTTGCAACTTTGAAATAATGTTACTGTATGAAACAAACAAACAAAATGGTTTGGGCCCACTTTAAATACTTCATGCCTATTTTCAAATCTTCATTTCTTTTAGTTTGACAATAATCATCAAATCTTCAGCACACTCCTCCGAAAATGAAGCATTATAAGTGGAAGATTCCAAAATCTCTACAAGTCATATGGAAACACACAGCCATTCCTTTTGGATTAATCTCAAGAATTCTAGGTGATTACCTTCGAGAGCAAACAAACTCCTTCCATAACCAATCAGCAGATTTCAATTTAGATTCCTTCTCCTACTCGAACTCAAATATGGATCCTTTTCCTATTCGAATTGATGCACAGAGAATCTATAAATATTGTTCCTCCCTATGCTATTCTCCACAATTATCTTTCGCATACCATCCAAACTATCGTAGATTAATTCAGCGACTTCTTGCGAAGGGGCAGCCACTGCAAAGGAGGATTTTGGACGAATTTTACTGCTACTGTCGACGAGGATTTCAGCCATTGAATTTCCATCTCTGACTGTAAGGTTTTATCCTCTCCTTTCTTTCTTGCTGTATATGAACTGTAGCACTTCATGCTTGCCGTCTACAAATTACGTACCATGATTGAATTTGGCATTGTGTTCATAGCTTTTAGAGTCTCTAACTCCTCACTTATTATGCACACAACTTGTTTGATGAATTGCCACACAAAACATCTCTTTTTCCTGAAACTGCTGTCGTGCTTCTTTTTCTTTTTCTTTTCTTTTTTTCTTTCTTTTCTTTTGCTCTTCTTGCGATCACATATATCTACAAATCGTGATGCCTCAGTACAGATTACTTTGTTTAACTCATGACTAATCGCATGAACGAGAATTCCTTGTTTAATATTAACCCATGTTCATGATCACTAACTTTAAAAATTGCCCCATGCGTGCTTCTTAATCTAATACCAACATATGCCATCAATTACCGTCTCCCTTGATTTATGCTTTTTATAGGTTTGTATATTATATATATGTACATACATAAACATATGAATATAGACATGTATACATATAAATATATATAATATTAAAAACCTATACATATATGTACACATGAGATATCTTTGAGGAATTATTTTAACTTTTTCCAAGCAATCAAATTTCCCCATACTTATTCGATTGCGTCTCTCTCTTGACAACCTCATCTTTTTACTTATCTTATTGTGTGCAGCTGCAAGATGGTTTGCTTTAAGGACGTCACCTTCGTGGGGAAACCTCACCTGGCGATCTTAGATGACGATAAACAACGCATGGAGAAAGCAACACGTTTGAGAACTCACACATCTCTAGTTAGTGGAAATGCGGAGGACTGGCCTAAGTTCGTTAATCCAGTTCACAAAGGAGGGTGGTCTCGTGTGCTCGATCTACCCAAATCGTCTACAGTCTGGAGTCTGCAATCTGCTCATCATCATTCAATGGGAGACGTCAGCATATTACCATCTTTGGGGAGACGCATCATCAATGAAAAGCTTGCCTGGAAGGATGACGTGGAGTTCGTCGGAGAAGCTCACTACATCAAAGGCTACTGGGAGTGGAGTGAAGATATCCTTAGTCGATATGAGGATGATCTTGACAAGATCGGAATCTACGACTCTGTATATGCTTCTCTCTTCACCTATGATTGTAATACGGACATCATCAAAGCTTTCTGTGAAGCATGGTGTCCGTCTACAAACACTTTACTGACATCGTCGGGCGAGCTATCCATTTCATTATGGGATCTACATGTCCTTTCTGGACTCCCTATGAATGGTACGCTGTATGATGAGATGGTGCCACACGCGGAGGAACTCGTTAGTGAGAAAGAAGGCAAACGTCTCAACCCAGCAAGCTGCAAGCATCTATTTCATGCTTATCACTTTCTTCGAACCAGAGGCAATACTTCAAATTCTTCAGTTTCAGCCGAAGATTGGATCAAGTTTTGGTCAAGGAAGGTCACCCGCTATCAACCACCTCCTCCTCGCAAGGAAAAGAAGTCTGCAGCTCTCAAGTCAACTTCCAATCCTTCTGGTGAGCTACCAAAAGTCACAGCATGGTCTTCTACGGAAAAGATCCCATTCTCCAAACTTGAAGTTAAAGAGAAGCACTGGGATGAGACACATTTGGCTGCCTATCTTGCCTGCTGGTTATGCACATTTGTCCTTCCCGAAGGTGATGCCAACTCAATTCGACCAAGTACTTTTAAGATAGCAAGTATGATGGCAAACAAGAGACAGGTTGCTCTTACTGTCCCTGTCTTGGCAAGTATCTACAGAGGTCTGAACAGGATTTCCAAACTCTCAGACCTTTCTCGTGTCCAAGTTGTTTTCCCGATCCATTTCGTCTATGCTTGGTTGGCGCAGTACTTCAAGACACATTATCCAATTGATCGACCATGCCGTACTCCTAAAATGATCCAGCATGCAGGCGAAGGACGTGCACGATATTACAATCCCATGGATGCTCGTAAATGAATACATAAGTGGGATCAAATTTCGTGGAATTGCACCATGCTCACAAAGGATGAGAACATAGAATATATTGACGATGGGAGTGTGGATGTTTCGAGGCAATCTTACTTCATAGCTATCCGTTCCAACTATCTAGCTTGGAGATTTAACGATGGCTTCATAGTTGAGCCGTATAGCCCTCATCGCTTCAGTCGTCAATTTGGATACTACCAGGTTCCACCAGGCATTCTTTCATTAGATGTTCGTGAAGCTAATTTAGAGAAAGGGCTTCAATATTGGCGAGCTTGCTTGCTGCAGAAATCTCTTGCCAAGGTCATTCTTCCTAAGTCGACTTCAAACCTCAAGAAATTAGCATCTTCTGATTACTAAAGACCAAGGGCAAAGAAAAGACGTTGGTCCTTCCAAAAGAAAGTCTCCTTCGGTGCATTTGGATGATTCTGCCGGCAGCAGTGTGGAACGTCACTGGAAAAAGATGAAGCCAGCCAAATCTTCAGAGCTTGTTGACGATCGAGAACAAAGTAATCCCTGTCAAAAGAATACATTTGCTCAAGAGGTATTTTTTTCTCTCTATTTTTTTTTTCTTTTATTTTTTAACTTCTCACTTTTTATCTCCTTTTTAGGTGATGAAGGATGTTTTTGGTGACGAAGAGAATTCTAAGAGTGACACAGTAGACACTGAAGATGCTAGTTCAACAGTTGAACCTATTCGATCAAGCGACATCATTCCTCTTGCAAAAAGACCCCGCCTTGGAGTTGTTTCTGAGTTTAACAGTACAGCTGTATTTGATAATCGCCTCAAGAAGTGTTTGAAAGATTGTTGTGACGATCTTATAGCCAAGATCATGAAGACTTCAGTGGATGACATGTCGTCTATCGAGGAGAAGATAACCAAGGGTATTTCATACATCAAGGACTTAAAGCATGACTTTGACATTTCTCGCCTTGAGAGTGATATCACCACCCTTTTTAGCAGAGCTAGCTAACTATGATCAGGCACGATCAAAATCTTACGAGATTGGCAAAGGTTCCGCCAACAAAGTTCAAGAGGCCAAAGTCCATCTTCACACACTTCGTTTGAAAGAGAAGGAAGACATTCTTAATATTCGCCGCATCAAGGATGAACTTACCGAGATAAAGAAGCAAGAGGATAAGCTAACCATGGATTTAATGGAACACCAATCATTACTTGATGTCAATTGCATGGAGATCCGGGATTTGGAGGAAAAGATTGACAAATTCAAGAATGCTCCTCCAGTCGATTTGGAAAGTTTGAAGAACTCGAAGCTTCTTTTGGAGTCTGCACGAGAGGCTCTTAAAGACCAAGATCCATTTGCTTAGACTTGTCTCCTTCCTTTCTTCTTCTTCTCTTTCTTTTTTTTTTCCCCGCTTTTCTTTTTCGTTCTTTCTTTTAGCAATGCTTTTGTGGTAAACATTTATGGAATAAAATGTTTAGTAATTTCTTTTCTTCATCTTCAAATCTATGTATTGCTTTGATTCAGATATTTGCATTCTCTTAATCGCAATGATCCAACTTGAAGATAAGGCCAAGCATTGAACTTATGATCGCCCAACTCGAGAAGATAAACAAAAGTTATGACTGAACTTAGAATTTATCTAAGCTGCCTACGTATCCTTTTGAAAGGAATCAAGTCAAAACGTAGTTCAAAAGATTGATTTGATTTAGAAGGGGGTGCCGTGCACAGTTTATACTCATGCGGGCCAGGAGTGACCATTTATTTAACCACTATATAGACAAAGTGGAGTATAGAATAGTTTAACCACGTATATATACCTATTGGTGGGATAAGTAAAGTTTAACCACATTAATTTAACTTTTGGTGGAAAAGTTTAGCAGTTTAACCACATGCACTTTCATTGGTGGGTACCGTACACAGTTTATACTCATGCGGGTCAGGAGTAACATGCAGTTTAAGCTCGTGCGTCATGGAGCTTTTTTTTTTTTTTTTTTTTGTCTCGTGTTTTTTTTTTTTTTTTCTTCGTGTTTTTTTTTTTTTTTTTCCAGGGTAGTATCGCTTCAAGAACTTTCCATTGATCGGCCCAACTCTCACATTATCTTTGGAGATCAATTTGTATGCCCCATTGGTGTAGACTTCCTTGACAACATATGGACCATCCCATCTTGATATGAATTTGTTTCCGACACGATGAGTAGTGATGATCGGCCTTCTGACAGCAAGCACCAAATCTCCAACTTGAAAAGACCGCGGCCTCACCTTCTTGTTAAAAGCTTTTGAAAGACGAGCTTGATAGCATTCAAGTCTTTGTTGTGCTTCTAATCGCTTTTCGTCCAAAGCTTCCAGTTCTTCAAGGCGCAGGCGGGCATTTTCTTCTTCGGTCAACCCTTCCTGGATAGCAATTCTGAGCGACGGAATTTGTTGCTCGAGAGGAAGAACATCTTCTACACCATATACCAATGAATAGGGAGTTGCTTGCGTTGGAGTTCGATGAGTGGTTCTATAAGCCCATAACGCTTCTCCAATCCGCTCGTGCCAATCACGTTTTGTCTTTGCAACGACTTTCTTCAACAGATTACACAAGGTTTTGTTGAAGGCTTCCGCTAATCCATTGGCAGACGCATTATACATCGAGGACTTCCTTTGCTTAAATCCAAACTTCTCACAAAGTTTATTTATCAAAGTATTGCTAAAAGGGGTTCCGTTATCGGTGATGATGTATCGAGGAATCCCATAGCGATAAATGATATGGGTCTTGATGAAATCAGCGACTGTTTCTTTCTTTACTTCTCTTAAAGGTACTGCCTCGGCCCATTTTGAGAAGTAATCGGTTGCAGCCAAGATGTGCAAATGTCCCCCAGATGATTTTGTCAATGGGCCCACGACGTCCATGCCCCAAGCATCAAAAGGCCAAGAGGCGACTGTAGGGTGTAACAGTTCTGGTGGCTGATGAATAAGATTCGCATGAAATTGACAAGCTTGACACCTTTGAGCATATTCCATGCAATCTTTTACCATTGTTGGCCAATAGTAACCCATCCTTTTAATTCGGAAATGCAACTTGGGGCCTGATTGGTGGGCACCACAAATGCCTGAGTGGGCTTCTTCCATAGCCGTAATAGCTTCTTCATTACTTAAGCATCTCAAGAAGACTCCATCAAAAGATCGTCTGTAAAGCACTCTTTGAAGTAAATGAAACGAGCATCTCGGCGACAAACATCGATTCTTCTATGTGATTCACTTGGCAATTTATCATACTTCAAATAATCAACGAAAACTTGACGCCAATCTTCCTCTTCAATCTCAAAAACTTCAATGGCATTGCTTTCGTTATCCTTACCATCTTCCACTTCAAGAACTGGAGGTACAACCCAATTTTGACAAACCGGGATATGAACTTTTCCATTTGACATGGCTATTATTGAGGCAAGTTTTGCTAACGCATCAGCCTGCTTATTTTCACTTCTCGAGACATGTTCAATTTCAACATCCCCCAACCATGCCATGATCCTTTGGGCATACTTGACATATGGTAGCAATTCAGGTTTCTTCACCTCATACAATCCCATCAATTGGTTCACCACCAATTTAGAATCTCCATATACTCTCAAGTGCAACTGGTTTGCATCCATAGCCATTTCCAATCCCAGGATAAGTGCTTGGTACTTTGCCATATTATTCGAGCAATTTTCGGTCAAAGTGAAAGCATAAGGTAGTACTTCCTTTTCGGGTGTCACGAACATAACTCCGGCTCCTGCTCCTTCTCTATGAGATGCTCCATCAAAATACATCACCCAAGGTGGGCGAACCTCAATCATAATTGAGTCCTCATCGGGAAGGTCATCACTTAGTTCCCATTCAGCAGGCATTGGATGATTAGCTAGAAAGTCAGCCAATACTTGACCTTTGACAGCCTTTTGAGGAACATAGATGATTTCAAACTGCTGTAATTGTAAATACCATCGTGCAAGTCTATCGGACAAGACTGGCCTTGTCATGACAAACTTCAATGGATTTGCTTTTGAGATGAGACGAACAATGTGAGCTTGGAAGTAATGCTTTAGCTTTTGGATAGAGAAGATTAAAGCCAAACATAGTTTTTCAATCGGAGAATACTTCAACTCATTTGGTGTCATCATTCTACTCAAGTAATACAATGCATTTTCCTTTCCATTATCATTTTCTTGTACGAGCAACGCACCCATAGAACGTTCTTGAGCAGCAATATACAAGATCAAAGGACGACCTGCGACTGGCGCAGTTAAAACCGGAGGTTTGGTCAAGTAAGCTTTGATGCTCTTAAAAGCATTACTACATGATTCGTCCCACTCAAAAGGTATACCCTTTTTCATGATTCGACTGAATGGTTGACATCTTCCAGCTAGGTTTGAGATGAACCTTCGTAAGTATGCCAATTTGCCTTGTAGACTTTTCAACTCATGTATATTCTGAGGTTCGGGCATCTTGAGTATGACATCAATTTTTGCTTGTTCTATCTCTATACCTTGATGACGAACGATGAATCCAAGGAATTTGCCTGATTTTACCCCAAAAGCACACTTTAGTGGATTCATTTTCAACTGATGTCTTCTCAATCGCTCAAAAACCATTCTCAAGTCTTGCAGATGGTCACTACGCTTCTTTGACTTTACCACAACATCATCAACATAGCATTCAATATTCTTGTGAAGAATGTCATCAAAAATCTTCTGCATGGCTCTTTGGTATGTAGCGCCGGCATTTTTCAACCCAAATGGCATTACCGTGTAGCAGTATATCCCTTTTGGAGTGCGGAATGCTGTCAACTCCTCATCTTGTGGTGACATGCGAATTTGGTTGTACCCTAAAGATCCATCCATGAAGGATAACGCTTTGTGACCAGTTGTGGCATCGATCATTAGCTCGGCGATTGGAAGTGGAAAATCGTCCTTAGGGCATGCTTCATTCAAGTCTCTGAAATCTACACACACACGGATTTGCCCATTTTTCTTCCTTACGGGAACAATGCTGGATATCCACGTCGGGTACTTGACTTCCCTGATGAACCCAACGTCGATGAGCTTATTCACTTCAGCTTCAATCAATGGGACCAGGTCTGGTCGAAATCGACGTTGAGCCTGCTTAATGGGTCGGGCTTCTTTCTTGACAGCTAGATGATGCATAGCTATCTTTGGACTCAATCCGGGCATTTCTTTGTATGACCATGCAAATACATCTTTGAATTCTTTAAGAAGTTCAACATATGAATCTTCTTCATCCTTAGTCAACAATGCACTGATGTAAGTAGGTCGGAGATCTTCCATAGTGCCCAAGTTAACTTCTTTTAACTCATCAATAGTAGAGTTCACACCATCTTCGAATTGTTGAGGAGCCATTTCAGCATCTTCTTCAATGACTTCTTCTTCACTTAGCTCAATGATGTGGTAAGATGAACCTACACTCTCTCTATCTTCATTGTCTTCAACAGTTTTTGTAAAAATGACCGTCGTCATTTTAGCCTTCAACTCTTTTCCACAAGACACTGATAAGGTGGTACATCTCCTCATGCAAGATGGGATTACACTTCTCAATTTATGAGTTTGAAGTAACCCTTGATCATCCTTTGAGATTTTCTTCCTCACATTCTTGCCCTTTCCGAGCCTTTTGAAGACAGAGACATGTCGAGATCCAAGTCTTTCGAAGGCAGACACCCGTTGCACCTTCCTTTTGTCGGTAAAGCTTTCTGCAATTTCCCCTCATAGACATAGTTAGTACTGACTCTTTTGATAGCAATACGAACAGGACTTTTTGGAGTGAATCCCAAACCAACTTTGGTATTTTGAGTTACCATGTTGCTCCTTTTTGACACCTTTTGGATAGATTCAATGTCACGATTTTGCGCCACTTTCAAAGGAGATTCTTTTGTGGACTTTTCTTGTGAACTGTATCCAGCTTTAACAAGAAGATTGTATGCCTTTGGGCCAAAATGCTTTGAAACTTCTTGGTTAGAGAGTTCTCCATGCTCAATTGCGGCACCTTGCTTAGGTCTGACAAATCCTTCGAGCGGTGGAGGGATTGGTTTTTTAGCATCAATCTTAGTTAAAGGTAAAGTGAGTCCTTTCAAGGGATCCGTTTTGCCTTCTTGCCCTTCATTGACCTCTTTATCATTCCCCTTTTGTACTTCTTTCAGAGCTTTTGTTTTAACCATGAAGTATTTTGCTTCAGCAAATTGTGATTCAGCCTCAGTAAAGGGCTTGTGATCTCCTATCACTTTCTTCACCATGCCATCTTGACAATATTTGAAGCATTGATGCCATGTAGAGGCGACGACACTATTTTCATGCAACCATGGTCGGCCGAGAAGCATGTTATAAGATGTCCTAGCGTCAATTACTTGGAATAGTGCAGTCGAACTCATATCATCTATTAATAGGTCTAGCCTAATAGTGTCAAGAGTTCTTTGCCCTTCATGATTGAATCCTTGGATCATCAATCGACTGCCCGAAAGCTCTTCTACTTGAATCCCCAATTCTCTTAGCGTCCTTAGTGGCAAAATGTTGACTGCAGAACCCCCATCGATGAGTATCCTATTTACTCTTTGCTCACGAGTATAGCAACTCACAAACAATGGCCTATTGTGAGGTTCCCCTCCAAGTTGCAAATCTTCATCGGAAAATGTGATTGCTAAAGCATCGGCATTTGACTCGTATAATGCCCCAGCTCCGACTATTTCTGTAGCTTCAGTGGTGATGACATTTGAAGCGATATTATCTTCATTGAGCACTATCTTCCCTTGCCGAGCCAGCTGCATGACTTTCTCCTTGAAGATGAAACAATCATGGATTGGATGTCCAACTAAGCGATGGTACTTGCAATATTTAGGATCATCCGTTTGGCCTGCTTCATTTGGCCGTTTCATTTCTGGCAACTCGATAAGTCCTTCTTTGAGTAGGTCATCAAATATCCCAGAGACGTCTGAGTCGAGAAAAGGATATTGTTTTTCTTGCATCTCTTTTAGGGTTAACCTTCTCTGCCCCATGTCCTGAGGAACTTTTGGCTTTTCACTTTGGTTATCGTTCTTGGCTGGATTCCTCGCAGAATGTATTGCAGGCCCCAATGCATCCCTTGAATGCACATTTCAATAGCAGATGACTCGGACAACCGGTCTTTGCAGTTTAGACAAAGATTCCTCCACCTATTGATGTAGTCAATTGCAGGTTCATCTTTGAATTGTCGAGAACTCGTGAGCTCCACCATGCTAACAGTTCTTCTAGTGCTATAAAAGCGGTTGAGGAATTCATGTTCTAGTTGCTCCCAGTTGTCGATTGAGTTTGACTCCAAGTCGGTGTACCAATCGAAAGCATTTCCTTTAAGCGATCGAACAAATTGCTTAACCAAATGATCTCCATAGGTGTCAGCATTGTTGCACGTCTCCACAAAGTGAGCCACATGTTGACGAGGATTGCCCTTTCCATCAAATTGTTGGAACTTAGGGGGTTGATAACCAAGAGGCATTCTCAAACGATCGATCCTTTGAGTATATGGCTTTGAGTAGACCATGGATGACTTAGAGCTTCCGTCGAATTTGCTTTTTATTGCCCCTTCAATAAAGTCTTTGAGTTGGTCCACTTGGATGAGGCCATCAAAAGAGATAAGGATATTATCGGATGAATTCTCTCTTTTAGTTAGTTGTTTCTTTTCAGGTTTCTCCATATCGCCGTCCTCTTCATCTTCTTCCTCTTGTGTTTTGCTTGATTCACCAACTTTATGTCGAAGACTTGCAATTTGAGCATCTTGTGCTTGTATGTGCTTGGTCAAACCCTCGATCATCTTGGTGAGATTTGCAACTTGTTCCTCCATGGTTGTAGCGTTAGCCATCATGGAGAGCTCCTCAATTGACTGATTACCTTCATAGTCGGAGTCATCTTCTTCATCCACACATCTTCCGTCGATGTTGGCCGGGGGTAGATCTTTTGCTTCAGCGGAAGCTGGCTTGGAAGCTTCTTGAAGTTTCTTGGCTTGTAGTCGTGTAATAGTCCTGCTGATCTGCGATCCACAGCATCACTTGCGGTTTCTGTTGTTTTGATTGGATCAGTCATCGATCAAGACTTTGACGGAGACGAGAGATGAGAGGTAGAGTGGTCCCACCGGACGTGCCAAAATTTGTAAACACAAATTTTATATATATATTCCAATAAATATAAAAGATGTGTACAAATAAACTATTTGAAGACTTGAGTTGACTTGAGTAGATGCGGGTTGCGATCTCTACAATTCCTCTGATTCTCTCTCCAATTTGATTCTTGAACGGCTTCGAGCAGATTCCGAGATTTGCGGAGAATTTGGTACTCCTTTATCTCCTTGAATTTGATGCTTCGATTTGAGGCTTAATCCGAAGGGCTTTGGCCTTGTTTCCGGATTAAACGTAGATTTGAGCAGACTTCGGCGAGAAATGTGAATTTGAGACGATTCTGACGAAGAACGCGGATTTGAGACGACTTCGGCAAGAAACGCAGATTTGAGACGATTCCGGCGAGAAACGCGATGCTTTCCACGAAGAACGCCTTGGATGTTGTAGAGAATTTGTATTCTTCTCTAGAGCTCTCTAATATTTCTGATGTGTGTTTTATGAGCTTTCCCTAGACCCCTATTTATAGGTGTAGAAGAAGTAGACTTGGTGGGCTTTTGGGCCTCCAAGATGGGCTTTGATGCTGAGGTGTCACAATTTGATTGGCTCCTCAATATTTGTATTTATCTCCACAAAATATTTAATATATTGTGCAGATTTGACACGTGGCAACTTCTGATTAGCCAAAAATTCCACATGTATAAATATTAATTATATATCTATTTAATCTTGGAATTATATTTAATTTAATCCCAAAAATATAAATAGCAAATATAATTAAATATTTAATTCTTTATTTCCACGTGGCGAGATTTAATAGGCTGCAAATTTAATTGCCTACACTATCCAATTTATGAAATCGGATAAAAAAATTTGTATATGAATCACGGGGCAATTATGGCAACAAAAAATAAAAAATTGAACATAACACAGTGAATCGAACTTGTGAGGCTGTGACATCATTTGTTCAAGAAAACATCAGTTTCCGCTATGCCATTCATTACGCATGTTGGTCGGAATATTGCTATTTGTTAATGATGGAAACTCGGAAGTCTTTTTAAAAACTTAAGGAAAAAAAATATTGACAATTACGTCGACAAATGCCGTAGCTTCGCGTCGTGAGAATTAACAATGTATACGATGAGGAGCATCTTCGTGTGGTTTCAAAATTGAAGTGGCACGGATTTCAAATGCAAAAGTGTAGGAATAATATCGCGTACGTTGGTCTCCGATTGACCTTTTTACTGTGATATTTGTGTAGTACTACGTAGAATCACCTCGATTCATGCAGACACACTCACGCTAGCCATGTGTGGCAGTCCCATGCGTGTGAGATCCAACACCGATCATTACATAAAATTATATCTTGAATTTCATAAATAAATTACATATGAATAGACGGTAAAAAAAAAAGTAATAAAACAATCGCAATGATCGCAACAATTAGAATACGATCCCAACAAATAATAATAATAATAATAATAATAATAATAATAATAATAACAACAACAATAAATCCTAAACCCTGAACCCTAAAACCCTAAACCTTAACCCTAAACCCAAATTAGAATACGATCGCAAATAATAATAATAATAATAATAATAATAATAATAATAATAATAATAATAATAATAATAATAATAATAATAATAATAATAATAATAATAGCATGTCTTGTCATGAGTATAAAACAATTAATTTAAAAAATTGACCAAAATTTAAAAATAAATGATAACAAGGTGAATCAAACCGGTGACCTCAAGCATATTGTTGAAATATTACTATTTTTTAATGTAGGAAACTTCGAAATCTTTCTAAAATTTATGGAAAAAAAATATTGAGAATTACGGCGAAGAACGTCGTAGCATGGCGTCATGAGAATTCACAATGTACACGATGAGGCTCATATTCTAATGATTTCATAATTGAAGCCGTATGGAGTTCAAATATTAAGGTGGAGAAAAAACATTAAGTTGGTCTTTGACTGACCTTTTTAGTGTGAGAATGAAAGTATTGTGCGGGTTCGTCTATCGTGACGCCGTGCTGGTACACCCATTGTGTGTGTACAATCTGATCGTCGACGTTCTTCAAAGTTGACGTCGAGAAAAAAAAATACAATTAAAAAAATTACAATTAATATGGCATGTGTATTAAAAAAATTAAAAAAATTGACCAAAAATAAAGAAATAAATGATAAACGGGTGAATTGAACCCGTGACGTGACCTCATGCATTTAATACAACAAAACTTCTCACTCCACCACCCGTTGTGCATTTCATAATACTTTTTTTTTAATTATAACCATAAGAAGATATATTGCCACTTAATTTGAATCTGAATCAATATTATTATATTATGGAATGTGGGTGAGAACATCCGAAAATCGTGCATGAATCATATCCTTACCATAATTTACTGCTGCTTTTAATAATTATTAAAAATAAACGGGGAAAATTCCCTTTTTTTGACAACATAATTCTGCCCGATCTTCGGGATTGTATACATGGCATTAAAATCGGATCTTTTGAGATCTTTCCAAGTGGATTGCATCGGTAATCTCCAACTCAATATTCAGGTTTATAAATATACAATTCATAAAATCAGTCTTTTTCCACAATCCCGGGATACGGAATACGGATAGTATTTCAAACAGTATCTTTCCAAATCATTACTAAACGCATTACATTCCAATGCCAAATTCGCGCTTCCAACATTTACGAACAGAAAATCAGTCTTTTTTTGTAATATCGGGATACGGATTTCGGTTTGACAAATTTTTTGGAAAAAAAAAAGCAAAACACACACGCGCGCGCACGCCACCTCGCCAAAAAATCGTTCCAAGTTTCTTAATTCATACGAAAAAAAATGGCGGGCTCGTTTCTTCCCTCCTCCATTCAAAAAGGGATCATATATGTATATGGAAGTGATCCATCCAAATCCTTAATTACGGAATATTTATATAGGACTCCATCATATCTATCTTTTCCCAAATTAATTATAACTTTCACTTATTAATCCATCGCCAACTTTAATTATAACTTTCCCTTATTAACTTGCCCAATTAACTTTTCCTACTTGCTCTGCTCTATTTGGAAACTAAAAATCGAAAACTTAATGATTTATTTCTTCAAAAAAATATTTACGTTTATCCACAGTTCGGAGAAAATTTTCAATCGGCAAGATCTGCCTCTTTTATTTTCTTTCAAATGTCGGCATTTAATCGAACAGTTTAAGTGCGCTGCTCAAAAGAAAAAGAAAAAAAAAAGTGCAAGACATTGTCACGTAATTGAAACTTCACATTTTAGCAGCGCAAAGTCCGTCGGATTCGATGCGTACCCAGGAACCGGCATGAATATAGTGTAAATCATGCTCTAAAAATCCATCCTCATTGCAAAAAACGGAGATGAAATACATCAGCCTTTCATTTCGTTGGAATATTCCTGAATCGCACAAATCGAGGACGCCACGAATTCAACTTCATGCACAAAAATATTAAACTTAACTCCATACTTGAATATTGTCTCGCGCTGCTGATCCTGAAAATGCACATATTAGAGAAAAGGAATAATTGAAGCTTCATTTATAATATGAACAAAGAAACTCAACGCATTAAATCTCTCCAAATATAGCTCTTTCAAACAATGAATATAAAAAAAATCTTCTCTTGATGAAAACATAATCGAAGGGCGTTACGACAGAACAAACACAGAGCTTCTTCAGGCAAAAAAAAATTAATTCGCGATGGTGGCAGAGATATATGCATTCATCAACGAATGCATACGGCTGCGAAATCGGTAAGGAGGAAAAATGTAGAACGAATATTACTGTTCGACTTTCAACTCGAAGTATCTACTAGCTGAGATGGTGTTGGAGAAAGATTTCTACTTTCTGCAGATCAACAATTTTTTGTTAAAAATCTTTTGGTGGGAGAATCATTTAAAAGAAGATATCGGAAATCGGAATGAAAAATTGTGAACCAACACTTCATAACTTGAAACCTCGCTGCCTCCAGACGGAAAATTTTGCAGATCGCTAGAATGGTGAACGGTTGTATAGATTTAAAATAAACTTGAATCAATAGGGTTTAGTCGAGAGTTGAAAGGAATAGACGTAGAAGAGTTTTATGGCAACAAAATCGGGGAGTAGTTGTGCACGTTCCTATTTCTTCAAATATGGCATAGATTTCCAAATCTTGTAAAATTATATGATATTAGTATGACAAAATATACTAACTGAAGATGCAAATATTGGACAAATAAAAAATAAATTAATAAAAGATGCGTGTTTGTGCGAGGAATTGCACAATTAATTGCTAATCTCGATCACCAATTGCATGCAAATCGGGTCCACGATCTTTTCCATAAAAGCCGCCGCAGTATCTTTGGGAATTTGATCTCACGTGTTTATATATCACTAGTATTTGCTCCCGTGCGATGCACGGATCGAAATATGATACAATAAAATAATTAAGTAATTTATGAAATAATGAATAATAAATAAATAGATTAAAAGAGAATAACATGATAATAATCTAATAAGAAAAACTAAAATTATATTATGTTAAAAGAAATACAATATTTGTATACATTCATATCTAATAAAATTTTATCTAATTCTGTAAGAGAAATATTTTAATGTCCGTCGTGAGCACATTAATATTTACCTAAAGCTAAACCCTGTAAAAGGGGAAAATTTGTCGACGTTGCACTACCACATCATCAGTATTCACGGTAGGTAGCAGATTATTTATGTTCAGTTTTATTGAACCAATGAGTTCAATAAAGGTACACATTCACAATTCTGAAGTTCTCATGGTCAATATTCTACTCTTCTCAATAAAGTCATATAACTCGAGGGTATGTTGCTTAATCTCATTTATGAGCAAAGTCAAATGTGATCAGGACGTGGTGGGAGTTAGGATTGAACGTGGTGGGAGTTACAATTAAAAGAAAGATAAATAATGAGAAAAATTATTAGTCAAAATTATCTTCCTAGGTAGTGACCTTGGGTCACTTCAAATTTAATTAATGTATTAAATTTTAATAAACAAAAAATAAGATTTTTTCAAAGTATTAAATGCATTAAATAATTGCATAGAATATGACAACTGATAAAATATGAATAACTTAAGGAAATAAATAATAATGCTCACATATAACTCTGGAGTTTTAATTAATGGAATTTTAATTTTGTAAGCAACATAAATGTATATAATATGCAATTTTGAAAGGGCAATTTTGTAATTAATGGAGCACAGTGCCAATCCTAACTCCGGAGTTTTAATTAATGTATATAATATAGTTTTGCAGTGAAAATTTAAATAAGACTAATTGCAACTTTGGTAGGAATTGTACCTTCAAATTAACTTAAACTACAAAATTGCCCTTTCAAAATTGATTTGAAATTGATTGCTGATTTAAAACTCCCTTTTAATATAAAGATAGATTAACAAATAAAATTATTATTTTTTAATTATTTCCTTATGCATATAGTCATTAACAAAAAAAAATATTTTTTTTTTCACACCATGTGTAACGAATGACGGAGTGGAAAGTGGTATTGTTTTAAATGCATGAGGTTACATGTTCGATTCACCTTGTTATCATTTTTTCTTAATTTTTGGTCAATTTTTTTGAATTAATTTTTTAACGCACACTTAACTTTTTAATACACGTGCCATATTAGTTGTAATTTTTTTTTACATAGTAATTATTTTATTCTCGACGTCAACTTTGAAGAACGTCGACGATCCGATCGGTCACACGCAACGGGTGTCCTGGCACGGCATCACAGTCGACAATCCCGCATGACACTTTCCTTCTCACATCAAAAGTTCAATCAAAGACCAACTTAATATTCTTCATCCATTTTAAATAATCTATGCTAGTATATATAAATATAAACCGTGTGGCTTTGATAAGGGTACATCATCGTGCTGCATCACGTTGTATGCTACATTGCACCTGGATGTCGCTACGTATCTAGCTTCTCATGCGTGCATGCACTAATTGCACGTGGATGTCACTGCGTATGTACACAATCCATTAGTTACAAGCGAGCAAGCTCGACATTGATCGTCTCGTTGGTGATTCTTTTTATTATTTATTTTATCTTAAATTTAAATTAATGAAATTTGGTCGAACTACCGAATCAACTTGCAATCATTAATTTCTTAGATTTTGGGCAATTTTTAATATTGTTTTCTTGTCGGGATCGTCATTAATAAATTTTAAAAAAAAACAACTAAATTGGCTTGTGTATCGAAAAATTTATTAAAAAAATTGACCGAAACCCGAAACCCTAAATCTCAAAACCCCAAACCCCAAACACCAAACCCGAAGCCCTTTACCCCAAACCCTAAACCCCAAGCCCGACACCCCAAACCCCAAACCCCAAACCCAGAACCCCAACCCGAAACCCGAAATTCGGAACCCGGAACCCCAAACCCAAAACCCAAAACCCAACCCACAAACCCAAACCCGCCGGAACCCTAAACCCTAAACCCTTAACCCGCCTTGGTATCGGTGTGGTTTTTTATTTTTAATTATTTTTTCAAATTATTTTTTTAATGCACATACAATATTAATGTTTTGTTCTAATTCTTCTTAAATTGAATTTCTTCCTTCTCGGCGCACTTTAAATTTGACGTCGAAAAAAAAAATCACAAAATAATACTTAATATGCCACGTATAAAGAAAAAAAACTAGTTTAGAAAATTTACCAAAAATTAAGAAAAAAAATATAGCAATGCAAATCGAACCCGTGACCTCGTGCGTTCACAACCAATCCACTTTCCACTACGCCATTCGCTACGCATGTTTTGAATATGTATATTCGACGCTATGTATAAGTCACTATTAAAAAAATGAGGGAATGTTTGTAAATTAAGGATGTGTAATTGTTTCAATAATACATTTTTCTAAATATTCGCATCTTTCCTTGGTTAAGGCGGATAATTTGGAACGTTGGATTGAGACGCCGAAAATATTGCATGCCAACATTAAAACTTTCATTCCAAAATTCGATTCCGTTAATTGCATGGATTTTATTCCCGTATTAATGAAAACTTAAATTTTGTCTTACCTTCTATAACAAGACAGCGGGTAAAACTCTCCTAAAAATTTGAATTTCGAAAATTCAAAATCTCATTATCCTTGTCTATTTTGGTTATTAGTGGTCAACTTGGCATATATTATTAGTAGTATTTATTTATTATGAGCTTGGTATCTATAGCAATGATAAGTGATCGCTTGCCACTGTACAAGTTACAACTACAACTGCCTTTTTTATAAAAAAACTAGAGTTCAGATACAATAAAAAATAATATTAAACATATGTACTCTTTCTTATTTACCAATTCATTGTCTATAGAGGAAATCACTGAGTTTTAAGACGATATTTAATTGTAATTGTATTGTAAATGGATAAAGGTCTCACATTAATAAGTGGAATTTGTGACAAAAAATAAAAATAAAATAAAAATAGAATAGATAATTAATGAATTGGTGTACTGAGAGATAGTATCGTTTTTCACGTAAAAATAATGCTTATTTGGTTATACTTGCATGACACGATGTGCCTCCATGCAGACAGAGCTAGTAACTGATATACAACCTATTATAGTATTACAGTTCCATAAGATTATAAAATAAAAATCGGAAAACAGAAAATTAGAAGATACTAATAACTACTACAGTATAGGTAGTAATTAAAAAACCATCTATAATAAATAACAATCTAAAAAAAAAAAGTCCAAATTAAGTACTACCTCCATCCCATATAGTTAGACTATTTTGCTTTATTGACTTTTCCGGCACGCGTTTCCACCGAAACCTAGTACGGGTTTTAAAATATAATTTTGAAGTAAATTTTTTTTTACGGGATACTATGGGATGGAGGTAGTATAAGAACATCTCTTATCTTTCACAAAGCACGCAGCTCAGCTGAGTTAACTGATCGAGTATCAAATTGGAACTAGTACTGTATAAAAGTTCTGCATTTCTTCAACTCGATCCGACTCAGTAACTCAGCTGAGTCTAAGGCATTACCAAGAAGCAGTATTTTCAGACAAGGCGAGCAATTCTTCCAAATAATCAGAGCCCAAATCTTCCAACACCACCACCTCTTTCGGCTCCTCCTCCTTCTTCTTCCTCCCCACCCTTTTCCTCTGCATTGCGTGCCGCTTCTTCAGCGCCAGCACCGGCGAGCACCCCTCCGCCACCCCGCCGCCGTACTCCATCTCCCTCAGTGACTCCCACACCACCTCCGCCGGGTAGTTCAGCACCGCCGCCGCCCCACGCATCGCGAACGCCGCCTGATCGTACGCCAGCGCCGCCTCCTCCGCCGTGTCGAACGTCCCCAGCCACACCCTCACGCTGTTCCTCGTCGAGTCCCTTATCTCCGCCGCGTACTTCCCCCACGGCCGCCGCCTTACCCCCCTGTACATCACCTCTTCCGCCGCCGCCGAATAATCCCCGCCGGCCGCGGTAGCTCCCTCCGCAAGAACGCCATAGAGGAGCATCTCCTGAGAGTCGCTCTCGTTGAACGGCAAACAGTTTGGATCGGAATACGACGACGTCGAAGATTCCGGCGAAAATGCGGAGGAGGAATGGTAAGTAAAAGCTGAATAATCCATCAAATTAAAGCTGAATAATTATATGAAATATAAATTTAAATACTTCGATATTCGAAGATATATATATATATATGTGTGTGTATGTATGAATAAATATGTAAAGAAAAGTTTGAATTTTTGATGAGTCGTAAGGTTTGATCGGTTCTTGTTGATAATTTTGGTCGTACTAGTTTTAAGCTGCTGGAAGATTTATTATATAGGCGGGAACTGATTATTATTTTAATATTTAAAATCATTTAATATAATTTTTTTTATAAGCATTTTTTTATGATACTGTAGATCTTTAAATTGAGTGCACGTGGGTCAAAGCGCACGGCGGCGCAAGTTCCTGGAGAGTGACGTCACATGCTGGTGTCATTGTGGGGCCCGGTTAGCACTAAATGGGTTTTCACACTACTAGGACTTGGAGTGATGTATAGTGAAATAGCGGTGGAATTTTAATAATTTCATTATTTTTGTTTGAAAATAGAATTTGGAGGATTATTAATTTATGATAAGGTTTAGGGAGCTGCATGGAGACAACTTGAATTGTTTAAAATTTAAAAAAATCACAACTTGTTAGTTTACTACTATATTTGGAAACAAATGCCAAATTCTTAGCATCTTAAATATCGTTCCAATCGGAAAAGTCATACTTATGGTATACTATTATAAATTTATAATTAACGTCCCATTTTTTTTTTGGCACATTTGGGTGTGCCCGGGTGTACTATGTGGCCGTTTAAAATATTGACACTTTTATTTATGTAGATTAGCACTTTTCTGCATAAAGATTGACAATTTTAAAAATTAATAATTTTATTCGTTAAATAATTATGTTAAAGATTGATATTTTTATTCATATAGATTAACATTTTCTGTATAAAGATTGGCATTTTGACCCGGCCACACTATGTGGCCGGCCTCACTCAAGTTTTTGCCTTTTTTTTTAAACTATTTTTTCACTATCGTTTTAGAAAGAGCCCTTCCAATAATATACTAGAGTTAGTTAATCAACCCATAAATAAAATCAAATCAAATTCTCCGAATTCACGAATATTTCCAATGTCCATCATATTTGCACACTTAATATGATCACGACTGATAGAACAATAATATATATAAAAGAATTAACATTAGTAATAGACATGTTAAGTGAACTCATGACGAGCGGTGAAGCATTTCTGTTAGTATATACTCCCTCCATTTCGTCGAATATGACCCCTTTCAATATGGCCTATTCTGGCATGCTTTTACACGCTTCTTGATGATGGGTTTTAAAATAGATTTTTGAAGAATTTTTTCTTTTACGGGATACTCTGACAGTCGTAGTATCCCGTAAAAGAAAAAAAACTTCAAAAATCCATTTTAAAACCCATCATCAAGAAACGTGAAAAAACGTGTCAGAATAGGTCATATTGAAAGGGGTCATATTCGACGAAATGGAAGTAGTATGTCCTAAAATTTTCCGGCCTTTAGAACTATAATTTGGTTATTATTTGTAGTCAATTGAAATGTGGAAATATAATATTTTTCGTACTATTTATTTAGCAAATATGTAATTCAAATATTTTGCGTAGTTAAGATATCAGTTTGATTAAGTAATGATTATTTAATGTTAATTAAAAGAAAAGTAATGTTGTGATGGCAAAATGGAGTGATTTGATTTGTGAATTTGTGTGGGTTTGATTGACCATATGATGGCCACAACTTATCAAAAGCTCTACTATTTGTGGTCAAAAGTTTTCGAGTGATGGTGATAATTGAGGTGCACATATTATAATACATTATTTTATTATTATTATAAATATTACTTCATCCGTCCACAATTTCTTGACACTAATATTATATCGGGACGTCCACCATTTCTTGACCCTTTCTATTTTGGGACGTAGGTCCTACATATACTTTATCACTTTGACACTTTATCACATTACACTTTAACACTTTAATACTAATAAAAATAATAGATGGGTCCATAATTATTTCACTTTAATTTATTAATATATGATCAAAATACATTAAACTCCGTATCCAAAATTTTGGGTCAAGAAATCATGGACGAAGGGGAGGGAGTAATTTTTCTTGGGTGGTTCAGTTTTTCTACCCTTTTAAAACAACATATTGTAAAAACTACCTTCTTTTAAACACAAATAGTAAAAATACCATTAGAAAATAAAATAATGGATTGGGCCCCACAGCAACTACCGAACAAAGCCTTGGAAGTTGGAACTCGGGAAAGGTGCGTGTGTCGGTGTGTGTTGGACGAATTTTTTTTTTTTTTTTTTTTTCTGGTTTTTCCCTTTTGTCAAAAACAATTTTTATTCTCCCCCTCTCTATATTAAACCCACCCCCACCTGACTAAACCCTACACCGATACTCAACACTCGCTCACTACTCCATACTAAACACTCCCTCCATACTCAACACTCCCTCCTCCATTATTTTCTCCCACTCCGGCAACCACCCTCCCCACCGACCGACGGATAAACTTTATTGCACCGGAGTGATGTCGGCACAATACGTAATCAATCATGACCACAAGAACCACTTTGTCTTGCCGGAAAACGAATCGGGATCTCCATCGAAGTAATACCACGACGAATATCGGTATGTTTTAAAAAATATAGTATTAATTTGTTGTTATGTTTTGGTTATGAATGTAAACTATATTATTTGTTATGAATTTAATTAGAATTTAATGGGCATCTCGATTTATTTGTTACACGAGTTATTTGTTATGATTTGTTATCAATTGTATTAAATTATATTTTTTGGATGTTAAATGTATTATTTGTTATGAATTTAAATTGTATTATTTGGTATGATTTAAATTGTATTAAATGTGGATATTGATTTATTTGTTACCAATTATTTGTTATGATTTGTTACCAATTGTATTAAATTGTATTTTTGGGATGTCTAAATGTATTATTTGTTATGAATTTAATTCGAAATTAGTACAAATTTGTAATGTTTGAAATATTAAAATTTATATTTAGGTTCAGAAAAAAAAAATTAGGTATGGCCGGCCGGTCGATCGGACGCCGGAAAATGGCCGTCCGGTCATATATTCCGGTCGCCGGAAAATCACTTTTCTGGAGATCGGATGGACCGGCCGGCTATACCAAAAATTTTCTTTTTTTTTTCTAAGTTTATATTGTTTATCTCAAAAAAAATTATGCTTAGGAAATATTTTAAAGAATTATTTTGATAATTAATTGATTATGATTTTATTTAAATTAATTCTCTTAAGTGATTTAATTAGATATTCATATATTTGTAATGTTTGAAATATTAAAATTTATATTTAGGTTCAGAAAAAAAAATTGGGTATGGGCGGCCGGTCGATCGGACGCCGGAAAATGGCCGACGGTCGTATATTCCGGTCGCCAGAAAATCACTTTTCCGGCAATCGGGTGGGCTGGCCGGCTATACCAAAAATTTTCTTTTTTTTCTAAGTTTGTATTGTTTATCTCAAAATTTTATGCTAAGGAAATATTTTAAAGAATTATTTTGATAATTAATTGAATTAATTCTATTAAGTGATTTAATTGGAAATATTCTATATTTCTATTGTTTGATATATTAAAATTTATATTTAGGTTCAGAAAAAAAAAAAAAAAAAATTGGGTATGGCCGGCCGGTCGATCGGACGCCGGGAAATGGCCGTCCGGTCGTATATTCCAACGCCGGAAAATTACTTTTCCGGCAATCGGATGGACCGGCCGGCTATACCAAAAAATTTCTTTTTTTTTTCTAAGTTTGTATTGTTTATCTCAAAAAAATTATGCTAAGGAAATATTTTAAAGAATTATTTTGATAATTAATTGATTATGATTTTGTTTAAATTAATTCTCTTAAGTGATTTAATAAGAAATATTCATATATTTGTATTTTTTGAAATATTAAAATTTATATTTAGGTTCAGAAAAAAGAAGAAAATTAGGTATGGCGGCCGGTCAATGACGGAAATGGCAGTCGGTCGTATTCGTCACCGGAAAATCACTTTTCCGGCGATCCGATGGACCGGCCGGCTATGCCCGAAAATTGCTCTTTTTTTCTTAGTATGGATAATTAATCATATGTATTTTATAATTTTATTAATTCATTTATTAATTTTGTTTGAAATTAATTGATTATTATTTTGTTTAAATTAATTAATTCTGTAATTAATCATTTGGTTAATTTAAATTTATCTTGTTTTACAGGATTCTCTGGCGCCATGGTACCGTCGAAGCAATTTGATCAACCAGAGATTTGATGTCGGCAACTATTATAGGGTTAAAATCTTGGAACATATATAGTTCGCACTGACCGAGGCATATACCGGTGGTGAATTGGTCGATCAGTTTCAATTGGGACCTTTCGGACATTTTCTCGATTGGGAGCCGGGGCAAAACAGTAAACTCTTGCTCCACTCCGTGTTATGTCGAGCTGTCGTTGCGGAGGTGGGAATTTGGTTCCACATTAGGGGCAATTACGTAGAGTACATCGTTCAGAACCACGCTCTGATCACAGGGTTGAGATTTGGCCCTACAGATTTTGATCCCAGGATTCAGAGGGAGCCAAGGGCATCGCGTTTTTTTCAAGACGTCTGTGGCGGCCATGGTCAGAAGGCGGCATTGTTGCACTCCCATTTGTTGTCACTCAAGTCTGACAATGATCGAGACGGGCAACTTCATTTGAAGTTGGCAAACTTATTGATGGCCAATTGTTTTATCCTCGGTCATGACGGGCAGGCTCCACCCCACCAGTGGTTGTGGGAGTTGATCGACGACACTGATGAGTTCAATTCTTTTCCTTGGGGTGCGTACTCCTACAAGACCTTGCAGTACTACTTGAGGACGTTTCAGGCGAGGTCTAGGAAGTATCACATTTATGGGCCGGCATGGGCACTGATGATCTGGGCTTACGAGGTGATGCCAGGGTTCGGTGAGCAATTTGCAGTTCGGGCTTCCACGACGGACGTGCTGAGGTGTCTCAAATGGATATTCTACAATACTTTCAGCGGCGTGTCCGATGCAGGGCTGTACGCGTCATTCGATGATCCGGATGAAGGTATTACCAGGATCGAGCCGGAAGATAAAGAGATTGAAGAAAGTTACTTCCGATCGGTACTTCAACTGGGGGCCTTACTGGTGAAGTTTCACGTGCCGAAGACTTCGTACATTGTCGACGAACGCCCCTGTGTACATCGTGCTGATCCCGGGTCCCAGCATGCCGTTGGAGATTCCTACGAGGGACCTCAATGTAGACGGAGTTCCCGGTCTACAAAATTCACCGCTATCTTCATCCCGGCACCAATGTGGTACTGGCGTCGACTTCGGTCAGGGTTCTCAAAGCATGAGTGGTGGGCAGGAGCATTCTCTTCCCGGGATGTGTAAGGAGGACTTGGTCAGTATTGTAGAGGACGTCACTCGTCGCGAAAATGAGCGCACTATGCAGACAATGAGGCAACAGTACGAGGCAAGGGAAAAAAACCTCATGACGAAGGTAAAGAAGTGGCTCGGTAAGGGAATCACGAAGGGCATTGACATCGTGAGCTGCGGGACTTCCTCTATGTCCACTCCAGTTCACTCGCCCCAACGTTCGAGCCCGCCCCTTAATGTTTTCTCAGCACGGGCATCGGATTATGCCGCCACTGCTATTTTGATGAGCCCTGAAGCGATCGAGCCCCTCGAGCCTGTAGGTGCTCGAACAGACACCTCTCTCCCTCTCTATACAAGTGCCTTCACTGACCCAAGCACTATAGACCCTTCGGCATTCACTTCCATTTTCGGGCAGGGTATGATATATCAGAGTGTTATCTTTCTTTCACATTTAGTTTCATTGAATTTCGTGTTTTGTGCATGCTTATTCGAATATTCATTTATCATACAGGACACTCAATTCTTGCCGATCACTACTAGCGGGCCCTTTTCGACCTATATTCCTCCGTTCAGTCAGAGTTATGTACCGATTCCCGAAGATACACATGATCCGCCGAGGTTCTCTATGCCCAAGTTCTCATCGAGCACGCCTATTTTCTCGACTCCAATCCCGACGTCCTCGACCGCCACTCACCTGAACATTACGATTCATGAACAGCCGAGACGTGCTTTGTCAGTCGAGCTTGGCCAGGTATTTATCTATTGCTATATTATACATATTCATTAATTACGTCTACAATACATATACTTTGGATTACCGTATTAGTATATTAAAATTTTCTCACATCTCATGTAGTCTACGAGATCGAAGACTAGTGGATCAGAGAGGAAGAAAGCCCCTCCTAAAAAGTCAAAGCAACAGAGTGGTGCTTCCGGCGCTTCAGGGAGTAGAAGTACATATTCGCCGCCCACAATGCCGGCTTGGCCCCATATGGACGTGGTGAGGGATTGGAAGGCATTTCTTGCTGAAGAAGCATAAGAAAAAACTGTTAGCATCTTAGATGCATCAGAAGATTTGACCCGTGACCATTTCACAGCGATTATTGCGAACAAGGGGAAGTGGGATATTTTGCTAATACGCCTTAATTGAATTTTAAAATCATTTTAATTTAATAGTCGCACTTATGGTTCTAACACATATGTGTTCACTACGCAGACTTTGGATTTGGCCTTAATGTCCTTGCGCCAGAAAATTAAAAGTGGCCCCGATGTTTATCCTTATTGGAGGGGATGGAGGACTGATCATATGCCCTACATTCGTCTTCGTTATATTGTTAATTTTATATGTCCTTTGACATCTTTAACTGCCATCTAATTTTGCTGATTATTTATACTAATATGTATACATTGTTCATGATTGTAGATGGATCTTAAAGCGGACTATAACACCTTGCTTGAAGAGGCACAAGAGGTCTTTGGTACTTCGGTTGAAGAAATGAATAGCCCCTATTACGCTGGCAACGTTATGCAATACATACGAGTCAACTAAAAACCCAACCCTGACTTGGTTGGATTAGTATTGGGTACATACAAAGGAGTTGATTCTCCTAATTGGTGGTCTGCAAGATCGGTAAGACTTAGAAGTAATCATATTTAATTTTTGAAGACATTATATATGTTGTTATTATTAAATACTTAAAATATGTCAACTTATATTAATTATGGTATTTCCGTCACTATGTAGATTGTCATTCCATGGGTTATTGAACGTGGCAACCGATTTATTATTTCTTTTGTCGAGCCGAAGAAGAAAAAAGTCATTGTTATGGATCCGTTGTATTGGGATCTCGACGCATCAGAGCAGCGTCGTGTTCAACACGAATTGGAGCCATTGAGATTCATTTTGCCACTTTGGTTAGTTGGTGGGCTGTATTGGGTCGAGAATGTTCATGGCTGGCGGGATAAGGCATACTCCTTTGAGCTTGAATATGCTCCGAAAGATCAAGTCATTAGTAGTAAGAGGGGAAACAGTGATGGTCCAATCGCCATAATGAACATCGAGCGCTGGATTAGTGGATGCCCCGATGTAACTAATGTGGATGATATGTTAGACCTTTATAGAAAGATTGTTTCGTGCAGGATTTTCAGTCACCGAAAGTAGTTGTAATCTAAATTCTCTGGATTAGGGTCTTTTTCGAATTAAAGTTTAATTCTATTGGGTTATCTTGTGAATGTGAATATTAATTTATTTTGGACAATATATAGTAATTGAAGCATTTTATATATTTCTTGGCAATTCATTTAATTTATTGTATCAATTAATTGTCGTCGCGTATTCACATCATATATTAGGCAATAATGAATTGGTAATTATGAATGGTAATTAATTTAATTTAATTTAATCTAATTTAATTTAATTTAATAAAAAAATAATTCTACAAACTATATTAGCCCTGCATCATTTAAACTCACTAAACAGGGTACAAAAAAAAAGGCATTTAAACACAATTATTGAAATAGGCTACGATTTTTTTGATTGTTTTATATTCTAATACCTTAAAAATTAATATTGCAATCATTAAACTTCCAAAATCTACAAAAAAATCGACACTCGATTTGCAATTTTTCCATTAAACTTGAAAAAACGAATAATATGACAAATCGAGTGTCGATTTTTATAAACTTTGGAAGTTTAATGATTGTAATATTAATTTTTAAGGTATTAGAATATAAAACAATCGAAAAAATCGAACAAAAAAATGTTAAAATGGGCAAACGGCAATAGGTGCTCACGGTTTGGGTTAATGGTGCAGGGTTTTTTAAAACACGTGGGTGTTTTATGCAAAATAGAAAACACAGGGGAATTTGATGTTTGTTTCCTAAAACACAAGGTAGTTTTACGCAATTTACCCTATAAATTCTCAAAACATAATTTTTTTAATAAAATGGTAAGATAAATACATTAACTACTATCATTTTATCATTGCATAATATTAAGTGTTATGTATGTGAATTTTTGAAGTAGTGATAAACATAACTTATTGGGTTTTTTCTTCATCACTTCGGTCAATTGAGTTCGATAATTGATCTAAAATTTTATTTTCATCCATCCATATGAAATGTATAAACTAAGTTGACTGGCATGCATATTTTTTTTTAGGGACAAATGACAATCTTAAGTTAAATAAGATGTACTATTGTACTAAAAAGTTGTGCATCAGAATTTTTCATACGCTATCACTGAAGGGACCGCTATATCGAAAGCGAACCAATTTTACCTCGGATCTGAATTGGTTGTTGTAATTAATGCAATTAATTCACACATGAATCGAGATGTACCTTCGAGCTTGGAGATGATAATCTACAGGTCTAGATTACTGAAGTGTTATCCCGTTCCTCGTGCTGGAACAACAGAGTGAGCATCAAAATCGAGATCGGATCTTGGATCACGCCTTGCACTTGAGTTGAATGAATTCAACTCACTTTCTTCTTGGAGAAGAATGCCACCGCCGCCCTCTCTCTCACTCTCTTGAGATTCTCTTTCTAAAAGTGCGTGTTATGATGTGGATTAATGATTACGTCAAACCTAATCTCTATTTATAATTACTTATAAATATACCCGAGAGAGATTGCGTGTGTGTGTTTTAATTAAATAATAATTAACACACATTGGGCTTAAGTGCAAGCCTTGGCCCAAATTAGCCCAACTGAGAGTAATAGGCGCCCCACCTAGGGTTTCTCTCCCTATGTGGCGCCACTTGTGGGCCCATGGCCCACGAGCTAGCTCTATTGGTCCAAACCAGCTATTGGGGTCAATATTTAACTTCTGATCCATCCTGAGGTGTTTGGGCCACTCCAGGGACCTCCAGACAGAGTTAGGCCTTACCTAATTAGATAATTACTATGCTCTCCCCTAGAGCATTTATCATAATTAGAGCTATAACTCATTCCACTAAAGAGTTACAACTGAATCACCGCTCTGTCCCGATTACGTAGATCAGGGTTGGTATTTTGCTTAGTGGGATCCCCGTGTTTAAGAATCCTGATATCCGTTAATTAATTAGAGCTCGTCTAACTGCTCTCAATTAATTAACCTCTTATACTTCCTTAGGTAGTACCCGTTCAACCTTATTATTATACCTTGATATTAATCAAGCTTGCAAAACTTGGTATAATAAACATTGTGAACTCCCTAAGAGGATATCTTAACCTAAACGGACACGGTGTCTCGATACAACTAACTAGACATCATGCGTGCCTCCATGTTACCCAAGATATAAGGAATTAAGGAACCTCACAAGGCCCGTACCGAATAAGTCAAAGCAACAGTGAAGAACTCGCATATGCCTAATAGCTTATCAGGATTAAGATCAAGTTACTAAGACCTGAGATCTTTAGTTCTTCACCTCATTATAAGGGTCAGTCTAGAATAACATAATCTCTCTGCGATCCTATCAATACGTTCCACTGTATCAGCATAACTAGTGATTGAGACCCACCACTATTGCTAATGCTGCAGTCTAAACCGATAACTTTGCCCAAGTTATCTCGACTGTGATAATCATTTATATCTCATGAGTCACCAAAATACGTGATCCCCTCCAGACGCAGCTGGCACGTTAACTAAAACATGCGATAATGGACTTATTCAATCTCAACTATATAATATCAAATAGGTGATTGTAAACAGTGGAATAATCTTTGCATACACTAAAACACTGGTTTTGCTTTAGGTATACAAAATCCCAACAATCACAGTATTAATTGTAGATTATTCATTATATACGAAGCAAATAATCGAGTATATATGAAATTAATTTCCAGAAACAAGTGGCTAAAATTCAATTTCCACGTTTAACTGATTAGAAGGTCCAAATCTCTTTCGTTATGGCCCCTATCGGACTTATTCTTTCCTGTACGATGTGTAATTCCGAGAGCTATGGATATTGACCCTTGAATGTGCAGAACGCCACATCCATTGGCGGGCTCAAAAAATGAGATTCGGCGTACGTAAGGGGTACCTCTTATGGTTTTTGCCAAAACAGTTCTAGAATGACGTTCCAATTTGATGTCCCTAATCCATCCTAATATTGTTGTGGACCCTAAAGGTCTGAAATCTCAACCATCTAACCTCTACAGCAAGCCTAGATTGTCAGATTATGCCTTGAAATGAGTTACCGCAAGTGTTTCTCTTTTACTTAGCCATTTTTACCTAGATAATTGGGTCTGATTTCGAATCGATGTGTTCTTGGGTTGTAGCACAATGAATGAGCTTTCAATTGGTGCATGAATCAGATCAATCAAGATATTGACGAGGTAGATATGACCGAAACGGTGACGACGGAACAAAACGGGAACTGGAAGACGACTCGAAGGCCATATCTCTTCCTTTATGGCTCCTATCGCACTCATTCCTTCCCTGTATGATATGTTGTTCTGAGAGCTATAGATATTGGCCATTGAATTTGCGAAATGCCACGTCCATCGGTGGGCTCAAAAAATAAATATCGGCGTAAGGGTTACCCCTAACAGTTTTTGCCAAAACAGCTCCAGAATAACATCTCAATTGGATCTCTTCAATCTATCCTAATA
This sequence comes from Mentha longifolia, assembly GCA_001642375.2. Taxonomy (NCBI): domain Eukaryota; kingdom Viridiplantae; phylum Streptophyta; class Magnoliopsida; order Lamiales; family Lamiaceae; genus Mentha; species Mentha longifolia. Next base: position 32,764,534 of record CM038115.1, read on the forward strand.
TTGTTATGGACCCTAAAGTGCTTAAATCCAACCCATCTGACCTCTACAACATGCCTTGATTGCCGGATTACTCCCCGAAATGAATTACCATAGGTGTTTCTCTTTTACTTAGCGATATTTACTGGATAATTTGGTCTTACTTTAACTCGATGTGTTCTTTTACTTGTAGCACTGATATTAAGCTTTAGATTGGCGTATAAATTAGGTCAATCAAGATATTAACGAGGTAGATATGGCTGAAACGGTGACGACACTTGGGTACGGGAAGTGGAAGAAGACTCAAAGGCCCATATCTCTTCCGTTATGGCCCCTATCACACTCATTCTTTCCCCATAGGATATGTTGTTCTGAGAGCTATGGATATTTGCCCTTGAATGTACAGAACGCCACATCTATTGGCGGGCATAAAAATGAGATTCGGCTTAAGGGGTACCCCTTACAGTTTTTGCCAAAATAGCTCCGGCATGACGTCTTGATTTAATGCATCCAATACATCATAACATTGTTATGATCCTAAAGTACTGAAATCTCAACCTGTCTAACTTCTACACTCAAAATTATAACGAGGTAGTACGACAGTACAGGAAGTGGAGGAAGACTTGAAGGCCTATATCTCGTCCGTTATGGCTACTATCGGACTCATTCTTTCCCTGTACGATATGTAATTCCGAAAGCTATGGATATTGGCCCTTGAATGTGTAGAACGTCACATCCATTGGCGGGCTCGAAAATAAAATTCAACTTAAGGGGTATGTACCCCTTATAGTTTTCACCTAAACAGCTTCGGAATGACGTCTCAATTTGATGCATCCAATCAATCTAAATATTGTTATGGACCCTAAAGTGTTGAAATCCCAACTCATCTGACCTCTACAGCAAGCCTAGATTGCCAGATTATGCCCTAAAAAGAATTACCGCATGTGTTTCTCTTTTACTTAGCGATTTATACCTGGATAATTGGGTCTGACTTCGACTCGTTATATTCGATGTGTTCTTAGGTTGTAGCACAATGAATAAGCTTTCAATTGGCGCAGAAATCAGGTCAATCAAGATATGAACGAAGTAGATATGGCCGAAATAGTGATGACGCGACATTAAAGGAAGTGGAAGAAGACTCGAAGGCCTATATCTCATCCGTTATGGCCCCTATCGGACTCATTCTTTCCCCGTACGATATGTAATTCCGAGAGCTATTGATATTGGCCCTTAAATGTGCAGAACGTCATGTCCATCGGCGGGCTCAAAAATCTATAATCGGCGTAAGGGGTGTACCCCTTATAGTTTTTGCCAAAATAGCTCTGAAATGATGTCTCAATTTGATGTCTCCAATCCATCCTAATAATGTTATGGAACCTAAAGTGCTGAAATCTCAACTCATCTAACCTCTATAGCATGCCTACATTGTCAGATTATGCCCCGAAATGAGTTACCGCAAGTGTTTCTCTTTTACTTAGCGATTTTTACATGGATAATTGGGTCTGACTTCGACTCGATGTGTTCTTGGGTTGTAGCACAATGAATAAGCTTTTAATTGACACATGAATCAGGTCAATCAAGATTATAACGAGGTAGATATATATGACAGAAACGATGACAATGCGACCGGTACAGGAAGTGGACGAAGACTCGATCGAAGACCCATATCTCTTCCATTATGGCCCCTATCGGACTCATTCTTTCACCGTACGATACGTTATTCCGAGAGCTATGGATATTGGCCCTTGAATGTGCATAACGTCTTCATATTTTTGCCAATTCGTTTAGAGAAATATTTGTCTCATAGTGAGAAGTAATTTAATAGTTGAATTGAAGGTATAGTAGAATTAATGGCAATAATTTGTGACATACAAATTGAACTGTCATAAAATCTTCTTTTTTTCCCCATACCAAATTAAACTTGAATTTGATATGGCTGCAAAAAAAAATTTGCACGTTCTATCGGATTACTTTATCCAACAACCACATTTATATAGAAAAAGAAATACTCCGAGAATAGAAAAGAAGCTCTTATTAGGCGATAATCATAAAGTTTATTTTGCATTATACGATACTTCATAATGAAGCGTTGTATACTTCATTTTAGAAATTTATTACAACCACATACTCTATATATATACCCTATTTGTAATTTTTTTTACATAATTAACATTTATAAATGTATCATAAATATTGAATAATTAATAAAATTATATCTTAAATAGCATGAATTAAATGTATTATATATTGTTAAATTTTTGTTCATATAAAATACATAAAATTAAATAAAATTTTAAATTTTAATAATAAATCAAATATGTAATAGTACAATGAATTATAAATCAAATTATATTAATAAAATATAGTTAAATTGTTATTATTATAGTGTAATATTATCCAACTAGTGAAAAAACTTTTGGAGTATCAATACTCTACATTTTAACTGCAAAATAAAGCACGGTTGAAATACACTCCATACTCCAAAATGAAATACTATTACTCTAAAATAGTGCATATATTGGAAATGCTCTGGTCACTAATTTTATCCACAATCTAATGTAACTCCATCTTCTTTTTCTTTCCCTTCTTCTTTAAAACCCAATTTGACATAGTTTTCATTTTGACCATCTTTATAGTAGCTTTAATTGCTATAAATTAAAGTTAAAAAAATAAAATGAATAATTTCCCCCTTTCTTTTCCTGCCAACGATAAAATTCATAGCACTCATTTACGACAACAAACGACTTCATTAATACGTAGTAGGTACCCCATTTTAGTCCATTCGTTTTCTTCAAAATGTATAAATTGACCAAAAATATTCCATCCATATAATGTGAAATTATTATGACTTTTTCTTCTAGGTAATTTTGTACGGTCTGAGTTCAAGTTAGGAACAGCGAAGACTTTATTTAATTATTTCTCACAGTTGGACTTTCATCAGAAAATGTGGGTAATCGTCTAAGAAACAATAATAGATGTATTAATTGATTTAATGAAGAAGAAGAAACATGAAAAATAAAAATATTACTGAGTCAAAAGACAATGTCAGCTTATTTTTCCACATTCTTTCGAGAGAGTGATATCTTGGTGTAGAAAGATAGAAAGAATTTTTTTTTTTTTTTTAATTTTTCCTTATTCCATTTGTTCTCAACACAATGAATAATTTTTTTTTTGTCAGAATTTAACTTGTTTTTCACATTACTCTCTAATTACGATAATAGTTTCATACAGGTTTTGAGTGATAATAGTTTTTCATGTGTTAAGGGGGTGTTTGACAGATATAAGAGTGAATTAATTAATTTTGTACAATCTAATCTGATATTTACTTTGTAGGATTGCGAATGATGGGTATTCTAAAGCCCGGGATATGTCCATGATATGAAACACGTGAGATTACTCTAATTTTATCCCATCTCATGTCTTATTCTAAAATTTATCAAGTTTTAAATTAATTAATCTCATCCTTCAAAGTAAACACCCTTGTCATATTAATTAACACAAGAATGTTCCCCTACTTACCGTGGGTACACTTAATGTAAGTATGTTAATATGACAAAAAATATTTGGCTACAATTAAAGAAAAACTAATCAAATTGATTATAACCACATATTCTCTCTTTCATTGGTATCTATGCTCTTGACATATGGGACTAATGCTAAGGGAGAGAGGGAGTGTTACTAATAGTTTTCTTCAAATATACTACAGCCACATCACCGGACAAATTAGTATAGCATTCCTCATAATTAAGAACAACATGCAACTCTAAAATTAATGGAGTAACATTTTAATCAATTATTATGATTGCAAGAAAATTTTAATTTTGGGACTTTGGGAGTATGTATAATGAAAACATGAAATTCAATTGGGAAACTACTACTATTACTTTTCTTTTTCTTCTAATTATAACATTTTTCATAGTAATTATGATAACTAGTCGTAATTTCTCAGTCTAATTGAAAGTTTTGACTGATTTCAAAGATGGTCAGCAACTTCGAGAAGTTTTTGAAAGTCTTTGGAAGTTCAAAGTTTGGTAGTCAAAAGTTCCAAATTGTAATTAAAATAATCAATAAAATAGTGAATGGCGATTGATCTACTAAGGCTGCGTTTGGTAATCATCTCAAGATGAAGAATGATGATTCATCTCAAGATGACTCATATGAATAGTGTCAAGATGAATCATTCATCTCACCATTTGGTAGCAAAAAATTCAGACCCGGATGATATCATATTGTGTTTGGTACAAATTGCAAAACTCTAGATTAAAATTTAAATTGACTATTTTACCCTTATTAAATACCCCTACCGATTTCACTTTTTATCATTGAGATTAAAGTACCATTTATTATTTATTATTTATTACTATGTATTATTATTATATTGTTGAGTTTATTTTTATTATTCTTGTTATTATTATAATTATTACTATTATTGTTATTATTTTATTATTATATAATATATTTATATTATTATTATTATTGTTAAGTTATTATTTTTATTATTCTTGTTATTATAAATATTACTATTATTGTTATTATTATTTTTATTATTATTATTATATTTATTATTATTATTATCTTGTTATATTATAATTATTACTATTATTATTATTAAATGATTATTATTATTTTTAATTATTACTATTATTATAATTGTTACATTACTATTACTATATATTATTATTTTATTATTATATTTTATTAAATTATTATATTTATTTATTATTAGTATTATTATTATTATTACTACTATTATTGATATTATTTTTATTATTTGATTATTTTATTACATTAATTTATTTTTTATTATTATTATTATTATTATTGATTTATTATTATTATTATTACTATTATTGTTATTATTTATTTATTTATTATTATTATTATTTTATTACATTATTATTATTATTACTTTATTATATTATTATTATTATTATTATTATTATTATTATTTGAAATCGTATAAATACATAAGGGTAAAATGGTAAGAGAGAGAAAATATTGTGTTACTGTTTGAATGAGTTCACCTCATCCGACCAAAAACGTGAGATGACTAAACAAGGCGGAACAATGAAATATCAACGGGCCTTGTATTCATCTCGGGCCCTCCAGTTTATTTTAGTTGGTTACCAAACAGTGAGATGAACCAAGATGATCTCTCTCATCTTGGTTCATCTTGGTTCATCTTCTTTACCAAACACACCCTAAATATGATTGGAACTTTCTCATTTATTTTGTCTGCCCTTCACACTGCATATATCAAATAAACATTAAAAAGTGGTCTTAAAGTAGCTCTAACAAAGCAATATTTTTTAATTAAGTGAAGTAATCATTTAATCCAAACCTCTTTACATAAACAGTTACTCCCTCCGTCCCCGAATAAGTGTCCCGACTAGCCAATATTTTTGTCCACGAATAAGTGTCCTATTTCAAAATTCCATGCAAAAATTATGCCAAAGTACCATATTTACCCCTATAATTATTACATATTCTTTACTTTTTCATTTTTCAATACAATAATTAGGGGTAAGAATGGTAAATTACCCACTTTCTTGATATTTACGATTTGGCGGCTCGGGATACTTATTCGGGGACGGAGGGAGTAAATCCAAACTTTTCCATCCAAACTTTTCCTTATAGCTAGTGCACGTGCGGCTGAATTCAAAATGGTATCATAAAAAGAATCGTTTTGACCTAATTAAGGTTTCTCCTTCTATTATCTCTTCTATTGTATCAATTCAAGACATCTTTAGAAAGAGTGTTCACATGTACATTGTGAGCACTATTAACATACTCATTCGGGATAGAAATCGATTAGAAAATTTTCGGTTAAAACCACTCCGTACCAATAATCGAGGGTTATCGGTTTGGTATTCGATTAGCATATTTGTAGTAATTCAGTTATCGCTGATAACCGACGGTTATTAACCGATAAAAGAAATATTTATTTAATATATTATATTTATATTTCATAATATAGTCTAAAAGAGAAGAAGAAACGTGTTCACTAATTTGAGATCGAAATGAAAAAATGGAGATTAAAGGATATGTAATTAAATACGTTCACTAATTTGATTCTCTCGTAATTTTACATGGTTAAAAGAGAGATATAATTTTTTTTTCCATTATTTAATTGACTGAAATTTCAAAATAGAAGTCTTTGTCTTTTTGGGAGCTAGCCATCAACAAAAAAAAAAACCAAATAGTCTGATGGAAATGTGGAATAATATTTGGGCAATTTACGAATTAATGCCAAACTATTCACTTTTTCACAATAGCGTTCCAAACTAAATTATATGTCAATTAAATAGCCAAACTATCGATGATTTCACAATCGTGTTCCCGACCTGTTTTCCGGCGACCAAGAGCTGACATGGCTGATCGGAGGCTGCTGACGTGGAATTTTTATTTATTTATTTATTTTATTTTATTTTAATTTTTTTAATTTTTTTACAACCATCAAAAACTGAAAAACTGAAAAAATAATAATGCATCAGCTGTAAAAAAAATTTAAAAAAATTAAAAATAAATAAATTTAAAAAATTTAAAAAAATTAAAAAAAATAAAAAAATAAAAATTCCACGTCAGCAGCCTCCGATCAGCCATGTCAGCTCTTGGTCGCCGGAAAACAGGTCGGGAACACGATTGTGAAATCATCGATAGTTGGCTATTTAATTGACATATAATTTAGTTTGGAACGCTATTGTGAAAAAGTGAATAGTTTGGCAATTAATTCGTAAATTGCCCTAATATTTTTATGAACCATAAACCAATATTCTTTTATAGTGATTTATAAGTATCTAACTGTGCATTTATACTATGGCTATAACTTTATATGTTTCAAACCTCAAAATAAGTACGTAAAAATTTTAAATTCCTAAATTTCATTGAAAATTGTATAGGGAATGCCTCATATTTTTCTTTTGGGTCATTGTATTCAAAATATAATTCGGGGATCATATATTGCAAATAAGTACTTACCGAACTGCAAAATAAGTACGGTTATCGGGGTAACCGAATTAAAATTTGGTTCGGTATTCCATTAGCATATTTCGAGAATTTAAGTTCAATTAATCAAAAATTTCGATTCGGTTAATTGTAACCGTACCGGTTCCAAACCCTAAAATTATTACTCACGATTAAAATCATAAGAAAATTATTATAAATATATTTCAAAAATTAAATTTTAACAAAAAAAAACTATATTAATAAATAAATGATCCACTACAAGAAAAGAAAACGAGAAAATTGCTACAGGAGAGTGAACATGGGTAATGAGGAGGGAACAAAAGTCGGTGGTCGTTGTTTATGAACATTGCAACTTTGAAGCTCTATATAATGGATTGACTTTTTGGGAGTAATCTCTTAAACGTAGGTGTGTTTGATCACCGAATTGGGTTACCACTTACCGATTGCTCATGCTCGTTTATTGCCCTCATGATTATATTATTGTGCATGTTATCGTTTCAACAAAGTAGAACAAATTCAAGAACATGTCACAATAATTGTTTTACATACAACGCCATATTTTTTTTCACTTTAGCATTTTTGTAAAAATGTCCTGACTTTTATTATTATTATTATTTATTTATTTTTTACAAAAATAGTCAGACTTCAAATAATAACTCATTTGATCACTAATTTGCCAATGAAATATGAAATTAAATATATCATTAGAAACCTTAAGTCAAACCCATTAATTTGAGTGGTTGTGATCGTTGATCTACCATCAGAGTAGTTCAAAATTTATCCTAAATGTTCAATGTTGCAGTGATGCAGGGGAAGCGTCTAATCCGTTGATTAAGATTAACAAAATCCCAAAAAAGAACATATATAGAGTGAAATTCCGTTGATTCTCTAATAAATACCGGAAGAATACAAGACAAGAGAAACAAACCCTAATTTTATTTTATCAAAATCCAACTTCCAGAATACATAAAAAATACTAATTTTACTTGGGAAAGAAGATCCTTTGTAATGCAGTGGACGGCCGCCACGTGCAATGCCTTTCTCACCGGTGCACAGAGCTCGAAAGTTTTCAGCAGTTTTTGGAGTCGTGTCAGCATACAGTTCCATCACCACGCGCCCAGCTTTTGCCAGAATCGCTCAGTTCAATCACAGGGAAAACGCATAAATGTGTAGTAAGATTTAAAAATGCAAGTTGAATCAAGCAATAGCATTCCTATTTACTTTTTTGATTTTTCCGGCACGCATTTCTACCGAAACCTAGTACGAGTTTTAAAATATCATTTTGAAATATCATTTTTTTCCCGTAAAAAAAACGATACTTCAAAATTATATTTTAAAATCCGTACTAGGTTTTGGTGGAAATGCGTGCCGAAAAAATCAAAAAAATAAATGGGAATACTTATATGGGTCGGAGGTAGTATTAGCGGAGTATTTTACAAAGATAAAATTGAAAGATCAACATTCATATTCTCAATCTCAGTTCCAGCACGATAAAATAATAATAATAATAATAAAAAGAATAATAATAATAAAATAAAATAAAATCCAGGAAACACAGATCACGGAAACATGAAAATTCGAGAGAAGAGAAAACTACGATAATCAAAAGAAAATTAAAAATTACTACTCCAGTAGTAGTATGTACATCCAGTAATGAAAACCTCGAGATGAAGCGATACGAATCAAGAGGACACGAAAATATACGGATGACGATTAATGTCGCACAATTTTTGAGCTCCATAGGTTTTCAATTTGTTTATACCCATGAAGCCTTCGATCTGTGCTTCTCTCTCGAATTTAGAATGGAAGAAGAACTGAGAGAAAGATGCAAAAGTTTACCTTGAGCCAGAAATGGAGATAAGAATGAAGCTCGCACTGAGATGTAAATATATACTTGAGGTTATATTTGAGGTTGAGGCGACTGCAATGGCAATGGCTGCGTTATGATTCAGGGTTTAGGGTTTTAGATTTTTTTATATTCCGAAATTGGCCTTATTCTTTCATCTATTTTCACATCGCCCCTTGATTTCTTTCAAAATTAAATTACTACACTTCCTATACAAATTTATGTATCCAAAAATCTATCGAAAAATGTGTACTCTAGCTACGCTTCATTTATAATATTACAAACTTACAAACTTCCAAAAGAAAAAACTTGCTTAAAAACTTTTTTTAAAAAAATGGAACTTGACAAAACCAACTAACAATCGTATGTAGTCAATTGACTCAATTCTCCACAGTTGTTGTAATTACAATGAACACGAGTTTGACAAAAATAATACTCAATCCACTACTTAATAGTAATATTCAATTTTTTCAAAATAAATAAATAAATAGTAATACTCCATATGTCATCTATTTACTGACCATGTTGACTTTTTAGATAATTTTGAAGCTTCGTGATGATCGATTTTAAATTGAATTTTTTGAGATTAGTTTTTTTTACACGATACTACAATACTCGTAGTACCTTATAAAAAAAACTAAACTCCAAAAATTTGATTTTAAATCCATCATCACAAAGCTTCAAAATTATCTAAAAAGTCAACATGATCAGTAAATGGAGGACGGATGAAGTATTCAATTTATAACTCATAGAGTCAGTATAAGTGATTGGGATATACACACTTATGTTAAAGTTTCGAACATAAGAAATTGTACACCCTGTTACATTAAGTTAAATCAACACACTACTACTCCCTCCGTCTCGCGACAATTGACCTCCTTTATTATTTTATACCTCATATATATTCCCCCTTGTGGATAATTACCGTGGGACGGAGGGAGTATTATTTTTCTTTAAACACGCTCAACACATACATTAGCCTATACTGTTCAAAATACATTCTAAATTGCCAAATTCTGCAGCAGAGAGGGAAATCTATAGGCAGGAGAATTTCATATTCAATGAAAATTCACATATTTTTCCAGATTGAGATACTATAAAACCAAAGGAAGAGTAAAAGTGGAGTAAAAGTTTACAAGGCCAACAAGAGAGAATCCTATAATAATCTACACTATCATTTCAAAGAAAACACAGATCAAAACAACAAGCGATCGATAAATTTCATCGAAAACCAGAGGAAACTTAGGAAAAAACATTGTCCAACTCTACCTTGCTGAAGCCCTTGCACTCATCGAAGTATGGTAGTTACTACTTCTCTGTTTCCTGTAAGAAGAATAGACATCATCGTATTGACTAGGCTCGTTAGGATCCGCTGTGGCCCCGAGTCCCAACCTTCCGGTACTGCTCGATCCAGGTTTCATCTCGACACTTCCATCTGGAAGAGTCCCAGTATCCATGTCCACATTCAAGCTCCGGGGTGGAGGGATGCAGGCTCCTCCCTTTCGGATAGGAGAATTTCTCTCATATTCATAAACGTCATCATCGACATAATCACCTCTCGATTCCGACTTTATAATGGGCCCTTCTGAAGGGTTGACCTCTCCAATTTCTCTAAAGAACTTCGACACTCTCTCAAGAACTTCTGACTGTGAAATTGTCGAAGGTGGAATCACAGTGGGGATATCGAGAGGGCTCATTGGGGAGTAGGGTACCCCACTGCCTATTTGCATCTTTCGGACCATACCTGGGATCAGACCAGGCGGAAATAGAGGGTATGGAGGAAGTTTTTCACCGGCTTTTCCAGGAGCAGGTGCAGTTTGTAGATTTGTCGTTTGAAGAGAAGAAGATGGCATGAATTGAAGGAGCTGAAGGGAGATGGAATTGCTGGTTTGGTAGAACAAATGAAAGGGGAGGGACTTGTTTATCTGCATACTCTTGATTCGGTACGTTTGGAATGATGCTCTGCTTATTATCCGGTTGCCACTGCATATGGTTTTGCAATCGATTCATCCCTACAATAAAGAGAGAAGTTAAAATATGCAGTACGCTTACAAAATTTGATCTATCTACAGAACCATCATGAGCTGTTAAAAAATATTGAATCTAAAATTTTTCAAAATTGTGGTAATAGTAGTCATGTAATCCCTCATAATTGGTTTGGAGGCGCAATAGTGCTCTAAGATGGAGTATTAAATAATGTAGTCTAGTTTAAAGTTCTATAATTATCTTAGTACCGGAATAATCAAATAAGAGATTTATATATTTTACGGTTTCACATAACCAAATTGGCCATGATTCTTTGCAACAGTAGTATTATTTGTAAATTAAGGGCTTTCTAGACTAAAAAGTTTATTGATCCTTAAGAACATTTCTAACTTTGCTATGATTATTCATCATTTATTTATTCCTTCTTTTATACACATTTAGTATTAATATCAATTTTGGACGTCGCACATAGGACAGTATCATTTTGCTAGAGCTAGTAAAGAAAACCATTTAGGCGCATTATAGGCCCCAACAGATTCATACTGCTAATTTTCCCTAAAGGAGAAAAGGACAGATAATGAAAAGTACCTGTAGCAGCAGAACGATCTCCTGATGCGTCACCTGGAAAAGAATTTGGTGGCAATCCACTCAACATGTCACTTTCGAGCGCATAGATTGTATCTTGGTCATATACTTCTTTGGATGCCCAGAACTGAAAGATTTTCTGAAGACGTGACTGGTTTTCATCCTTGTTATACGGGTTGTGGTATATCCTAGCAAGCATCGAACCCAAAAATGGCTTAAATGCAAGTGCTTCGTTGTCGAGTTCCTGTGGGTTGACCCGTCTCTGCAAGCTGTATATTTCAGAAAATCGAGGCATAAATATGATAGCAAGAAGTTCTACCCAATTCCACAGAGTTGTCCAATGCATGCTAGGGATAGCAATGGTCATTAACAAATTTTGAAATCTTATACTTTGCTCAAAAATGGTTCCTAAATCCAATCAGTTGGTCTTGATCCAAATGAAATCTCACCTCTTTCCAGAGATTAAAGCTTATGAAGAGTGGCATTACGCAGAAAACTTCTAAAGACTACAGAAATAGACGACTTCTTGCATATTTTACTTGAACATGTTCAAACCATCCTCGACATTGTTATTAATTCATCAATTTTTCAACTGAATATCAGGAAACTAAAGTATATTAATAGAAGGCCAATGAAATGAACAAGGATATAACTAATCAAGCAACAATATTCAACCTAAAAGCATGTTGAAATAATAGAGAACTTGGTAATTTGAAGTAATCAAAACATACCTGTCAAAGAGGATATCATTGGCAAGATAAACCAAATGCAGCTGCCTCTCTGAATCCTCTAGAGACAACACCCTATCTCGGAGTGCTTCAGCCAAGCCAGGAGCAAAAGGAGCCCTCTGCATAAACCAAGTCTTGGCACCTTTTATTGACTCCTTCGTACCAGTGAGACTGTTCAGAACACCATTCAGCTCCATCTCAACATCAGTTGGAAGTGGTCGAGACAGACCTTTAAAAGGTCGGTAAGGTTGATCAAATTCAGGACGACTATGGCCCACCATCGACTGAGGGTGATGAGCATGCTGCTGATCAAAGAACGGTGAAAAAGGAGCAGCAGCATTCTGAGCATTAATGGAAGCTGGACTCATCATGGGATTTGGAGGATGCAATACTGGCATAGAAGCTGGGAATGGAGGATTAAAAGGGCCCATGTGAGATCTCGTTGCTATCCAAAGCTTATAGTGATAGTAGTTATGGCCTTCGCCACCGAAAAGAAAAGTATAAGCAGAATTATCTCGCTCTCTTTCTCGGACCACAGCTTCGAATTCTGGGCCATTTTTTACAGTATACTCCACCAATTTGTCAATACGCTTTTGAAGGTCAAGATCCGATGGAGCTGGAGCAGGGGGGGGTGCACCCTCATAAGGCCCAGGGTAAGGCGATGGCAGAAGGTGTGGAGGCACATGTGGAGGGAAAGAAGGCGGCGTTTGTTGATAAGGGTGAGGAGGCAAATGTGGATAGAGCTGAGTTTGTTGCATTGGACGAGGGTAAGGAAACTGTTGTACAGAAGGATGAGGAGGCATGAAAGGAGGGCCGTGAGGAAATTGCTGGTGCTGAGGATGAAAACCGTACGGCTGCTGCTGTTGTTGATTTGCCGATTGCTGCTGTCCATATGCCATTGGAGCACCATAATCATGAGGTGGTCGATCCATCAGCAGTTCACAAGAACTATCCTAGAAGATCCTGCAAATATAGAAAAAATGGCGGTGAAAACTCACCCTCACCTCAAAATGTAAACTTTTCACAGAAAGGAGAACTAAATAATGCAGCAAAAAACAAGTTACTTATCAAGTCAGAACCGCGCTCGTGTGCATCACATGAGGTCCAAAATACTTCACTCAGAATTCTACTTGGCAAATTACCAAAACTAATAGCTTTGTTCCAACGGTCCGCATTTTAAGTAACATGTACTACCTCCGTCCTCCATTTAGTGACCCTTTTTTTTCAGCATGTGTGGCACGCGTTTCCACGTTTATCGTTGATGAGTATTAAAATAATTTTTTGAAGTATTCTTTCTTTTACGGGATACTATAACACTTGTAGTATCCCGTAAAAGAAAGAATACTTCAAAAGTTCATTTTAAAACTCATCAACGATAAACGTGGAAACGCGTGCCACACATGCTGAAAAAAGAGGGTCACTAAATGGAGGACGGAGGGAGTAACATTCTTCAGAATCAACAAACAAACCCCTAACATACATTCCTCTTGCATCTTATGTTCCATTTAGGCAATTGAAATAATGGAGCCTGTCTAGTTTAGTAGTTAATCTCCAAAATTCAAATATAACTAAACTGGCCAAAATACAACTATTAGCCAAGAAATAAATATGTAAAATCTATTATAATTGTAATGGAAGGAAAGTGAGATAAATTATTCTTCAATTTTCACTGGATTAAAGAGCGCATACAAACACTGAACTGTTTTGCATGTTTTCTATTTAATAACTCTTAAACTATTATGAGGCGTTAAGATTTCATTTTTAAAAAAAATAAAATAAATAAAAAGAAAAGATAACCTTGATTGCACCCTGCAGCTACAAGTTGCCAGGATCGCCATTTTTTCAAACAACAATCTTTGAATCTACAGGACCACCACAAGTCATTAAGTTTTCAAAAGCTTTGTATGCATCTTTGTCAACTAATTTACACAACAAAAGTAAGGAAAAACACAAATAAGGATAGAAAATAGTTCCCCTGTTGGAATCTATTACTAAACTTGATAATCGAATACAAAACAATTTTGCCACCAAAATTGGCTGAAATAGCTAAAGAAAAAAAAGAAGAAGTCAAATTAGACATCATGTCTACACAGCCAATTCAGATTCCCAATTCTCATTCTGATAAAAGTTGGTGAGCATGGCTAAGAGTCACATTTTGTTACTGCATTCTAATATTAAAATTCCAATTTAGATATCAAAAATCTGCTTCTATATATTATGTTTTTATGCAGAACTCCTTCAGGTTAGTTCTCATTATTTTTGCTTTTCATTGTTGAGCTCATTTTTGTTGTCAAGTCCTGCTATTGCAATCCATATCACAACTACAATAAAAATCATAAAACTCCCTACCACTGCAATGCATAACGCAGCTATAATGAAATACACAATACAAACACTTGATTCTTCAAATGCAGAGACAGCTTCATATGATTGCTTTGTCTATGGCCATAAACAAAGATAACACGATATATTTTGAGGTATTCATAATTATACGTAAGTGTTTCATTATATGCAACATTCAAGAAATATTCATGGTAGAATCCAAATTATTGAAGTTCCAATAATCCAACTTACTCTCTAAAATCAATGGAAGAATAGGAGGACAGAGATGATGATTCAAGCCACGCTCATTCCACCGACAATGATGAAATTTGCCGATGAAATTCTAGGGTTCTCCCCGTCGTCGTTCTTTTGGGATTTTATTTTTTTTTCAGAAAAAAAAAAAAAAAAAAAAAAAAGGCCCAAAGTAACGCCGTCGCGATGTTGGACTTCTTCACTTCAATTCCAATGGTTTTTTTTTTGTTTTTTTGTTTTTAATTTTATCCGAACTTCTATTCCAATGTTATTGAGGAGTTAGTTGAAATAAACTATTATTATTATTATTATTATTGAGAAACGTAGGTTAATTCCTTTTCTTTAAACAAAAAAAAAACCCAATGGCGAGGGATTAGTCGGTGTACTCCGGTCTTTTCAAGTTGATACATTTTTTTCAGTAATTTTTTCAAACATTTTCGAGCTGTTTTGATGATAAATTTTAAAATAACTTTTTAATTTTTTTTTTCTTTTACGGTCATCATCAACACTTGTAGTACTCCTTCCGTCCCACTTAAATAGTCCATATTATTTTTGGCACAAAAACCAATACAAGTAGAGATAAGAAATTTTAAAATGGTATTAGTTGTGAGATAAAGTTTTTGTCACTTTTAAAAAGTGGACTATTATATGGGACAAACCAATAAAGAAATATAGACTATTTAAGTGGGAGGAAGGAGTATCTCTTAAAAAAAAATCTTTAAAAAGTTATTTTAAAACTCACTATCAAGACGCTCGAAAACGTTTGAAAAAATTACTGAAAAAAATATATCAACTTAAAAAGACCGGAGGGAATATAATACAAAGAAAATCATTTAGTGTCTGAAGAAAATAGTTATTAAAAGTAATTCAGAACTCTCCAAAACTTTAACTTAAGATTTCTAAAAAATAATTAAGAAATGAAAATGGCAAGATAGTAAGAGTAATTTTGAGTAAGCTCATTCTCAAGGCAAGAATAGGGGTGGCGAAAATACCAAAAGTATCGTACCGAAAAACTATCGAGTAAGACACTTCACCTCCAACTAAGAGGTCGGACGTTGGAGTCACCTTAGGAGGGAAAATAGGTTTGTTTTTACGATTTTTATATCAAAATAAAGATCTCAATACGATCTTTCATTTAAGATGCATCACGAATATACTTTTATGGATATCAACCCACCCCTAAGCAAGACAAATACCAGGGTAATCATAATTCTGATAAATCCAGTTTAACATTGATACATGAATTCAACTTCTCCCTACGAGTAAAATTTTTCTAAGATCACAGTTCGATGATAATAGAAGGTGGAATCAACCAAGCCACTGTTGACATTTTCGATCTCCGTTGCCTCCTAAAGCACGTCGAATACTGATCTTCTCACCTGCATATTTTTGCTGTAGAAATTCGAAAGCATTCACATCCAGTTTCCCAGATACCGATTTCCCTTGCTTTCTGCGAATTTGTAGATCTCTGATCGAAGCCCAGAGTTTCTAAATCGCGTCTCTTTGTCGAGAGGTGAAACTCGAGATATTATCAAATGCGTGCTTCGCCAAGATGTCAATGGCTGTTTGGCACCTGCAAAAGAGAGAGAGAGGGAGAGAGAGAGAGAGAGAGCAATCGACATGTTTATAAAAGAAAAAATTGTGGATTTTGCAGAGATAAGTGTGGTGAGTGATGAGAAATCTTACCATGGTAATTTGTATCTCTTTGCAGCACTTTCTAAACACAGAAGTAATGCTTCTCTCTGCAGTTTGAGGAATATCCTCCTCTCTTCGTCTTCTTTTCTGATGTTGCTGGAATTCAACTCTTTCTTCCCATTCGATTTTTCTTCTTTCGATATGAGGGCATCCAATCCAAATGGATCTGCCTCGTCCTCTACACGATCTACAGAAGAGGGCGCGGAGTTTTCCATTTTTAACTGATCGTCTGCATTAAGCTCCTCTGTTTCTTCTTTGAATGCAGCAGCTTCTTCCATATCATCCTCTTTAGTAGCAACAGGAAGTGCGGAAATGGCTTCTTTTATTCTCCCAGTTGCTTTTGAGAACTAAAACACGTTCGAGACAAAGGAAATATAAGAACCACTTATAGTGAAAAATAATAAATTGCAACCTAAGCCATCATCATTATGACTATAAAATTGAAATATTAAGTGTGACTAATTACAGTACATTGGCATTTTCAATTATCAAAATCTGGAAGCAGATGCTGAGTATTGCAAACAAAAAACTCGTAAAAGATAAAAAAGAGCACTAATAACCTAGTTAGTACACAAACAAAGTTCGTTTTAAAGTAAGAAGCGGGAAGATGACAATACTTTGAATACGAAAAGAATCAATGCAGCGGTGAGCCGATGATAATATCCCAACCTAGACAATCTGAAAGTCTCAAAGTTTAAAATTCTAATGTAATAATGTAGTAAACCCGTGTCTATCATACATGGGAAAGAGAAAAGTCCAGATGTACTCCATCCAGAATTTAAAGATGCTTGCATTATTTATGGTCAAACTAGGTTCGGAACTGTCATCTCGTCAAGCTAGGTGACATGAAAGGTTATATAATGATATTCCCTTTCAAGATCTTATTTACACACTATTATTTGTCTATGCATATTGCAAAATAACATGGTGGTCTTAGATCTGTGTGCTATCTATGCTGGTTCAAGGTTGGTTTCCAATTGAAAGTAAGCTTTTTGAAGCACTCGGAACTCACAAGACTAAACCTAAGCTGTGGCTAAAAAGGGAAAAGTAGAACCATTAAGCTGTACACTCACTCCAGTAGGATTTTGGATGAGCAATGCAACGTGCACCGTTAATTTATTTGATTTTCTAGTTGTGATCTTGAAACTGGAGATTTTTAGCACGACTTCAAATTTAGAAAGCTTAGTTATATAAATTTAATTATAGGAGGTGAGGAGGCTAAAGACATTACTAGAAACTCATGATTAACCAAATGATAGGAGAAAAATGTTTTCACTCACTGAATGAAAAACAGCAGTTTTTTGCCATCCAATATCCTGCCCTTTTCTTGTCCTCTATTAGCATAAAACGTTACCTCCACTTAACCATTGCAGTCCACAAAGAAGCATCCATGAAGAAGAGCAGAGTTCTACCAATGTACAGGGTGTAGGGGATTACACTGGCAGCACCGTAAAGACAGGAAGCTGTGTGTTGTCTATCAGGCAGCGATTGCACTTATAGTCGAGAAAGATGGGGAGAGTTTGCAAAACCAAAAAGGAAAATTGATTTATTTAATGCCTAAACAGCAAAAATAGCACTGTGTTCATTATTTTGAACTTCATGACGGAATCTTGTAAGATGGAAAATTGCATTTAGATAAGGGTAAGTTGTATTTCCCAATAACCAATTGTACTAAAAGGAAAAAGGTAAGAGAAGAGTCATGGTTCTGAGAGCAAACTATCCAAGAAAAGGAAGGGTGCAATTCTAAAGAGTAAATAGCAATGGATAAGAATGGATAGCACGACCGAAGCCAAATGAAGAAATAGCAATGACAAGCTATTCTTTCGAGTATGGAAGTTATCAGTATAAGCACATAGTGGACATAGATAAGTCTTTTAACAAACCAAAATATCTGTACATAACCTATACAGCATAGACAGTCTTGGACTACGAATATCATATCCTCATTGAAATATGTCCTTAAAAGAGGATAAATGAGCAAAATCTTCTTGGTACACATAATCAGAGACATGTCATCTGCAATTTTCTGTTGGCAAATGATTTGCGTGAAATGTTCTCAAAGAAACTTGTACATAAAGAGGAAACTACTTGTATCTCAAGATATAGGTCAGAATCAAAATCTCCTAGAAAGAGATATAACCTGACAGCGACCATAACGAATGCAGCAAAACAAAGGCATCAAATTAAAAGTACGAATAGCGTAAGGGTTTACACAATTACCACAAAACTGTCATCAGTGAACACGTCATTTGCCCAAACAGCCCTGATTGTCCATGCAGCCAATAGATTTTGCTGATTCTTGTTAAGGCACTGCATAATGTAGATTCAAATTTATTCACATTGTCATCTTCAATAGAAGTAGAGAGGTGTACATAAGATCAGAGAAAACTTGGATACTTACTTCAGCTACATCCTGTGCAGCTGAGAACAATGCATGATAGTCGGCGCGTAAAGAGGGCTCATTGCAACTAGTTAAGGGGGACATCGCAGCTTCGAGTACTGCAAAAAAACACTCACCGGTTGCTTCCTTAATACTACCAGCCTGAATCAGTTGTATAGCAAGCTTTGATGCCTTATTGAACTTTGATGGATTCTTTATGTGCGAAGCTATCTTCTGCATAGCTTCAATCACTTGTTTTTCCGAGGCATCTGTTGTTGTCTTAAACCTCAAGCGTTTTCCTGGAGCAGCTGCACTTTCTGTAAGGGGACAAAAGTGCTTTTATGCAAAAAATTCAGGATAGATCAGACGACGAAACTTAAACAGCGAGTTCATTCCAACAACATATGAATGGAAGAGACGGTATCTTCCATGAAAGAACCGGGAACATTATTAGTCTAAGCTTCATCCTAATTTGTGCAGTAATCTCAATTAACATGAGATAATCAATCGGTTTAAAACTCCATCAACACTCAAAACATTAACTAGAAAATGTATAATCACCTTCATTAGGAATCCACTCAATGGAAAAATGATGAAATCCTCAAAAAGATCCTGAAACCACAAGCCATCGACTAATATCAAGAACTCGAGTATTATCCGCAAAATAAGTTTCAAACATTAAAATCAAGAAAAGGTAATGAAAACACCCCAAAAAACCCACAACAATAATAATACACATAAAAGCTGAATCTTGACAGAGAAACCACTTGATCACCAATCGTTTTTAGAAACAAAATTTAGCCAAATGGTAAACAGAAAATATAAACAATAAAAATATTGAATATAAGTAGTACCTTCAAGCTGTGACTCGGGCTGTGGCTTCGGGCGTTTGATGGCGCTCTTTAGCGCTGCCGGCGGCGGTTTAGGAGAAGATTCTCGACCATCACCGTTAATTTGTTGAGATTGCGGGCGGCAATGATAAAAATTAGGATTAAATGCAGCGGTTTCATTTTTAATACAATCTTTTAAAATTCAAAAGAATACATCAATTTTGATATTCACACGAGTCGTTTATGCATGGATTATCAGGTGGAACTTGCAATGCACTATCCCTATGTACAAACAATATCAGTTTTCCCAAATGTAGCTTTCTCATAATAACAAGCCTCCTTCCGCCTCCTTTACCCAGCCCATTATCTCTGTCTTCCCTTTTTTTTGTTTTTTAACTGCTCCATAACCCACGAAATTAATCGACAAATTAGGCTCAATAAACTTCATTCCACTATTCTTCATGCTTAATTATATTCCAATCATTTTGCTATAAAAGGCAACAATAACAGCTTTTAGAAGTTTCTCAAATTTTAAAGAAGCGATTGTTACTTCGGACAGAAAATTTCAACTATATCATAAAATTCTTTAACTCCTAAAATAATGCTCACATGACTTTATCACATCAGCAGTAAACACATCAAGTTGTCATATGGATGGAGGACAATTCCTATTTACCCCCAAGACCATAATCCCAACACAATATTTTTGACACATTTATGTAGAAATACAAAAGCACTACCTGCATTGAGGTAAATAATTCTAAGATGCCATGAATATGAATGAAATCCAGCTTATCTTCATCCAAACAATGAAGGTTATAAAAAACATAGAGAGAGCAGACAAAAAAGCTATATGAACCGGAATACATGTAGCATGTCAAAAAGTATATAATAAGCCAGGTTTTGGGCATCCACCAAACTCCTATGTTTCTTGTTGCAGAACAGCAGTGACCATCCAAACTATACTTCAATTTTTTCCAAATTTATTTTACAGAAAATATGGCACTCCACTTCTTGGTCCTCGCATCTGATTATTCTCCTCCGTTTCAGTGAAGAACTTCACCTCTCTCTCCTAAGATTAGCATTGAAATCAGAATTATTAAACCATTAAAATAACATACTCTCTCTCTATCTCTTGTTTTCAGAAAATATAATATGTAGTTACTTGGCAGCACCCGTACCATATTCTCATTGAAGCTCAAAATTGATGCTACATTTCCACAGCGATAACAATAATTTGGTGCAGACCACACCTGCATTTTTCAAATTGCAACAATCAAGATGATATAAACAATCTATATCCTCAGAGCCCTTCAAGAAGAACAAGTAACTCACTGTCACAAGTCCTTTATCTTGAAACATGTACTTTAGACCTTCTTGAACAAGTTGGTGGGCACGGCAAACTAGGTCAAGTTTGTTTATATGATTGAACTGCAAAAGAGATTCAATGTCTTAGCTTGCTTTCTCATATTACAATCAACAACTGAATGCATTTTTCAGGTATTTATCATATCAACTCTTCATAGAATGACCATTATCTTCACAATCCATACAAAGTTTTTCCTAAGACATGTTGACTCACCTCAGACGTCACCCTTGATCCAAAAAGCCAACCTGCTCCTCGAGGACTCACTGCCCATGTCTCAATATCTTCAGGATCACTCCACATTAAGTCACAGAAAGGCCCTTCATGAGGGATCTCGCAGTTACGTTCTATAACTCGAATCTGCTTTCAGAACAAAATGAACAAACCTTTTAGACTTGAAGTTACAAAAGCACAATACTCTTAGAAACTGGGGAAAAAAACAAAAAAATTGCGGCCGTAGGAATTTTAACGCAAGTCTGTCCTTAGAATTTAGATGATCAAGAACAATAGCCAAGCATGTATGCTGTATTCAACAATATATTTCCCCAGACATCAGCACTCATCAAATAGGATATTTCCTCCAACTAAAATCATGGAAAAACACTGTATAAATGAAAATTTAAATGACTTAACCTGGTCAATAGTTCTAATATCTGGAGATAGGCCACCATGTACACAAAGTACCTGGGATTTCAAAAAGTTTTGAATCAGTGACATGGTGAATATTAGAAATTAAATGCAGGACCTACTCCCCTCCAGGGATCGATAAAAGCTAAAGACTTGGTCAGAAAGGCTTACTAACAGAAAAAATAAACTTTATTTGTTTGCTGCATGAGGTTTTTAAGTCCACTTAAATGATGCATACCGTGCCATCAATAATTGCTGATAGAGTAAGATAGTCAAAAACATCAGTGCAATAACGCCAAGCATTAGCGTTGCCGTACTTCCTTTGACATTCATCATAGAATCCGTAAACCTACCAAGGACAAGCTTACAGACATTCATCAGTAATCAGGAAGTGCCAAACTAGCAGTGATGATAGTAATCCTCAAATACTATAGCTGATTGGAATGAGAACTGGTAACTAAACAACTATTGTATGTTTGCAATATAATCATATTACAAGCATATTCACATCTAAAAAACTTGAAATCCTAAAGCTAAAGCGATACTTTACAAGGCAATACACAATATTTTACACGAATTCCATCACAGGATCCAATTCAGTTTCTAAAAAAGTAACAATTACTGCATTAATCTTGGAACAAACAATGCAGTGACTAATCCACTTCTACCATCCAGTCATATCCTGAGAATCCATAAAATAGGTGAATAAGTCATGTGGGATGGGAGAAGTGACAGGTCAAACAAGCATTGCAGGACTCTAATATCTTTGAAAAAAAATCAATCATATGCTAAGACGCTTCCCCTCCAATCCAAGAGGTCGAGGGTTCGAGTCACCCCGGGTGTGTGTGTGTGTAAGTGTGTTGCGTTTGCCTGATCAAAAAAAAAGACCTCATTTATCCACCGTCCCATTTCAGATGATCACTATCCATTTACTATCAAATTCAGTTTCTTACCTTCATGAACTTTAATCAAGTTGGTGGTAAGAATGAGAAAATTAGAGCATGTACATTGGGATTTCAAGGAGACAAGAGGCCAAGAGGAAAGAGATGGGATTGTTCCGAAATCAATCTGGCCCATACATATGCTGCAGCAAGAATTGGAGATTCAATTATTATGATTATGTTTTTATTCATTTTATATGCTGGAGTTATTTTGTTATTTCCCTAGTGAGCCCAAGCATGTCATTAAGGGTTGGTGGGGAAACGTGAAACATGGCAGAAAGTATTATCTCAATTTCCTCCTCTATCTATCTCTCTCTACAGCTTGTCTACTTCTTACCTCAATTCTTCCATCAATCAATGTAATTGATACCAGAAAATCTTACAAAAATAAGAAAATATAGTGGCATCGTTTGATTTACAAAGCAGAAAATCCTCCAACCATGAAAGAAGTTCATATTGATGATCTCGAAGAGGCTCAACAAAATTGGAGCAGATCTTCCAAAAAGAATTAGGTAGACATCTGAGTTAAAACTTCAAGTGCAGATCAGGGTCTGTTCAGTGTCGTCAATGAGAAATACGATCATTTGAATGCAACACACACAACGATCCCACTACAACACTAAAGGAGAATTTATGGAGGATGAATAATCTAGCTTGGGAATCAATTCAAGGTTGTAGAATTGAGTGTGAACACTGACTCGAACACAAGAAGCACAAGAGGCAAACCTGAAAGAGGATCACCGTATCTAAGGATGATATTGCTATACTCGATGGATCTGGTGAGAAGTAATCTAGTGATGAAAGAAGTGAGCAGATGAGGTCAAGGTCAATGATTGAATTAAGCTCTTCCGATTACAAGAATCAGAAGTTGCACTAAAGGCTTGCTAAGTAGGTGGTGCAATGTGCTAAGGATTGGAGGAGCTGGTGATAAGAAGTGGGTGAGGAGAAAGATAGAGTACAGATACTCTTGAAGGCCACAAGAGCAGCTAAAGAAGAAGGGATTGTGGCATTGAGGAGTTGCTCTCCTCTGCGCAACCAAAAAAATCGGACAAACTGCCAACAGCCAACTTCGATCAAAAGATTGGCATCCAAATTATTTTGAGTGCTTTGGAAATGTTGTTTTTTACGATAAAAGCAAACGCTTGTATGGATGGTGTTATCAAATTGTGGGAATCAGAAATTCTGATCAAATATAATAAAGGAACCATCAGTGCAAATTCATTGAGGAGATGCCAAATCTTTGAGGTAGCAACATGGAAGGATGTGGAATTTCTTCAAAGATTAATCCCTGGGGGCAAGGATCTCAATTGGGGGCGGTATTGAGAATGAAAAAATTAAAGCATGTGACATATCAAGGAGAGAGGGGAAGAGGAAAGAAATGGGATTGTTTCGAAATAATCTGGACCATACATTTGCTGCTGCAAGAATTGGAGCTTCAATTATTATATTCATGTTTAAAGTCATTTTGTAATTTCCCTAGTGGGACCTCAGCATGTTATTTAGGGTTGGTATGCAAATGAGAAACGTTCGCATAAAAGTATTATCTCAATTTTCTCCTCTCTCTATCTCTCCCAACAGCTCGTCTACTTCTTCCCCACATTCTTCTATCACTCAATATATAATACCAGAAAACCTTACAACAATAAGTAGTGGGTTCACTAAACTTACATCCACTTATCGGCTTGAGTCGGATTTTGCATGCGTGAACTTCAATATCAAGCAACTTTAAACATAAAGTAAACACGTGACATGAACTGATAGCACAGTGCCGAGCGGTGGATTGAAGGTTTATACACGGCACAAGAGAGCTTCTCCAGCAGATGCTTAGTTGGAATTAGTATTACTTATTATTTATTATTCAGTTATTAGTTTTCTTATGGGTCAAGTTGTTATGGGCTTTTGCATGTTGCGTGGGCTTTAGTAGTATTTATTAGTTTGCTTGAGAAATTAGGGTTTATCGTGATTGAACATTGTTTTGCAGCACTTTTGCTGAGGCAGAATCACCTCGATTCTGATTATTGGAGTTTATCGCTATTTTTCTCTTGCTTTCTTCTTCTTCGTGATCTTCACTCTATCAGAAACTTGATGTTTGAAGAAAGAGGACTAACAAAAAGGGAGAACATGATATAAGTTCAGTCAACTACATAATTAACGTTCTAAAAGTCAATGTCAGCCTCACATAAAGCCTTATCTGATAGAGCCCTTTTAGCTGACTACTACAGCCAGTTGTCTGTGGTCTGCCTAAAGTAATTTATCTAACTCCGCAATGAGTGCAGTTCATTTCATATATGAAGTGATTTACTGTTCAGAGCAATTACTGTGGCCATGGAATATACTCTTTTACGAAATTATTATTCTTTACCTGTGTTAGTTGCCTGCTTTCATGATTTCCACGTAGGAGAGTAATGTTAGCAGGGTATCTGAAATCAAAAGTAAGCCACACTAAATAAATAAACCAAAAAAAAAAAGGAGCAACAAGAAATCGTATGATATTCTCCAGCTATCAAGTGCCCACTTATCCACAAACTGAAAATCCACTTAATCATAGAAAGACCAGTAATTATCTTATCAACAAGACTATCTAAACCCAGAAAACAAGGTAGGAAATTTTATGAAATAGATTATGCTTAAGGAGAATGAAGTGCCATATATCAATCAGTTGTCGACAAGAATTCAATTTTGAGGACAATAAACTATTAAATAAAGAACAAGGCTCAGCTCTAGAAACTATATTGTTGATGGCATAACCTCTTGGTCAGTTCTATGAAAGTTGGCTGAGTGACATATTAAATGGCTACTCATTCTTTACACACCATATTGGCCATTTAGTGAACGAAACAGGTAGAGAGGAGTGATGAACTTACCCACAAATAAATGAATCCAAATACTAAATCTCTTAGATAGATACCCTAAACTGAACTGTACACACCTTGCTTTGAGGAGCAAAAGAATGGTGAAAACTTCTAGACTATTATAACCTCGATCAACAAAGTCCCCCTGTTAGCCAAAAGTACAATTAGAACAGACATAATACAAGAAGAAATATGAAATCACCAGAAACTACTTACCATGAATATGTAATTTGTTTCTGGTACATGACCTCCAGTCTGGAAAAGCTTCATTAGATCGTGAAACTGTCCATGGATATCCCCACAAACTGTGACCGGACTGTTGACAGGCTGAACATTTGACTCCTCAATCAAAATTTCCTTGACCTGAATAAGGAAGGACCAAACGCAAGACTCAAAAGTTAGACAATAAATCAAAATGCAACCGGTTTTCCTTCAGCCACTGATAGAGATCATTATTTAGATATTGATATGTTTTATTTATGTCATTTATTTAGTATTTAGTGCTAGAATAAAGTAATGGGTCAGTCTTTAGTGTGGGCTCCAAGATATTTACTTGGGCCTCAAGTTTCTTTAAGTCTTTAAATAGTTGTTAGTGAGTTAGGGTTAGGGATTATGGTTGCTAGTATTTTGGATGGCTTGTGCTGTAGTGGGAATTCTTTCTTGTGGCCTCGTTTGAGGAGTTTGGCCTCGCAAGAGGAGGGTTACTTTCTATTTGTTCCTTGTTCAGTTTTTATTTCAATATATATCTTTCAATTCTGTTGTTCATTGTTTATCTCAATCCCTTCACTCTATCAGCCACTAGTACTAGTCTAGCATGATGGAGCAATGTGTACATCAGAAGAAATTTCATTTTTATTGCCATGATGGAGCAATGTGTACTTCAGAATTTTAAGGTAACTTGGCAGCCCACCATTACTAGATTTTATATAATGGTTCAAAACGCTTAAATACGACCTTCTCTCTTGACAGAAAAGCAGGATTGTCAATTAAGTCTGAGCTTTATCATATCAAGAGTAGCAAGGCCTTTCATACATAATAATATATCTAAACGCTGAAGTTGTATTGTGGAAGAAGATGAGAAATTTCTGAAGAAACACGTTCACAACAGGTGCTTGAATGGATATTGCAAAAGAAAAGGGAAAGAAAAACAGAACCAACAACCCTGACTTTATAGCACTAGTTCTGTAGCACTTGATAACCATTAATAATAAATGTGGCAGACACAAAAGTCAGGGACTATGTTTAAATTTTTAGACATTTACATAAATCTGGAAAAGAACGGTGGAAAATGAGAAATTTAAAAGGATCATCAGCTCTGGGCTCAGTCAAGCTTAACTAATCATAAAGTGCTGAACATGAATAAAGGAGAATAAGATTAAAATTAGCTGGGAAAGACAGAATTCTTATGAGTCTTTTAGAAGTCAAATGAACAAATTCTCAAAAATGGAAACTAATAATAGCTCCACTAATTTACCAAATAATTATCTTCAGAATAGACATAGGGTACAAAACCATCGGTTGTCAGTGATCAACTCTCAGGTACAGCTAACCATAGATGATGAAGTAAATGGTTTAGGCGCAACTGCGCAAGAACCTTCCTCTAAAGTAAAAGTATAGCAACAAAGGAATAAAGCAGCAAGGTAAAAAGAAGTACATCCCCTTTCTTGAAAGGATTATCTCTAATACCCAAGACCCAAACTACCAAGGAAAAACCCTAACTACCATAAAAGGCCAAAATGTAATACTCGGCATCAATCAAAATCTTAGTTTAATAATTTCAGTCCTTTTGGAAAGGATGTCCTTAATTCGGTTGATATTGAAATGCAGAGTCAACATTAATGAAGAAATAATATAAAGTGAGTGCAAAAAGAAGTAGATGAAGGAGATGAAGTAGTTACATATTCGCATAGAAGCTGAAGCTCGTCTTCCGACAAGTGCTGGCCCTCTTTCACCTTAGCTATCCACTGCTCCAAATCCATTCCCTTCTTCAAGATAGAAATTAATTCAATCTTGATTCTTGAATGAATTACAGTGAATCAAGAGGAACACCAGAATTGTGTAGAGAAGGAAGGAGAGAGCGCCGATGTAGCCGAGGGAGGGAGGTATCTTTCGATTTGGAGCAACAAACTCAGTGGTTCAAAGACAATAAGATTCAGACGCCCTCTTTTTAGTTCATTTTTGAGACGCCCTCTTTTTTTATTATTATACTGTGGTTCAAAGACAATAAGATTCAGACGCCCTCTTTTTGTTCATTTTTGAAACGCCCTCTTTTATTATTATTATTATTATTAAAATTAGTTTGGGGCGATGGTCTATTCATCTATATATATTTATATATATATATAATAGTAAAATAAAGGTCGATTAATCATGATTTTTTATTATTATTTTGTTAAATTCTTATAATTTTAGCTAATTAATCAATATATTAATATGATTAATAGATATGTCTTCATAGAATTTCAATTTGAATAGAAGTCTCATAATTTAAATCATCTATATATACTCAATTATTTATCTCAGTCATTTATTATTATTATTATTATATTCTAATCTTTTATTTATTTAAATTGGTGTGAAATAGTTTAAAATATTATAATATATATATATATATATGGTATATGTGTGTTTATACGCATATATATAATACATATAGATAATATTATTTGCATATATTTATACGTATAACTAAATTCTTATGGCAATAATTGATTAGTTATATATATATAAAGCCTATTGAACTAATTGAAAAAAATCGCCCATATTTTTTATTTCCTTCCTTTATGGGAGTGAATATATACATAGTATTAATTTATTTTAGAAATATTTAAATTTTTGAAATTTTAATTTTATGATTTTGTCTTATTAATAAATTGATTTTTGTTTAATTTATGATCTCAAATCGATTTTTGAGAGAGACAACTTCATCAATAGGAAAACTCAAACATGATGGAGTCATCTCAAATAAAATATATACATGAAGAGAAGATGACTTCATTCACAGGAAAAGTTATATGTTATGGAGTAATCCTTAATCAACATTTAAAAGAGTTAATAGACGACTTGAATTGAAAACCAGTAAACATATCCAAGAAATGTCAACTTTCCTTAACAATCATCTAATTGACTGGTGGCTTGACATTCTATCATTCAATATTTATATCAAACGACATATGGCTTTACGTTAAAATGAATATAACCATGCGAAAAAATCATACCTCTAATTGAGTTTTTATTTTTTATTTTTCTCCCTAATCACATCTCTCCAAATCTATTTTCTATGACAATAATCAACGGGTTGATTGACATTCAAAGTGAGTAAAACTAACCGAGTAATGCTAGACCTCATTTATCTTTTCTTTCAAATTCAGTTTAATGCTATTTTTTTTTTAATGGATCCTAACCAACCTACCTATAATCTTAAAATAAAAAATTATATTCGTCCTAACATTTAAATTCATTACAACTTAAAAAAAAATAAGTTCTACTTCTTTGCAATTAAATTAAACAACTCGAGAAATTACATATTTTTCTGACCTAATTTTTTGTTAATATAAACAACGAGTGACTTCAGAATAATAATATATCTTGAACTATTGTTGTATTTTTCTATTTTTCTATTTTCGATTGTTTGGATTTATAACTTTTTCAATTGATTTATAGGTATTTTATGCAAGTTAATCATATTGGTTTTTTTTAGAGAATCGATAGGATAACTCATGCATAAAAGAGTTAAAATAAATAAATAACTTGACATTCAAAATGAGCAGCTAACTAAGAAATGTTACACCTAATTGACATATTTTTTTAATAATTCGAGGAATGTTACACCTCTTTATCCGATTTTTGAATTACATAGAACAATGAATGACTTGATATTAAAAAAAGAATATAGCTACATGAGAAAATATTATCTCTTCTTTTAACCTATTTTTCTTTTATATCATCCTATTTTTTAAAATAAATGCTCACATTTTTTCCCCTTATAAATTTGCCACAATACCATCATGTAAAAATCATTATATACTCTCTCTGTCCACCAAAAGTTGATCATTTTCTTTTTGACACGTCTTTTCACACGTCTTGATGATGGATTTTAAAATAATTTTTTGAAAGAAAAAAAAATTAACAAGATACTACAACTTTTGGTCGACGGGGAATATATTTCTCATATATTTTATATAAAAACTGTAAGTGATTCTGTCGAATTACGCACTAGAAAATATTTTTTTAAATGAATTTTTAAAGTACTATCATTTTGAAATAAATGATTAAATATATTTTTTAACTTTCTAATAATTCGAGGAATATTACACCTCTTTATCCGATTTTTGAATTACATAGAACAATGAATGACTTGATATTAAAAAAAGAATATAGCTACATGAGAAAATATTATCTCTCCTTTTAACCTTTTTTTTTTATATCATCCTATTTTTTTAAATAAATGCTCACATTTTCCCCTTATAAGTTTGCCGTAATACTATCACGTAAAAATCATTATATACTCTCTATATTTACCAAAAGTTGATCCTTTTCTTTTTTGACACGTGTTTTGATCATGGATTTTACAATAAGTTTTTGAAAAAATAAAATAAAAAATCAACTGGATACTACAACTTTTGGTAGACGGGGAATATATTTCTTATGTATTTTACTTAAAATTTGTAAATGATTCTGTCGAATTTCGATGGGCGCTACACTGGAAAATGTTTTTTTTAAATGAATTTTTAAAATAATATCATTTTGAAACAAATAATTAAATACTCCCTACGTCCTCCATTTACTGACCTTGTTGACTTTTTAGATAATTTTAAAGCTTTGTGATGATGGATTTAAAATCAATTTTTTTAAGTTTAGTTTTTTTTACAAGGTACTACGAGTGTTGTAGTATCGTGTAAAAAAAACAAATCTCAAAAAATTCAATTTAAAATCCATCATCACGAAGCTCAAAACCATCTAAAAAGTCAACAGCATCAGTAAATGGAGGACAAAGGGAGTATATTTTTTAACTTTTACTGAAAAATTGGACCCCGTCGAATTTCGACGGGCACTAAACTAGTATATATATAATATCAAAATAAAGTCAAATTATTTCTATATTTAAAGATACTTTAACATTCAAAATGAGTATTACTACCCGAGAAACGTAATATCTCCTAATTTATTTTTCTAATACAATGATCAACGGACTGCTTGGCATTCAAAATAAGCAAAACGTAACGAACCGAGAAATGTCACACCTTATTGATCTATTTTTATTTTTTTCTAATTTAGTTTAATGCTATTTTTTTCGAATGTATCCTAACAATACTATAATCTTACAATAGATATTTACTATATTACTATTTTTTTAATTATTTTTTACTTAATAATTACTAAATCAAATGGTTCCCGTCGAATTTCGACGGGCACTACGCTAGTTTGTTGAAATTCGAATTAATTTGGTGTTTATAGTATGCTTAGATCGATCTGATTATGCCTCCAAAATGAGTAAGCGCTCGTGTTACTCTTTTCATGTGAAATCTGGGTTATTTTTTTAATTGGAGCCCACTAAAAAAGCTTTCTACTGGCGTGTAGGAATCGGGTCTATAGGCCTTTTAACGAGGTTCGTTTGCAATATAAAATTATTTTGAGGGCTATTTACACTTTTAAGCATGTTATTTTAAATTGCTTTAATTTTCTTGTAGCTCGCTAAATAAGCTTTCAACTATCATAAAAATCAGGTCATCCGATTTATAACGAGGTAGATATGGTCAATATGGTGACGACATGTTAGAACAAGGATTAGATAAAGACTTGAAAGCCCATGCCTCACTTCTTATGGCCCATATTAGGCAGACCGAAAAAAATATATATTCATAAAAAGGTACCCCATTACGGAATTGCCTGAAACTTCTCTAAAATAAAAATTCAATTATATGAGCCTAAACATCCTAATCTTGTTTCAAATCGTAAATTGTTGGGCTCCAATTAAGTTGAGCACTATAGCATGCCTAGATTGTCCGGTTATACCTCCAAAATGAGTAAGCTCTCATGTTATTGTTTTCCTATGGTTTTCTCTTATTAAATGAGGTCAAAATTTAATTTTTGTTTTCCTTAGTTGTAGCTCACTGAATAAACTTTCAACTTGTGTTCAACTTAAATGTGTACCTTGGATTATCGCAATAGTACAAGATTTACTGTACACAAGTAAGCTAACTCAATGTCGAATCTCATTGGAAAACTTAACAGGATTTATTGCAAAATGCAACGTTGTCCAGAAGGCTAAAAAAAACAAGATTACGTTAAAGGGGTACTCTTTTGAGAATTCGCTTGAAACTGCTTAGAAATAAAAACCTAATGGTATGAGCCCAATATCTCATAATGCTATTGTTTAGCGCAAATCGCTGAAATTGTAATTCATTTGACCACTGAAGTATGCATAGATTGCTCGATTATGCCCAAAATGAGTAAGTGCTCGTGTTGCTCTTTTGTTTTGTATTTTCCCTATTTGTAACCCACTAAAATAAGCTTTCAACTGGCACATGAATAGAATCAGGTTATTCCAGCATATAACGAGGTACATATGGTTAATATGGCATTGAAGCGACGGAACCGAGAGTGGATGAAGACTTGAAAGCTCATAGCTTATTCCTTATGGCTCAAACCATAATCATTCTTTCGTCATATGTAAAGTTATTTCGAAAGCTATGTTTATTGACTATGAAATATGCAGAACGCGGGGTTGCCCGACAAGACAAAAAAATTAGATTCGGTTAAAGAGGTACCTCTTTGAGAAATCGCTCAAAACTACTCCAAAATAAAAACTCGGTATAATGAGCCCAAAATATAATAATATTATTTTGGAACATAAATTGATGAATTTCAATTCATTAATCTCTATAGAATGTCTAGATTGCTCGATTATGCCTCTAAATGAGAAAGTGCTAGTGTTGCGGTTTTTTTTCTACAGTATTTATGGTCTACAGAATAAACTTTTAGTTGGCGTAATATCGAGTTAATCTGGCTAATGACAAGGTAGATATGGTCAATAAGGTGACGACACGACAAAACAACAGAATTGATAAACATTTGAAAATTCATCCTCATTCTTCGTTATGACCAATATCAAACTCATTCATTTGCCATATGCCAATTTATTTCGAGAGTTATGTTTATTGACTTTTGAATGTAAAGAATGCAATATTGCTCAACATACCGAAAAATGAGATTTTAGTCTAAGAGGAATTGTCTATGGGTAATTGTTCGAAACTGCTGCAAAATAAAAATTAATTTTATGAACCTAAAAAATTATATTGTCGTTTGATGGTGTAAATTGACAAAATTATATACCTCTCTCTCTATATATATATATAGGGGTGAGTTCTGGTGAAAAAATCAATTTGTGTAAGGAATGAGAAACAATCTAGTTCCTTGATTTTATATAATTGGACAGTCAGATTTTAATTCATTATAATAGCACAATTAATGTATTAATACATGGTAGTTGACATTTAGGGGTAAAATTGTACAAAAACTTTACCCTATCTATTGGCATCGTCATGGGTGGCGGATTTTTAGTGATTTAATTGTGAAAATTACCATATCTATTCCATGATTTCCTATCCATTTAAATATATATATGTTATGTTCGGTCAATATATTTGCATTGTAGGTGATTTGTTAGTGTAATCATATGCATTATAATGTTCTTGAAAATGCATTATGATAAATTTGAAAGCATTATAAATTGAAAATGCATTATAATACATTTGAAATGCATTATAATAGTATTGAGAGTTAATTATTATACTTGGTGTATTATAATTGTGAAAATACAATATAATCACGGTGCATTATAAAGTATTGATAATGTATTATTATACATGGTGCATTATAATAAGAGGAAATACATGTTTTTGCCCTCATAGAGTATAAAAAAACAAATTTTGCTCACATTATAATTTTACACAATTTTTGCCCATTTTTTACATATTGTTCCTCTTTTACCCTCTTCTCTATTCTCTCTCATCTCTCCTCTCTCATATCTTCTTTTTCTTTTGACATCCCTCAATTTCTCTCTCTCTTTCTCTCTCTAACTTTCAAACCTCTCCTCTCTCTCTCTAAAAATCCTTCTTCTCCAGCCCTCCACCGACGAGGATGAAGACGGCAGCCGCGGATCCGACCCGACGCCGACGTAGAGAGAGGATGATATCTGCTGGATCTCTCCCCCCACCTGCTGCAATTTGTTCTCCCTTCTTTCCCTCTCTTTCTCTCTTTTTTTTTCCTTACATGTACTTTATATTTTTTTCTTATTTCTTTTTTATTGTGCTTTTATTTTGTTTATTTTCTAGGTTTGGAAGCTTTTAGATGCAATTAGAGAATTTTAGGGTTTGTTTATTTTTAAAGAATTTATTTGCAAATCTTGCTCCATGTTTTTAAATTTTTGTGCAGAGAGTTTTAGAGAGAGAGAGAGAAGAAGAAGAAGGGGGGCCTTGTGACTCTTAGGATTTTTGAAATTTAGAATTTTTGCTCCACCTTTCTTCATTTCTGCAGAATTTAGTTTTGGTGTTTTGTATTGTTGGTTGAAGAGTAAAATGGGCTGCTTTGAAACGATTCTTAACTGGAAATGATGATTGTGTGCTGCTGAAAATGTATTAAGAATTATGAACTTCACTTCGAAAAAATCAAAAAAAGTTGATTATAATTATATGTTTTGGTTAGAATTTTGCACATGTTGGTCAGAAAAAGTAACATTTCTGATAACCTGAAGGACGTTGGTTAGAATTAGTTGTTTGTTTGCTTTGTCGTTGGTTATAATTCTGAAATTGATAAATTGGGTTGCATCTTGGTTAGAATATTGTGTTTTGGTTAGTATTTTGCACATTATAGTTAGAAAATCTACATTTCTGGCAATCTGTAATTTTGTTTACTATAATGAAATTGACATTTCTTAGATGTTGATTAAACTTTTGCGTTTTGGTAAGAATTATGCATATGTTGGATATAAAATCTATATTTCTGACAACTTGGAATATGGTTTCCTATAATCAATAATCATTTCTTAGATGTTGACTAGAATTTGTAAATTTGTGTATTTCTTACTAGTTGGTTAGAATTTATGAAAATTCAACATGTTGGTTAGAATATATACATTACTGACAATAGGTAATGTAGATTTCTGACAATGAATGTTCATCCGAAACTAATAATAGTGCTTTAAATGATTAAGTGATAAGAATGAGATATATTTCTTACCAATGTATGTGATTTCTTACCAAATTGACATTAAATTTGTGTGATGGTTCTCTTGTTGTTGTCTTAAGACTTAATTAAACTCTATTGTTGGTATATAAAATTGGTAAGAAAATTTAATTTCTTGGTAAGAAATTTCAGAAATTTCTTACCAAGTTACGGACATAAATACAAATTTACGAAATGGATACAAATTAATAAAGACATAATAAAAATGGTAAGAAATACTAAATAATAAGTAAATCTGCAGTTTTTTTGATTTTTTTTTGCGAGGTAAGAAAACTAACAATTTCTTATCAACATGTGTAATTTATTATCATTTGTGAAACTAATAATAGTAATTTAAATGATTAAGTGATAAGAAATAAGATGTATTTCTTACCAATGTGTGTGATTTCTTTCCAACTTTCTGTAGAATTAAATATTTTTTTTTTCTAACCTTCTACTTCTTGGTTGTACCATGACATGGTAAGAAATTGAAGCAAGTTAAATATTGAATTTATAAGTTCTTACAGTAAAAAAAACAAATAAATAAATAAACAAAACACAAAAAAAAAACCAACTAGGAAAATAAAATCGAAAAAAAAGAAAAGAAAAAAAAAACTGATAATAAAAAAGTAGAGAAGAAAAGAGAAAAAAGAAGAATAAAAAAATGAAAAATAAAAAAAATGTACAAGGAAAAGGAAAATGTTGGAGAGAGAGAATGTGTGTGTGAGAGAGAAGAGGAGATGGTGTGTGTGTGTAGGGGTGGGAAAAATACCGAATACCGAAATACCGATGATACCGTATCGAAAAAAAACCGAAAATGTCGAAACTAACGGTATACCGAATTTTCGGTACGGTATTTATACCGTACCGAGAGATTTCGGTACGACACCGGTATTCAAAGTCCTGATACCGCGGTATTACCGAGAAATACCGATACCGCGGTATTACCGATAATGCCGAAAAATACCGATACCGCGGTATTATCGATACCGCAGTATTACCGGTAATGCAGTATTACCGGTAATGTCGAACAATACCGATACTGATATGATACCGATACCGCGATAATACCGTTAAATACCGATATTTTGCCGAATATTTTATATATTTTTATTTATAATATTTTTATATTTGACTAAATTCGAATTTTAAATACAACCTTAATAAAATTTTAATACCAGTTAATAATATACAAGATGGTATATCAGAAAGATGCTATAAATATATTATACATAATTTTTCTTTTTAATCTTTTAATGATTATAATACATAAACTAACAAAGAAAATAATTGTATTATTTCCCAAGATTTGGCATAACTACGTCAATCGTCGACACATTGATAACTAATGAACTATGACTCTATAAAATAAAATATTATGAATAATTGGTATAATTTGGTAATTATCTTAAGATAAAAACTCCTTATTTATAACAAAGTACATATCAACAAACATGATAATTGTATTTAAGTAATATTTTCCAAGATTTGTCATAACTACGTCAATCGTCGACACATTGATAACTAATGAACTATGACTCTATAAAATAAAATATTATGAATAATTGGTATAATTTGGTAATTATCTTAAGATAAAAACTCCTTATTTATAACAAAGTACATATCAACAAACATGATAATTGTATTTAAGTAATATTTTCCAAGATTTGTCATAACTACATCAATCGTCGACACATTGATAACTAATGAACTATGACTCTATAAAATAAAATATTATGAACAATTGGTATAATTTGGTAATTATCTTAAGATAAAAACTCCTTATTTATAACTAAGTACATATAAATACGTCAATCGTCGACACATTGATATCAACAAAGTGTTCATGCAAAAGGACTATTAAAGTGTTCATGTTTCTTTAATTTTGCATTTTATTAGTAATTATTTAGTAGGTAGATCAAGATGTATGAAAAAAATATATATGAATTTTCGATATTTTTTTTCGGTATTTCGATATTACTGTCCGGATCGGTATTATCGAATCATCGGTACGACATCGGTATCCATTTCGACCAATACCGAATTTTCGGTATACCGGTATTCGGTATACCGAAACTTTCGGTACGACATCGGTATCGAGAATTCGATACCGATCGGTATCGGTATTGAGAAAAAATCTCAATATCTCGTACCGACCCACCCCTATGTGTGTGTGTCCCGTGTCAGTAAAAAGAAAAGAAAAAGAAGAGAGTGGAGAGAGGAGAGAGGAGAGATTAGAGAAAAAGGAATAAAAAGTAGGGGTAGTTTGGGGAGATTTTTGAATTAATGGGTAGAATTTGTGTATTGTTATGTGGAGGGTAGAATTTGATTTATTATCTTCAAAAAGGGTAGATTTGTTGTTCACTCTTATAATAATGTTAAGAATGCATTTTAAAATTACAATGCATTATAAATTGATAATGCATTATAATAAATTTGAAATGCATTATAATGAATGGTGCATTATAATAGTATAGAGAGTGAATTATTATACTTGGTGCATTATAATTGTGAAAATACAATATAATGACGGTGCATTATAATAATAGTATTGAGAATGCATTATACACGGTGCATTATAATAGTATTAAGAATGCATTGTGAAATTATAATGCATCATTTCATATTTTGCAATGCATTGCAAAAAGAAGAGATAATATAAAATTATACTCGGTAGTTAGATATAATATTAGTGCATTATATATTCTAGTGGTTCTGATATGCAATTTAATAATTCTTAAGAAATAATCAAATTACTAATATTTACTGCATTTGTAGAGTTGGGAGAAAAATATAAAATTAAATAAATCCATTATTATATATGTATATACAATGTACACAAAAATACATATGCAACATAGAGCAATATAAAAATTACAACAAAATAATTCATAAATCAATACGCTGCATGCAATCCTCAATAATAAATTATGTTAATTTACTTAGAAGATATACCTTAAATAGACAAATAAATATCCTTAATTTGAGGAATCTACAGTTACATACGCAACAACATTTACCTTTTTATCCTTAATAAAAAAAAAACGCTTTTGCTTATGTTTAGATTTATAATGATTGTTAGCCATAGATCTTATTAAATAGAAGGTGTAGATCATTTCTTATTTCTTTCTTAAAGATGATTTTTTATTTGATCTCTCCTATATATATATATATATTGTAGATCATATGAAAATTAATTATTACGTGAAAACTGCAACCTATGCATTTTATGCATAAAATTATGCATTTTTGTGTATAAAATATTACATAATAAAATATATTATTTTATATTATTTTTATGCATATAATGCATCATCATGAGAATGCAACATTTTGTGCATAAAATGCAACATTTTATGATGAGTTGCAGTTTTCACGTAATAATTAGTTTTCACCATAACGCATCTATATATATATATATATATATATATATAGGGAACAGTTCATGTGCTAATAAATCCTAACGTGTTAAAATGTTAAAAATACTTAAAGGTATACAAAACTATGCTTAAATGTGCATAAAATTATGCTTATTATATAATTGTACTTTTAAATGTACCAATTCATGCTTACAGGAAATCATGCTTATTGCCCTTTGAAATCATGTTTAAATCAATGACAACCATAGATTTGATTAAAATCAATGGTCCAGATTCATTCCTATTTAATACACCAGGATTTATTAACATATGAACTAACCTATATACTACCTCCATCCCATTACATTAGTCACATTCACTATTGGGATACTATGACACTCATAGTATCCCGTGAAAAAATGAATATGTCAAAATTATATTTTAAAACCCGTACTAGGTTTCGGTGGAAAAACGTGCCGCAATAGTGAATGTGACTAATGTAATGGGATGGAGGTAGTATATATATATATTAGCCTGTATAGCACATCTAGATATTAGGCTCCAAAATCAATAATTTGTCCTGTATAATAGTACTACACATAAGATCCAATCGTAACTTCGTTCATCAACCTCTCACAATCTAATTGAATTTTTCATTATTTTGTCAAATGTCTAATATTTTAAGTTATATTTTGCTTTATAAAAATCGGGCATAAATTAGATTGCGATTTGCGAGTTCTTTTCAATCCCCAAAGCAATTTCTTCTACATATGTGAATTGAGTTAATTTTTTTTTTGATTTTGTGGGCAAATAATGCGACTAGCCCAAATCTTTGACATTCGTTTATTTCTCTCGGGTTAAATCCTCTAATTAAGGAAAACTACCCAGCCTTCTTGTTAAATATGG
Organism: Mentha longifolia; assembly: GCA_001642375.2. Classification (NCBI taxonomy): domain Eukaryota; kingdom Viridiplantae; phylum Streptophyta; class Magnoliopsida; order Lamiales; family Lamiaceae; genus Mentha; species Mentha longifolia. The sequence goes on from CM038115.1 coordinate 32,803,376, forward strand.
AAAACGATTGTAGAGACCCGGAAGAAGTAAAAGTTGAGGCGGAGGTTGAGGAAGGTGAGATCTCGGATTCCGCCTCCGTGGAGGAAATTTCTGAAGAAGCTTTCAATATTAAGCAAGCTCCGCCACTCGTGCTGCCGCCGCCGTCCAAAAGTGCCGCTAATAGCAGTAGCAGCGGTGGAAGTGGGGCTAGGGTTTGGATGATGAGAGATCTGTATAAGTACCAGATTCCTTCCAAGCCTTCCTATTTGGGTTTGTATAATTTGGCTTGGGCGCAGGCTGTCAACAATAAGCCATTGGGTGACGTTTTAGTGATGATGGAGGGTGGTAGTAATGATAATGGCAACCCCGACACTGATTCTAGTAGCGCCAAGACTTCCGACGGAGACGAAAATAAGGTTGTGATTGATGTGGATGATGATGGTGAGAAGGAGGAAGGTGAGCTGGAGGAGGGCGAGATTGATTTGGATTCTGAGTTAGTTGTCGAAGATGAAGATAAAGTGTTGGATGATAATAGTAACAAGGAAACTGAATGTCAAGTGAGGGATGACCCAGATAGGAGGAAATGTGTTGATCTAGTAATGGAAGAGCTTGTGAATCTTAACGCTGCTGATGCCCAAAAGTAAGTCACAGAGGAATCTTTGGCTTCCGCACGAATGTTTTCATACGTTAAAAGAGTAATCTGCTAGTATATAATTAATGCTTTTGTAATTGTATAGATCTTTTGATGCACTGTGTTCACGCTTGGAGACCACAGCAATCAAATTGCAGAAAATTGTGTTGGAGGGTCCTTTTGCTGAGAGAGACACTCTTGTTCAGCTCTTTATGGCTGCAATTCAGACTCTTCATACGGTATATACTCAATCGATAATCCAAAAAAAAAATTATCTTCAAATTTTGTTTTTTTATTCACCGGCCAGGTTAATTTGTTTGTGTTGTTCATCCTTAGGTGAGTTTGACAATACTCTGTTGGTGTTTTTGGTATCTGTAGGTGTTTTCTTCAATGACTCTCAGACTCAAGCAGCAGAATGGAGCAATTTTGTTGAGGTTCTGTAGCGTACATGCAACATTCTTTTGTATCTTTTGTGTGGCATTTTCTATTTATTGACCACATTATCCTTGTAAATATGCCTTCAGGTTGCTAGCTCAAGTAACAAGCTTGAGGCCGCCTCTTTTTTCTTCGTTGCAGTTGAAAGAGGTGCTCCCAACTGCTTAATTTGTCCTAGTTAATAAGGATATGTAGTAGTTATAGTACCTTATTTAGAATTATGGTGTTGCAGATGGAGGCTATTAGGTTGTGTCTTGAGTCTTCTGATAGCTCCTTGAGTAACAACGATGCGACTGGAAGGAAAGAAGTAAGGCAGGGGTTTAATACGAATGATTTACATGTTTTGTTGGAGAATACTGATAGCAAGGCAGCTTACCTAAAGAGCCGTGGAAAAGAACCAGGCTCTGCTGGCTCAGTGGATCAAAGTGGTCATACCTTTCCCATACAGTGTTCTGCACCAGGGCTAGTAAATATGAGGCTTAAAGGTCTGGTTCTTCCTCTGCTAGATCTTCACAAAGATCATGATGCAGACAGTCTTCCTTCTCCCACTCGAGACCTTTCGGCAACTTTCCCTTTTGACAAGGGATTAATATTGGAACAAGGGCTGCTGAAACCTGAGTGGCCTGTTCTTAGACAAACTCTCCCTAGAGAAAATCCAGTCCTGCATCCTTATGAAACTGATGCTGTCAAAGCTGTTTCCAGTTATCAGCAAAAATTTGGAGGGGGTTCCTTTTTTGTGAATGATGAGCTGCCTAGTCCAACTCCTTCGGAGGAGGGTGATAATAACGGAGATGTCGAAGTCAGTGGGGAGGTTAGTAGTTTTGTTAGCCACAATGTTAACCGTGCCCTGAATTCCTTGATATCAGGGCAGCCGACAGCGCTTTCTTCAACTGCCTCCACAGATGCTCTATCAGGTACAGAATCTAGCAATGTCCGAACTGTGGATACTGAAAATAATTCCCGAAGTGTGTTGAAAACCTCCTATGCAAAAAGTAGGGACCCTAGGCTCCGATTGGCCAATTCTGATGCAGGTCCTAGGAATCTCAGTCCGAGTCTCCCCTTGATTGGAAGCGATGAATCAAAATCAAAGTTTGCTGGTGTAATGAGTTCAAGGAAGCACAAGGTAGTTCAGGAGCAAGTTTTGGATGGTCCTGCACCTAAACGACAAAAGAATGAACTCTTGGGTCCCGGCACAACCCTGCCACTTGTGACTACTATCTCGACCTCTCAAGTGGCAATTCCATCCCCTAATTTGCCTGTTAGCAGTCTCATTAAATCACCGTTATCCTTTCAAACTGAAATTATGCCAGTGAAAAGTTCCAGTGCATCTTCTCCTCTTCATTCTTTATTAAGAGATATAGTTGGCAATCCATCCATGTGGATGAGTATACTCAAAATGGAACATCAGAAGTCTTCTGGTGATAATAATAGTGCAGTCCAAATGCCTAACTCTAATTCCACGGGAGTAGCTCCATCAACATCTGGGGTCCTGCCCTTCTCCTCAATGCTTGGCCAGAAACCAGCAGGAATAGTTCCTTGCCAGGCTGTCTCTGCGGTAGGCACTTATCTATGTACTATTTTCCTCTTAATTGCATTATCCTTTTCATATCATTCAATATCAATTGTGCTCGATTTTTTTCTATTAGCTCCAGCTTGTTTAAAATTTTCTGCCATGCTTGTTACTTTTCATTGAGAACTGTTGGCTTTTGGCTTTTTTCCTGCAAGGCTAACTGGCAGCTGATGCCGTGCTGGGGACTTTCAGGCCCCTCCCCCCCCTAACAATAACCTGAATGGTGTTGAATACTTGAATTAAACATTGATATCAGCATCCCAGTTACAATGTTCCTGAGACATAAAGAGCAGATTCTTTTTGACAAAATATTCCACTATTTTGTTTTTGAGTTTGTTTTTTTTCTCTCCTGATAAAAACTTTGTGTACTTTAGAACAGAACTATCTAGCATTTCTTTTACGAGTTTCTTAGTACTCTACTTGTTGCATGCATATGTAACTTGCAGGAGGAACCTGGAAAAGTTCGAATGAAGCCTCGTGACCCACGTCGTATTCTACATAATAATACACCTCACAAGGGTTCGACTGCAGTTTCCGATCTTCCCAAAACAAATGCTTCATCTCTTTCAGTAATAATGGGCAGCTTGAGTGCCAAAGAACAAGAAGATCAAATGGAGAAGGTGGTCTCTTCGGGTACTGTGAAACCACCTGATATTACCATGCAATTTACTAATAATCTGAGGAACATTGCTGATATCATGTCTGTATCACAAGCAAGTATGCCTTCAACAATTCTTCCTCTGAGTGTATCGTCAGAACAGCAAGCTGGAACAGATACTAAGATAGTAGTTAACGAGTCTGTCAACTTCAGATCTGGTAGTAACTTAACATCTGAGGCAGCTACTTCTATCCCCCCTCGACCACTGAATGCAAATGCTTGGAGTGACGTTGAGCATTTGTTTGATGGCTTTGATGACCAGCAAAAAGCTGCTATCCAGAGAGAAAGGGCTAGGAGACTTGAAGAACAGAATAAAATGTTTGCTGCTGGCAAGCTTTGTCTTGTCTTGGATCTTGATCATACTCTCCTAAATTCAGCTAAGGCAAGTGAAGGTTTTTGTTTTTCCATAGTTCATTATAGCTTGATTTAATATTTGCGGACTTTTGCCAACAACTTGTTGTATTTCCAGTTTGTTGAGGTTGATCCTCTGCATGATGAGATGCTGAGAAAGAAGGAGGAACAGGATCGTGAAAAGCCTTATAGGCATCTATTTCGGTTTCCTCATATGGGAATGTGGACCAAGCTGCGTCCTGGGATATGGAATTTCTTGGAGAAGGTAAAAGTTGTGCTTATGATAATAATATTGGCAGTAAATACTCCCCATGCTTTCTAAAGTTCCTTTCCCCCCCCCCCCCCTATTTTAGGCAAGTAAGCTTTATGAACTGCATCTTTATACCATGGGAAACAAATATTATGCCACTGAGATGGCAAAATTGCTTGATCCAAAAGGTGAATTGTTTTCTGGAAGAGTTATCTCGAGGGGTGATGACGGTGAACCATTTGATAGTGATGATAGAGTTCCTAAGAGTAAGGATTTAGAGGGAGTTTTGGGCATGGAGTCAGCTGTTGTAATTATTGATGATTCTGTACGAGTGTGGCCTCATAACAAACTAAACTTGATCGTTGTGGAAAGGTAATGGATTGCTGTCCTGTTATATATATATATATATTGTTATCTGCTATGTAAAACTGACCTCCTCCACCTCAGGTATATATATTTTCCCTGTAGTAGACGGCAATTTGGGCTACCAGGTCCATCCCTTCTTGAGATTGATCATGACGAGAGACCAGAAGAGGGGACTCTGGCATCTTCTTTGGCGGTGAGCTTTCATATAGCCACTATGGCAACTTGTTCTTGAATGACTGCTGACCTAGCCTTGCTTAAGTATTGTTCTTTTGTAAACAAACAGGTTATCGAGAGAATACATGAAATATTTTTTGGACATGATTCATTAGATGAAGCTGACGTGAGAAATATATTAGCTTGTGAACAACAGAAGATCCTGGCAGGGTGCCGAATTGTTTTCAGCCGAGTGTTCCCAGTTGGTGAAGCCAATCCTCACATGCATCCGCTGTGGCAAACGGCTGAGCAATTTGGTGCTGTGTGTACTAATCAGATAGATGAGCAGGTTACACATGTTGTCGCAAATTCACTTGGGACGGACAAGGTACAACAATTACTTGTTAGTTAGTTAGGTTGCATTATATATATATAGATTACGGGTACTTTTTATGTGCAAAAAAATCATCCCTCGCCTTTGCCCTCTCCCTCATATTTAGCTACTTGACAGGTGAATTGGGCACTGTCTAGAGGAAGATTCGTGGTGCACCCTGGATGGTACATGAATCATCATTATACTAGTCAGTCTTTCTCCTGACATTTTATGCTTTGCTATCCTCCCTACACTAAATTGCACGACTTGCAGGGTGGAAGCGTCAGCTTTGCTGTACCGAAGAGCTAATGAGCATGATTTTGCTATTAAACAACAATAAAATATCACCATCAACATCATTGTCATTCCTCGACGCAAGGGAATTAGTAATAAAACTTGAAATTGATAAACCATACTTTCGTCCTTGGAAGTTGCCAAACTGCTTGCCTTTTCTGGATTGAGGGTGAGGTGAATCTTGAAATGCGGGGTTTGAGGACCAACGTAACTAAAAAGGTTCACAATTTTGACTTTACAGTAGATTTCTAGGCCGGAGTTGGAAAGTGAAGAATAGAATTAGGCCATTAAACGTGAAAAGCGTCAGAAAAATATTAATGGGTGGGGGAATATACCGAATATATACGCACGACGTCCAATCCAAAGGGTGCGAGAGCTGAATAGTTATAATAATAATGAGAAATGGAGGAATAGTACGCATCTACGACTACGAGGAGGTGTTTCTTCGACGCAAAGAAATAAATATCTGTTCCTGGATGAGATTATTTTCTGTTTGGTTCCAAGTTCGTAATTGTACATCTCTTTTTCTGCTTTCGTAACCTTGATCTGTTCATCGTCACTTACGGGCCTGGAACATTCTTAAAGTTGACTTGCCATCTCTTCTTACTTCACTAAACAAATGATCAACAAAATTCTAATCTTAAGACGAATAAACAATTATCTTTTATTTCTGCCCTAAAATGTTTTTTGGGCAGAGTAATCTTGTTTTCTACCAGCTTCAATCCCTTTGTTATGCCTTTGCTAGGTTTAGACATGGGTTAATTGTCAGAAAATACTTGAATTCTGATTTTGCACACCATCTCAAATATTGACAAAAATATACTACGAATTTTAATTTAATTTAATTTTCTGTTTCTTTTTATATTCACTTTATTTTATCATCTTTGAATTCTTTTTTATTTTATTTTAGAAATTAGCTTCTTTTTTTTTTTTTTTTTAATAAATTTGTTATGTGTTTTATTCCTTTCATTTTATTTATAATTATAGTAGTTTGCTTGATTAAAAAAAAAAAAAAACAATTATAGTAGTTTGTTTCACCTAAAAGTGCTTGCAACATGATAACACTCTATTGTAGACTAGACTAGTAAGTTTAACTTAATGTCGAATCTCAATGAAAACTTAGCAGGAAAATTAATTATGTAGCACACAGAAAGCAAATATTTTGAGGGTTTGAATTATTAATCATGAACTTAAATAAAAGAAAGCAAGTAAATTAAACTAGACTTGAAAACAATTAAAAGCAAGTAGAAAGAATTTCCGTCTATTACACGGAATAATGAATTAAACTAAAAGAAAGCAATAAATCTATACCTAGACATGAATTGAAAGGAAAGCAAATAAAACTAATTTAGAGAAAGCAGTTAAATTAACTGACATGCTTGGAGTTAAAACTAATCTAAATAACAATAAAGCAATTAAATCTAAGCCTATGCAAATAAACAAGAAAGTAATTAAATTTTAATCTAGAAAACTAATCTAAACTAATCAAAACAGATAAAATTAATCTAGAACATAAAATAAACTTACCAAACGAAGACGAAAGAAACGAAAAACTTGAATAAAACTTGAATTAAATCTTGAATCAAAAAAACTCCAATCTTTAAAGCAATTATCTAAAGCTAAATCTAAGCTAAAACTAAAGTTTAAAGGCTGAAAAACTAAAGGATGAGAAGTGTATTTTTGTTCATAGAAGTTTACATATATATGAATCTTCCAAAAACCAAATCAAATAATAAAATAATAACAAAAGTCGGCCCGTCCCAGCAGCCCGCTAGCCCCAACATTCTGGTTTATTCGATCTTCACAAGCCCAACGGCCTGCTGGGCAGTATGGGCGCTCGAATCGAATCTCATTTTTTTGCTCGTTCTGCCGTTTCTACACTTCTTCATTTATTTTAACTAAAATCCAAACAAACCTATCTTCGACATAAAAAAATAGAAAGAACAAACAAAAACTAACAAGACACGACAAAACAACTAATAATCGAACTACAAAAATAACATAATGTTGGACTAAACCGTAGTATTTTGATAATCTTAAATTATTTGTACTACAAATATAAGTATTATCAAACTCAAGTCCTCGGTGTTGATATCAAGAAACTCGAAACTGTTTGAAAGTATTAAGAGCAAGAAATCAAAAGTGATTTTTGGAATTATTTTTATTCCGGAGCTTTTGATTGATATCTGTATTAATTAATTAAATATTGAAAGAATGAAAGAATGTGTGTAATTTCTTCTAATATAAATATAGCAATGAAAGAGTAGTGGACTTGATTTCCCAATTACAGTGCCATCTAAATAAAATTTGAAATTGGAGGACAAAAGGCTAAAAAATTAGGGGGAGCTGGCCTGGAGGGTTTTAAAGCTCATTGGATATGGTAACACTAACAACATTCATACAATGTAGATTTAATTAAAAAAAAAAGGCTCCATGAAAGATACGGACAAGCATTATCAATCCACGGAATTTGTTTATTCGAATGGGTACACGAACGAGAGGATCAGAGCATAGCAAACAAAGGTTTCCTCTTGGGAAGGTGAGCTGACAATCGTCTGAGAGAAGCATTGTGATAGAGTGAGGGGATTGAGATAAACAAATAACAAAGACTATAATAAAAACTCCTCAAACGAGGCCACTCTCCTCTAAACGAGGCCACAGGAAACAATTCCTGCTACAGCAAGATCTGCCGTGGATCAAATATTTCAATATACATCTCACTGTTTGGAATTGGAGCCACTATTCTATTGCATGTATGCTGGACTCACAAGTCACAACACGGCAGCTTCCAGTTATTAAGACTCCAAATGGGATAGCAACCGAAACTTGGGTCGTACCATGAATATCCCAGGCCTACTCTCATCAAAATGATACCTGCAGAAATTCAACATACCAGGACATTTTGTAATAGCATGATGAAAAACAGACAACAGACATTTTGTTCACTCTACTATCAGAGGAAAGAAGGAAATCTCACCCATTATCACTGAGAAAGTTTCTGATAGCTGACGGGAGTGCAGCTGATCCTCGGCTATGGTTACCCTTCCCTGCAAGAGAGATTATATATATATATTTATGACAGTATTAGATCAGATTCCTGATTCTAACACACACAACAAAAGAGAAGCAACAGTGCCAGTATATCATCAATACTATTAGAACTACCCTTCTCCAGAGGACACTTATTTTTCTGAAAAGGTATGCCCACACCGTACCTGTTATGACTTGTAATAATGCCATCCTCTGCCTAGAAGTTGGTTGCTGTCTCCCAGACTTCTCCATCTCAAGCTGACCAGAATATTGCACATAAGCAGCAACCGACGTGCCTAATTGCTTTAGCATTCCTTGTTGTGCTGCCAAACTGTTAGATGAAACTAGGGATTCGACACTCAATAAATGTTCACGCAATGCTTCAACTGCTTCTGCTGCATGAAGGCCATGTAAATCTAATGTCCATAAATCATTTTTGCAATTCCTAACGTTCAGAATTTCTTTGGCTGCCTTAGAATTGAGCCTCTCAGCAGCAGCCCATTCCTCCTGAGCTTTAAGTGAGAAATTACGTGCAGCTTCATGATCATCCCTTAGGTAAGCATCATTAGCAGACTTGGAATGACGAGATGCTGATCTGATCATATAAGACGGAATAAGTAAAAACAAAAAAAAAAACAAAAGATTATTCCATCGTATTAAGAATTCTGTTCGTTCAACTTAACTAGAGACAATTTTAGTTTACACGTTCAAAGGGCTAACCGTAAGGAGAAACCAGAAAGTGCATTTCCTTGAACCTGATCTGCGTCTTTATGTAAACAAGCTAAATGTGCATTGTAAGAAATTCTGTATACAACTATGCAGATATATAATTATCACCTTCAACCACTAATCCACTACATCCACCAACAAACTTGCATGAAACACATAACACAATCGGACAGAAAAGGAAGGTAGCTCGTATCAGCGGCTGACAGGCATAGGACAAAAGTTACTTTTAAAACGGAAATGGTTCAACTGATAAAGAACTCACAGACAATGACAACTTTCTTTTTATTTTTGACCGGAAAGACAATGGCAACTACGAAGAGAAAAGACAATATAGTGCTTTGAACCACATAATATCACAGCAGCACCCGGTAAACAAGAAACGAAAGAGGAATATGGCAAATGAACTAGTCAAACTAGGAAAGTCTAATACAATATGCTGCTAGAAACAGATCAAAAAGACTATGAATAACCTACTTTCCCAAGGCAGTGGCCTCTCAATTTCAATCTTATACGATGCACAACAAAGTGAGGAGATTTAACAAGAAACATATGAGTACCTCATCATCCTTATAGCATCTTTCCGGTAAATTATATAGACATCATCTTCTCCCCAATCAGGCTCGGGTTCAATAGGTAATGACTTAATGATATCCAGTAAACGGAATGAAGATTCCTCATCCATTGGTTGTTTTTGATTGCCAACTAAGGAATCATTGATCATAGTATTTTCCTTTTCATCCAGCTGGGTGTCTGAGTCTGTGTCTGTGTGAGGGGGCAGAAAATCGTTACAACTTAACTGGACTTTATCCTTCTTGTCAACTTCATCAACCATGGCTTCTAGTAAAGATAATGCCTCATCAACATTGTTGCTGACGCCAGCCAGAACATCTTGAATCAAGCTTTCATCTGCCCAAGGGTGAAGATCTTTAAGCTTTCCATTCTGACCTGTAGTACCTGTACCTATACCTATACCTATACCTAGGGAAGAAGTGGTAGCTGGCAATAAGTTTTTACTACTTTTGATATCTGGAAAATCAATTGAAGGGACGAGCAGGGATGAAAAAGGCTTGTCTAAAATGGATAAGCTTTTGGGAGCAGTTAGGGCTGAATCTGACAAAGAGGGATAAGGATTAGAATCAACAGCTTCAAGACCATGCTGCTGCTTCCTTTGCTTAAGGTCGAAAGCTGTCCAACCAGATATGCTCTGACCTTTAGCCCCGCGCCCACTACCACTACCACTGCTCATCCTCTTATTTCTCTTTCAATCCAAACACAGCCTCAATTCTGATGAACAGAAGATTTTTTTTTATTTTTTATTTTTTCTAAAAAAGGGAAGCGTTCCGTGGATTCTCTTTCGATTCTGCAACTTGAAAAGGGGGAAAGAGCTTATTCAGCTGCTGTCGATTATACATATATAATAATTCTTACAAAAATACTAACAAGCATTATTTATTACCTTACCTCTTAGGGGTCGGAGATTGGCGTATCCAGAAAGAGAGGGCGTCGTCGTCGTCGTCGATTGAAATAATATAATTGGAGTTGGAGGATGGTTTGAGACGGCAATCGAGGAGCAATAACAGATACAGACGTATAGAAAGTAAAGGCGGCGGCGGTGGAAGAAAGAAAATTGAAATTCGTCTTGAAATTCATAAAACCCGATGAATCAATATCTTCAATTCTCCTCCCGAGACGAACGAGAAAGATTCTCCTTTTTTCCTACTTTCTTTTGTAGAATGGTCGCATGATGGTATTGGTAACAAGGACATTGTAGTATTTATTTAGGAATCTAAGAGCATCTCCAGCGCCGCAAGCCCTTCTCCGGGGTTTTTATTATTTTTAATTTGTTTTATTTATAATTTTTGATATGTTAATTTGTTTTTCGTTTCGTTTTTCGTTTGATTTTATTTGTTTAATTAATTTTATTGTCAATTAAAAAAGTAACAAAATTTTTGATTTTTTTTTTATTAAATTGAAACAAACATTGATTTAAACAAACAAAGTACAACATAAAGAGAAATAATTTTAAAAATAAGCAAACTAATTTGGGCCACTACGCGCCCACATCTCTTCGACAAAATCATTGTATAGATCACCGTGTTTGGCCCTATTGCGTAGTGACGCGTTGCGCTCCACGTACTCCCGAAACGAACCGTGAGCTTCTCGATTCGCTCCACCATTTGCAGAAGTAGAGGCTTCCTCGTCAGGTGGAGCCCAATTTGTTGTGTTTGCTCCTTTATCCTCGATTATCATGTTATGCAAGATAATACAAGCATACATGATATCTTGTATACTACTACCTCCGTCTCACATACTTATGTACGTATTCCGTTTTAGTCCGTCTCACGAATTATGTACGTTTCCTAAAATAGAAATAACTTTATATCACTTCTCTCTAACACTTCACACTTTATTCACACTTTATATCACTTCAATCCTTCACTTCACACTTTTTATATCACTTCACCCTTTCACTTCACACTTTTTATATAACTTTTTATATCACTTCACCCGTTCACTTCACACTTTAATAATTTTGCATTAGTTTTGGGATCTACAGTGTGTGTACATAAGTAATTGAGATGGAGGTAGTATCACGATACCAGAGTCGTGATGGGCCGCTGACCATGCCCCAACGGATTTGTAAAACGCCAAAAGCGCGTTTCACATCTTTGCGCGCCGCCTCTTGTAGAACTTTGAAATGCTCCACTTTTTCATCAGTGGTGTGTGGTGGGGCTGCAACAAAAACAGGCCACTTCGGATAAATCCCGTCGGCGAGGTAGTAGCCTATGTTGTATTGCCTTCCGTTGGCGAGGAAATGAACCGAAGGTGCTATTCCTTTGACGATGTCGCTGAACACCGGCGATTGATTGAGAACGTTGATGTCGTTGAGCGCTCTAGCTACCCCGAAAAAGGCGTGCCATATCCACAGATCATGAGATGCAACGGCCTCAAGGATGATGGTAGGGTGGCCCTTATCCCCACGTGTGTACTGGGCCCTCCACCCCACTGGACAGTTCTTCCATGCCCAGTGCATGCAGTCAATCGAACCGAGCATCCCTGGAAAGCCGTGGCGAGCCTCGTGCATTGCCAGAATTCGTTGACAATCATCTCCGGTTGGCTTCCTCAGGTAATGACCACCGAAGATGGTTCGAATCGCCGATGCAAAGTTCTTCAACGAATCTATAGCGGTAGTCTCCGACATCCGCAAGTACTCGTCGAATTGGTCGCCGGGACCCCCGTAGGCGAGTTGACGTATAGCGGCGGTGCACTTCTGCAGTGTTGTGAAACCCGGCCTGCCTATTGCATCATCTCGTTGTTGGAAATACTCGACGCAACTCTCCAACACCTCCACGATGCGCAAGAACAGATGCTTCGACATCCGGAAACGTCGACGGAACAAATTGTCGGGGTATGTGGGCCTCTCAGCGAAATAGTCGGAGAAAAGTTGGTTTGCTCCGGTGACTCGATCTCGATCGATCATTCGCCTAACGGGATACCTTCGGCGTTTTGTTGACTCGGTGGCTTTTTCCTTCTTCTTCTTCTTCGCTTCTTTGTATTTCCGAGCAAATTCGGCATTCTTTTGGATTTGTTGGTACATCACTTCGAGTTCGCCGGAGGATGAGGAGGAATCAGATGAAATTTCGGAAGAGCTTGACATATTGATGGATTGAAATTGTAGAAAATATGGATTTTTTTAGATAGATTTGTGTGATAATTGTGTAGAAATTGTGTAAAAATGGTGTAGAATTATTTATGTGAGTGTGTGTATTTATAGGGAGAATTTGGGGAGGTAGCCGTTGGGCAACGGCTGAAAGATTTATTTATTTATTTATTTTCATTAAAAATCATTTAAAAAAAAAAAATTAAGCTAGCTGACGTCATTATGATGTCAGCACAGGGGGGGAGGGAGGGGGCGCGAGCCGGGCTCTCGATTGCGCACCGGACTTGTCGGAGGACGGGCTCGCCAGTGCGGCCCGGGCCCGCGCCGCGGGCTCGAGCCCCGGGTGGCCGGTGCGCTGGAGACGCTCTAATAATTATGCGTTTTCTATTTTATTTCAAAAAAGAGGCCGCCCCTAATCTATTATAAAAACAAAATGTTTTTTGCGGTTACTATTTAGCGCCACAATTTAAATATCTATTAAAACATTTAAAAGAAATTATTTTCGTGACAAGTTATTTTCTGTAGTTCCTAAGCAGTTATTTAGTGTAATGGCGAATTGAAAGAACTACCCTCTTCTACACGTTGTGCTACAATCCTAACTGTCATCTACACGTTCTGCTACAACCCTAACACCATATCCAAATAGCGGTACCGCTATGTCTTCCCACCATATTAGTCTCCATTCACTTTATTGACTTTTTCGGCACGCATTTCCACCGAAACCTAGTATGGGTTTTAAAATATAATTTTGAAGTATCGTTTTTTTACGGGATACTATGACATAGTATCCCGTAAAAAAAACGATACAGTCATAGTATCCCGTAAAAAAAACGATACTTCAAAATTATATTTTAAAACTCATACTAGGTTTCGGTGGAAATGTGTGCCGGAAAAGTCAATAAAGTGAATGGGGAGTAATGGTGGGATGGAGGTAGTATATCCAAATCAATTCTTCATTCTCTCAACCCTTCATAATTTTGAGAGAAAACAGCCGGAAACAAATTGGAAAAATATCATTAGTTTCTTCGATGTTGTCTCCAACGATAATTACCCGCTTTTCCTTTTGTATCGTACAATTATTTTGAAGATTTATCTCCACCGACAACCGCTCTGTTCTCTCCATCGATGGTTGCCTCTGCCTCCATTAATTGAGGTTTGCACTATACATCTAGCTTATAAAATGTCCAGTTGTTGCTATAAATTTATTGCTTCCCTAATTTTGTATGGTAATTAAGTTGTGAATTTTGCTGTTAATTTATTATATTTTCAGAACATATCATAGTTGGTGAGCGATATTAATTTAATAGATCAGATTTCTATCTTTGTTGAGGATTGAGAAGATGCAAACAGTTGATCGAGATAATTAAGAACCGTCATTGATGAAGATTGAACACATGAAAGAAACCTTTTAAACTGATTGTGTTGTGTAAGTTATAGTGGTTCTTTAACTTTTTTTTTTTCCCCTTCTAGAAACGGATTGCTTCATCTTTTTGGTGTTGCAGATTGGTTCACTTATACCATGTTGAAAAGTTGCACAGGGAAATAAAAAATAAATAAAAAGTTTATGAGTCATGTTCATCAACATGTTTCTTTTTATTCTTAGAAAAATCTTTCTTTCACTTACACTCTTTTCATTTTTTCAGCATGTTACAGTTTCAGATGGACAAAGATTAGAAATAAGAGAATGGAGATTAAATCAGAGTGTATTTACATTTTCAATTATCTCCACTCTGATTAGAATATAGTTATTCCTCCAATTTTTAAAAGGATTGTAAACTAGATATTTCCATAGATTTATGGCTGAAGAATCATTTGTAGGAATATGTGAATATATATATATATATATATATATATATATAATTAGGGGGAGGTTCACATGGAACTATTAACATTGTGAGAACTAGGAACCCATCTTGACCCTTAATTTTTTAAAATCGTGTGGTGTATAGATAATCAGTTTTTTCTTTAATTAAGTCCAATTCGTATTATTAATATTAAGAGCGGGTTATTATGGACATTTTCTTGCAAATATATGGTTGGATCCGTCCACAATTCACGGCACCCACTTCTATTGTACAATTTTTTCAAATTTTTCTTCCGACCAACTCAAAAATTAGAAAATTAACAAATAGTTAGACCAACAAAATCATGAATTGACTTCAAATAAAATCTTGAATCTTATTATTTTATTTGATATTTTTTATATGCTTTTTTAATAAAATAAGCAATAATATTATTCAATGTTGATTTCATGCTTTTTAATGTTGTTTTCATGCTTTTTTAATATTGATTTTATGCTTTTTTTTTTTTTTAGTTTTTTTTCTTATTTTTTTAATATGAATTTTATGTTTTTTAATATTGATTTTATGTTTTTTTCATGCTTTATTAGTATTGATTTAATGCTTTTTTAGTTTTAGTTTCATGCTTTCGTTAATTTCTTTTTTATCATGGATTTCATTTTTTTTTCTATTCTCGATTTCAAGCTTCTATAATATTGATTTCATGCTTTTTTAATTTTTTCTCATGCTTTTTTAGTATTAATTTCATGCATTTATAGTTATAAATTCATGCTTTTTAGTATTGATTTAATGCTTCTTTTTAAAAAAATTATGCTTTTCTAGAGTTAATTCCATGCTTTTATTAGTGTTAAATTCATGTTTTTTTAGTATTGATTGAATGTTTCTTTAAAATTATTTTATGCTTTTTTAGTGTTACTGTCATGTTTCTTTTATTTTTTTTGGAATCAGTTAACATTTGGTAAATAAATAATAAAAAAAATCTATACACCATCGCCGAGAGAATTCATTTTCATAAGAAAAAGTAGACGGCATCCACATGGTTCATGAATGAGGGAAACTGGAAAAGAATAAAGCATTTTCTAATATGGTGGAGATTTGATGATTAAAAAGATAAACAAATGCAACGCCATTTGAATCATGGTAACTGAAAATAAAATCCATAATTATAGGGTAGTAGTTATTCTGAGATAAATAAAAGTAGACAAAAGCACCCCCAACTCACTAAAAAACGGCAATATTAAATTAAAATATTAATTTTCGCTAATCATCTACAGTCATAGATTAGTAAAAATGGATGGACGTGATTAGTTCCTAGTTCTCACTATAAACATGGTTCTCATATGAACCACTCTATATATATATATATATATATATATAGTACGGTGAGTGATCACATACAAAAGCCACATTCCGTAAGAAATAGGAAGTGATCTACACCTTTGATTTCACAAGATCTATGGCTAATTATTTTCTTGAATTTTTAATTGAATATATTTAATTAAGGCCAAAGATGTAAATGTGGTTTATTTGTAACCGCCACTTACTAAAATTATGGGATTTAATGTGTTAATTTATCATAATTGACCCAACTCTTTTTTCTACAGATTTCTCTTGGAAAATCATCAAAAAAAAAATCTACAAATTTATTTCTACATTTTATCGATATTGTAATTTATAGATTGATCTACATTTTTTTCCTATTATTTTGAATTTGACCATAAACAATTTGACTTTAATGCATTTCTTGTTTACGACATTGCAAGCAGTAAATCAATGCATATTTCATTCGACTTTAATGGATTTCTTGAGTTTTTGAATATGTGAATCATCAATCACAAACGTTAATTGCCCTCTGTTCGATCTTGATTTTCTTGGGGAAATTAAATAGCGTAGAGAGAATGTAAAAGAACACCAAAAATTTACGTGGTTCGATTTTTAATGAGATCTACGTCCACGGAGCAAGAGTATGAATTTTATTCGAATACTTTCCGTCCCCTTTACAAGGTTTCTTTCCCCCTATTTATAGAAGATCTACACACAAAACCCTAGCCCTAATTTCTCTTGGGCTTGATATTGTGCTTCACTTCTATTTCTTCTGGGCCACATCCTATCACATTCCCCCAAAAGACATAGAAGTGAGGGTGTGATTTGAGGTCGAGCTTGAATTGCCTTGCCCCATCGAAATTGGAATTTCGACGAAGTCGAAATGCGTACCGCCTCGCTAGGATGATGTCGTAATAAAATCACATTGCCCCATCGAAGTTAGGATTACGACGAAGTCAAAAATGCTAGCTCGCACTTGTCTTAGACGAGTTTAGGCTTTTAAATAGCTCTACTCTGTCGTGAGATGAAGTTTTGGCTTTAAGTTAACTACTTCGTCCAAAGACGAAGTTTTGGTTTTCAAATAGCCACTTCTTCTAAAGAAGTTTTGGCTTTCGAGTAGCCACCTCATCTAAAGATGAGGTTTCGGCTTTCGAGTAGCCACTTCGTCTAAAGACGAGGTTGTGGCTTTCGATTAGCCACTTCGTCTAAAGGCGAAGTTTCGGCTTTCGTAGCCACTTCATCTAAAGACGAAGTTGCGGCTTTTGATTAGCCATTTCGTCTAAAGATGAAGTTTCGGCTTTCGTAGCCACTTCATCTAAAGACGAAGTTTCGGCTTTTGATTAGCCACTTCGTCTAAAGACGAAGTTTCGGCTTTCGTAGCCACTTCGTCTAAAGATGAAGTTTCGGCTTTCGATTAGCCACTTTGTCTAAAGACGAAGTTTCGGCTTTCATAGCCACTTCGTCTAAAGACGAAGTTTCGGCTTTCGATTAGCCACTTCGTCTAAAGACGAAGTTTCGGCTTTCGTAGCCACTTCATCTAAAGATGAAGTTTCGGCTTTTGATTAGCCACTTCGTCTAAAGACGAAGTTTCGGCTTTCAATTAGCCACTTTGTCTAAAGATGAAGTTTCGGCTTTCGTAGCCACTTCGTCTAAAGATGAAGTTTCGGCTTTCGATTAGCCACTTCGTCTAAAGATGAAGTTTCGGCTTTCGTAGCCACTTCATCTAAAGATGAAGTTTCGGCTTTTGATTAGCCACTTCGTCTAAAGACGAAGTTTTGGCTTTCGTAGCCACTTCGTCTAAAGACGAAGTTTTGGCTTTCGATTAGCCACTTTGTCTAAAGACGAAGTTTCGGCTTTCGATTAGCCACTTTGTCTAAAGACGAAGTTTTGGCTTTCGTGTTCCTTATTTGTCGAATTTACCGATAGGAGTGGTCTCCCTACGTGCGTTTAAATTTTAGGTAGCTCTTCCTCATCATGAGACGAGAATTGGCTTTTGAGAGCACTTCCTCGTACGAAACGAGGATTGACTTTAGTTAATATATATATATATATATATATATATATATATATATATATATATAAGAATTAATAAAAGAAATTAGAGTTAAGAATTTACCTTGGCTGCAGCTTGTCGAGTGCAGCTCGGCAAGGGGCCCGAAGGAAGAGCAGCTTAGCGGAAAGCTTGGCTGCAGCTCGTCGAGTACAGCTCGAAGGTGTTGCGGCGACGTCGGTTCGCAGCTCGGCCTAGAGGTGGCTGCAGCTCGTCGAGTTCAGCTCGGCATCGGTGCATCTCGGCTGCCCTCCATCACGACAGCTCGGTTCGAAGAGCTCGGTGGTTCGGCGGTGCTTCGCCTGCGTCGTTCTCTACGTCGGCCTTAGAGTGCAACTCGGCCTTGTTCGGGGGCGTTGGGAGGTCGGTGCCTTGCCGTCGACGTCGACGCTGGTGTGCATGCGGCGCAGGGAAGGTGGTGGAGGAGGGTGCCATTGATGGCGCTGTGTCAGCTCGACAAGGAGCTGCAACTCGGTGGTGCAGCTAGTCACTGTGCTGTGGCGACGTCGGCTCGACGGAGAGCTGCAGCTCAGTGGCTCTTCGTGGGAGTCGGAGGGGGCGAGCTCGACGCTGCAGCTCGGAGGTGCTGCGGTGATGACGTCTCGCAGCTCGACGCTGTAGCTCGGAGGTGCTGTGGCGGTGCTGCTGCGGGTGCGGTCGAGTACAGATCGGCGGTGCTGCGGACTCGGCGTACTCGGCAGCTCGGCGTTCATGACATCGTCGCCTTTGACTTCATGAGTGAAGCTCGGCATGGAGGTGTTGCTTCCCGGCTACAGCCCGGCGTGGCGTAGCGACGTCGGCTCGCAGCCCGGCCTGGAGGTGGCTGCTTCCCGACTACAGCCCGGCGTGGCGTAGCGATGTCGGCTCGACGGAGAGTTGCAGCTCGGCTGCTCTTCGTGGGAGTCGGAGGGGGCGAGCTCGACGCTGCAGCTCGGAGGTGCTGCGGCGGTGCTGCTTCTCGGCTACAGCCCGGCGTTCATGACGTCGTCGCCTTCGACTTCGTGAGTGAAGCTCGGCATGGAGGTGTTGTTTCCCGGCTACAGCCCGGCGCGGCGTAGCGACGTCGGCTCGCAGCCCGGCGTTCATGACGTCGTTGCCTTCGACTTCGTGAGTGAAGCTCGGCATGGAGGTGCTGCTTCTCGGCTACAGCCCGGCGTTCATGACGTCGTCGCCTTCGACTTCGTGAGTGAAGCTCGGCATGGAGGTGCTGCTTCCCAGCTACAGCCCGGCGCGGCGTAGCGACGTCGGCTCGCAGCCCGGCTTGGAGGTGGCTGCAGCTCGTTGAGTGCAGATCGGTGGTGCTGCTGACTCGGCGTACTCGGCAGCTCGGAGTCGGCAACTCGGCATGGGCGAGCTCTGCATGCAGCTGCGGGTGTGGCGTCGCGCATGGCGCGGGTGAGTTCGGCCTGCTGCTTAGCGGAGGTGCTCGTCGGAGGTGTCGCGGTGCAGCTCGTCAGGGGAGTTCGATGGGGAGCTCGACAGAGAAGTTCGGCGGTGCTGTTGCGGGTGCGACGTCGGCATGGCGCTGCTGCAGCTCGGCCTACTGCTGCTGCAGGTGTGATGTCGGAAGCTCGGCGTGGAGGTGCTACTAGTGCAGCTCGGCCCGCTGCTGGTGCAGGTGCGACGTCGGCTGCTCAGGGAAGTACTGCAGCTCGTCAGGTGCAGCTTGGAGCTCGACGTCGGATGGACCTGGGAGAGGTGTTGTCGCCTTCGTCGCGGCGGTGGCGCAGCTTGGCGGAGGTGCGGCCGCGATTCCACGGAGCGGAGGCATCGCCTTCTTCGCGCGGGAGGTAGTCGCAGATCTGGGCCTTTCGAAAGCCGGCGGCGTCGCCTTTGACCTGGGAGAGGCGTTGTCGCCTTCGTCGCGGTGGTGGCGCAGCTTGGCGGAAGATAGAGCGGCGGCGGTGCGGATGGTGGTTGAACGTCCTTTTTCGCCTCCACTCCCCCTCTCTGTTTCCCCCCCCCTCTGCGAAACGTGCCTGATGGCCTTCCAGTAGACCTGCCGCCAGGCTCGGAACCGCCGGTTTAGGGCTGAGCCCGCCGGGCCGCGGTCCTTGGATGGACGAACCTAGCCCGGACCGGCTACACTATTGCCGGTTCTGGGCCGGGCTCAAAACCCGCCGGTCTCGGGCCGGTTCAAACCCGACGGGCTGCCGGTTCAAACCCGAAGACCGCCGTTTTGGAGAAAGGCAGTGGCTGGAGAATAAGATCTTGGCGACCCGAGCAGCGACTACGGCGGAGCTTTTCAGGCCGCAGATCGCTGGTTTTGAGGATTGTGGGACAGAGAGAGAACTCAATAGAGGGTGAGAGAGAGAGAGAGAGAGAGAGAGAGAGAGAGAGAGAGAGAGAGAGAGAGAGAGAGAGAGAGGCGGCAGCAGCTAGAGAAGGTGGAGAAGAAGAACTCGCTGGCTGGAGCAGCGGCTGCGTGGCTTTTGAGGTGTTTGTGGGAGAGAGGCGGCGGTGGAAGAGGTGACGGACGGTGGAAAGATGAGAATGAAGAGGTGACTGAGAGTGAGAATGAAGAGGGAGAAAGATGGGAGAGAGAGATCGAGAGTGAGGCGGGTAGGAAGGGTGAGAGAGATGGGGATTTAGTCACTCAATTTGATGGGTTGGGCACAACTTGGGCTTGGCATGGCTTATGGGCCTAAAAGGGTAGAGATAAGGGTGGGTCTATATTTAAATTTAGGATTTAAAGGCTAGGCGGGCCGGCCCGACGGTTAGCCCGCCGGTTCCGGGCCCAAATTTACATGAACCTGAACCGGCCCGCCTCTTTCTGGTTCGGTCCCGGTCCGAGCCCGTTGACCGCCGGGCCGGGCTAAAACCGTTGACTCCCGGGCTGGTTACGGGCCTAAAAGCCCATGCACGTCTACCTTCCAGCCTTCAAAGTTTATTTTATTTTATTTTATTTTATTTTTTTATTTTTTTTTTCTGAATCATTCTCTCCGCCTTAATTCTTCCCAGAAAATTTTCGATCTTCAAACACAAAATAATCGTTTCCCACAGACGGCGCCAGTGTTCGATCTTGATTTTCTTGGGGAAATTAAATAGCGTAGAGAGAATGTAAAAGAACACCAAAAATTTACGTGGTTCGATTTTTAATGAGATCTACGTCCACGGAGCAAGAGTATGAATTTTATTCGAATACTTTCCGTCCCCTTTACAAGGTTTCTTTCCCCCTATTTATAGAAGATCTACACACATAACCCTAGCCCTAATTTCTCTTGGGCTTGATATTGTGCTTCACTTCTATTTCTTCTGGGCCACATCCTATCACCCTCGAATTTCTTAGGGATGAATTGGATCCAGATCTCTATATATTTAGTGCTTCTCTATTTATTTATTTAAAAAAAAAAACCATATTCAGTGCTTCTCAAATCGTTAAAAAACGCATTAATTGTAATGCACCATGTGTCAATTTATAATGTATTTGGTGTTATATACTAATGCAATTATCAACAAATTGAATGCATCTTATCCAGACAACCAATGCATTATGAATCTATTTATATAACTTGTCTTTGGCCCATGCAACATCCATAAGCTATTTTGTATATTTGAAGTTTTGTGTAATAATAAGTGCATTATGTTATAAAACTAAACGCATTATAAATTGACACGAGATGCATTACGATTAATGCATTTTTATATGATTTTCCTTAGTCACATATATAGTCGACATGCATTACCAAAATACAAACAAGAGTAGTTATTCTAAAATAATACTATTGTATACAAACAAATTAATATCTTAAAAATTATCTATGATGTAAATTGCATTATAATAATACAAGAAATGCATTATAATGCAACTTCAAGTGCATTATAAGTCAGTCTCGTCTATTCTAGTTCACATTTTAAAAAAAATATATCTTCTTTTTTTACTAATATAGTTGGTTATACGATTTCTACACTAAATTGGTAATATTGATGAGTCAAAATTTGGATTCATAAAATGAATTCTTTCCTTCCAAATCCCATGATTGTCGCCAATATTGATATAGTAGTTGATGGAGTTTTTATTTTGTTTTACAAATCTACCCTTATTTGATTAGGAAGTCTGCATTATAACTAATTTGTTGACTCATCAATAATTTTCTCCCTTAAATCTCATCCATCCGTTGTGGCATGATCAAGGTGCCATATTTCTTCTTATTTCTTACACTAAGGGAGTTTTGTACATGAACTCAACCCTATATAGAACTATTGATTTCGATCTTGTGAGAGTTTGACTTAAAAGGTTATGAATGCAGCAAAAAATAATAATAAATAAATAAATAAAATTTAAGGGTTATTTAGAAAAACTTAATTAGTCAAAGCTTCTTTATATAGAATTCTCTATCGTTATATTTAGACATCTATGCTAACTGAATTCACCTATCAAGTGAAGCTTTTTTTTTTTTTTTTTTTTTTTTTTTTATAGTATTCCACTCATGAGACATATTCTTATGGTATATAATTGTAGGTATGAGTGTTTGTTTCTCAAATCTTATTTTTCCATTTATGATATTTTTTAGACATGATGCTGATAGGTTTATCTCCATTGCCGGAGAATTGTGTGTTATTGTATTTTCTGAAATAGTTTTGTGCAATTCGTATGTTGATAAGTACGAGTATTTCATTTATCGTGCTTAGTTTTTCTTCCGTGCATCGCACGGGACACCATACTAGTTGTAATAAAATAGAAAATACAAGAATCACATTGTTCTTTTTACTCGTAGTTTATTTTACTAATGTAGTGCTCGTTAAAATTTAACGAAACTATTTGATATTGGGAACAACATCTCAAATAGGCCACTTAAGATAAGGAAAGATAAATACTAGCCACTAACTTAAAAATATATAAATTATAGCCACTTTAATTGTATTTAGACAAAATTAACCACATAAACCCTACAACATAACCACCGCCGAAATCCGTCGATCGAGTCGCTGGCATTGTAACCCAGTCTCCGGCGGCCTATATAGGAGAAAGAAATTGAGCAGCCGTTTCGCAATATTGCCGGCAAAAAACCGTCGATCGATTTGCCCAGTTGCCGTCGATCAAGTTTCCACCTTCTCCGGCGGTCCCCATTGATTGAGTCACCGTCTTCATCGAAGGAACCACCTTATCTGGCAGTCGTTTTGCCCTTAATCGTGATCGGAAGCAATCGAGCCTCCTCTCTAGCGGTGGTTTTGCCTGGTTTAGTGACTAGTTGTGCCCAATTAATTTGCCGTTCTCTCGAGCAAAACAATTCGCGTTGCCGTATTCTCATCGTCGACCGCAGCGCCTCATAATGTCGGAAGATAGGTCAGGTTCCGGTGAATGAAGAGGTATGTTGATTCTAAAAAAACATCAGGCTTGAACAGATCTACAGGGCTCGATTGGCTCGATTCAGATCTATTCGAGCACTCTCCAATATTATCCTCGTTAAATCTGAAATGTTATGCTCGATCGAGTCACTCCAGGTGCGATCAAGCCGTAACAACTCGATCGAGCATTATTTGGCTCGTTCGAGTGCGATCCGGATGATTGATATTTAAGCTTCATTTTGGCTCAATAGAGCAAACGTGGTCTCGATCGAGCATCAGTTGGTTTGATCGAGACTGGCATTCAAACTTCACACGATTGGTGCTCGATCGAGCTGTTGGGTGGACCGATCGAGTGGCTATGGGCTGGATTGAGACTGCAAAAAAACTGCAAGAGAGAGAGAGAGAGAGAGAGAAGGAGCGATCGAACCCACTACACATGAAGAAGGGGAAAAGGAGAGGAGGAGAACTGAAGAGAGGTGTGGATAGGGTCATGGGGATGGGGTGTAGAGGGTGAGCAAGAGAAATCAGAAAAGAAAAATAAAATTAAGCAGCGTGCGTAGGGAAGAGTAAGTCGGAGAAGAGAGGGCGGGACGACGGACGGGTGGTGGTGGAGTAGTTTCTAGGTTTTTTTTTTTTTTTTTTTGTTTTTTTTCTATTATTATTTTTTCGTTAAAGGTATTTTTGTCTCGTCACACTGAAAGTGGCTAGAATTTATATGTTTTTAAGTTAGTGACTAAAATTTATTTTTGTTAAGTTAAGCGACTATTTTTTACCATTATCACTTTGTATTTTATTACATCAAGTGACTAGAAATCATATACTATACAGTATTTTTAAGTTGGTGGTTGAAATTTATTGTTTCTTATCTCAAATGGCTATGTTATACAAATGACTATCTTGGACTTGTACTATTAATGCAAATAAGTAGAGCTACTCGGGACATACTCGGTGCTCGATTCGGTAAAAGCTCGTTCGAACTCGAATTCGTTAATAAACGAGCCGAGCTCGAGCCCGAATTCGAGCTCGTTTAATTTAAAGAGCCAAGCTCGAGCTCTAGGGTGTTCGACTTGTTTTGCTCGCGAATGTGTTCGGCTCATATGTTAATCGAGCATGTTCACGAGTATGTTTGCGAACTCTTAATCGAACCTCTAATCGAGCCTGTAAACGAGCTTTAGCATTTATGTGTAAAATTAATTTCAAATCACAATCAAAGCTAATTAGGCACTACACCACAATTATTATTAGAAAATATTAACTTATAACATTAATATATATCGCCAATTATCATCAATTCATTTATTATATTGTATATTTATTTATTTATTATTTTATAGTATTAAATAATTTTAATTTTTGTTTGATGAATTTTATATTAATTTATATTTATTTGGAATGTTAAAAGACAATATTTTAAATCATGTCTTTTAAATGAGCTTAAAATCAAGATCGAACTCAAGCTCGAATTAAAATTCGAGCTTTTCACGAGCCGGATTCGAGCTCAAATCCGAACCGAACTCGAGCCGAATTTAGCGAGCCGAACTCGAGCTGAATTTAGCGAGCCGAACTCGAGCCGAATTTAGCGAGCCGAACTCGAGCTGAATTTGAACTCAAAATTTTTACCACGAGCCGAACTCGAGCACAAATTTAAAGCTCGAATCGAACTCGAACCCGAGCCCGAACATGTATAATATTAAACGAGCCGAACCCGAGTCTGCCAATACTTGGCTCGGCTCGGCTCGTTTGCAGCCCTAAATCGTCTATTATTAATCCTATTTATTTATACAGTAAAATGATAATTGCATATAAAAAAATAAATAATGCGGAGTAACTATCAACTTAAAAACACACACGCATATATATATATTATATTTATATTTATATTCCAACTATTTACCACTTGATGAAAAAACAAATAATAAAAAAAATAAAAATAAAAAATCTTAATAATCTCCGTCGAGCTTGGTGAGCGAGCTTAATTGACTCGATCGAGTCTCAACGTAAGATTACCTTGAGATTCAATCACGACCCGATCAAATTGCTCGAGCCAATCGATCCCCGATTCAAATTTATACATGGGCTTGTTCGAATCTGATACAATGAGGCTTAAACGGGCTCGAATAATCTCATTAAAATCCGAATTATGGTAGTTTTCAACCTCCCATTCCTCGCTCAGACAACCGCCTCTGGTGCGTGTGGGAGAATAAGAGAGAGAGAGAGGGGGTGAAAGATATATAGAAAGAAAGAAAGAAAGAAAGAGAAGATAGAGATGGCCGGTAAGGCGAGAGTAATGCTCTCCTACTACACATCGTACAAATGCAGCAAATGGCTTGTGGTGGTGTTTCTTTCTAAGCGGATAATAAACACTACTCCGTACAAGCTAGTAGCACAGAAAAATTATTAATTATTATTTGAGGTGTACTGTTTGTGGATGAAGTTCTTGGTGTCGGAGATGAGAAGCGCAGAGTCGGGAAGCTGCGGGAAAATGTAGAATGCGTGAATCATGTTTGGGTATTCCACCAGATAAACCTCTTTGCCGGAATTCTTGAGCCACTCGTAGTACCGCCTCTGCCAGTCCTTGAGGGAGTCAAACCCCGCCACCACCACCATCGTCGCCGGAAAATCTAATTTGGATATGTCGGCGGCGTTGGGCCCGCTAACATTGATCACCTGGTGGTCGCGGTCTCCTTCGGGCATCAATGCTTTCCACATAAAATCGGTGCGCTTCGTCGTCACGATTTCATCCACCCCTGCTAGTTCTATCTCCGATTTGGTGCGTTCTTCTCCTCCGAAAAAGGGTTGTATGGCCACCACTCCAACTATCTACAATAATATTAATTCCAATCATCATCAATCCATCAATTCACACACACATATATATATATATATATAAGGAACGGTTCGTGTGTTAAAAAATTCTGACGTGTTAAAATGTTAAAAATATTTAAAGATATACAAAACTATGCTTAAATGTGCATAAAATTAATTGTACTTTTAAATATACCAATTCATGCTTAAACTTGAAACTATGTTTAAATCAATGACAGTCATAGATTTGATTAAGATCAATAATCCAAATTTATTCCTATTTAACACATTAGGATTTATTAACATATGAACAAAAAATATATATATATATATATATCAAAATCAAAATGAAAATCAAAATCAAATGGAAGAATCAGATGATGATGATGATGATAATGACCTTGAGGTTAGCAAACTGTGGTGATGAGCTGGCAACCCGTACAGTGACGTGGTGGGCCAGATTCCCACCGGCACTATCCCCAGCCAGAAAGCAACGCGACAGGTCGGCATTCTCCGGCAGAATTACCTGCCCCTGCTCGTCCAGGAACTTGAGAACGTCGTAACCGTCATCGTACTGAGCCGGATACCGGTGCTCTGGCGCCAGGCGATAGTTCACCGACACCACCACGGCGGGGATCTTGCGCGCGAAACGCCTGCAAACCTCGTCGTAGACCTTGACATCGGGGGAAAGATAGACGAAGCCGCCGCCGTGGAAGAACACAACCACCGGGAGCTGGCCCTGGGAATCGGATTCTTCGCAATCGCAAGGGACAAAAAGCCGGATCCAGAGGTTGCGAGAGGAGTCGACGGTGAGGTCAGAGGTTTTGACGCCGTTGCGGGGTTTGGGGTTGTGCGGCACCCTCAGGCTGCTCAAGGACTCCACCATGCTGAAAAAACGGCGGTTGACGGTACCGTCGGGGCGGCTGGAGGCATCGGTGACGGCGTTGAGAAAGAAGAGGGTGATGCGGGTCTTGATGGGGAGCTGAGGTTTCTGCAGCTTTTGGTTATCCATGCCAAATCGACTACTACTAGAACTAGTGATGAAATTAATTTTAGTTAGAATTTTGTCAAAAAGAAAAGACCAAGACTAATTAAATTTGCATCTCCAATCTAATCCAATTAATGCTACCCATTGAATTTCTCATTGAGAGAGAGAAAGAGTAGTTGGGATAGGTAGTATCAATTTTATTTGACATCAAATATGGGTAGGAGCTGTTGCATTAATTTACTGGTAGGTATATCACAAGTGATGTTTAGACTTTTCCACCATTTTTTTATGAATATGAAATACCGATATTTGACACTTTTTTTTTTTTTAATCTTTTTTTTGTTTTGTTTTGTTTTGTTTTTTTTAAAAAGGAAATACGACACTTTTAGCAATTCAGTAACTATCCCAATCACAATAATACACCTTCTTCTTATATGGAGTATATTCTTCTTCTCCCTTTTTTTATTTTTTATTGTTTATTTTTTATTTTTTACGTCTTTTGTAGTCTATTGACTTATTTTTCTTTGACGATGGTTTTGGGCTGTGGCGAACTGAGATGGGGGCTTTTAAGAAAGTCTGAGCCCATAATATGTTGCATTGTGTTTCTAGGTAGAACAATTCTATCCACAGCCCCCTCTTTTTAAAATAAATAAAAAATAATAGTAATTTTACTAATTTAACTCCACAGCCCAAAAAAACACACTCGTACAGTGCCATCTCGATCACAGATTTGCTGAAGACATTAAACAATCTGGAATTAAACTATGTAGACTGTGACATTAAACAAGATTCAAGTATATTAAAGACTAGAGAGGGGAGCGGAGGAGAGAAGAAAGAATGAACGCAACTCCAGAAACAAATCCCCAATGCTGCCTTCACCTTGAATTTTCATCTCTATTTTAGCAGATCTGTGATCGAGAGTCTAGCATATTATTTCAATAGGGGCTGTACGAGTTTGTGTTTTGGGGACTATAGGGCTAAATTAGTAAAATTACTATTATTTTTTATTTATTTTTAAAAAAGAGAGGGCTGTGGATAGAATTACCCTTGTAGGTAAGGTGGTTCTAATTAAGCCCAAAAGCAAGCTAGAGAGAGAGAGATTTTGTTACGTGGAGTAATTCATAGCTGCGGGGGCTTGGGGAGTTGAAGAAGTCTAATCATCCAAATTCAATTATCCCCATTCACTCAAATGAAGCCATGATTGCTTTGCGATTGCCTCCTGCCTTTTGTAGTTCTTCATGTCCACCCCCGTGCAGTCTCAGCCAGATACTAGTATCTCTAGTCTCTACGGCTAATTGCTGCGAATCGCAAGAAATTATAAAGATTTAGCAAGAAGGTGAAAGCCGTGGTGCAGCCTGCCCAACAAGAAGTCAAGAAGATTGTGATGATGAAGAAAAAGATGATTTCCATGTACATTCAATTTCTCATGCACATATATGCATCTTATATCGAATTAATTAAATTTACAATGATTATTTGATGATGTACAAGTAGCATTATATTATTTCGAAGCAACCATGGAGTTGTGCCTAGCAAGAGCCATATCTTTGAGTTGGGAGAAAATGCATACTAATTCGTCTCAAGACAAATATGTATATATGAATACGATGATCAATAGCAAGCATGTGAGTAACACAAACAGAATCCACATTCATGTATATATACTATTAAATACAAGCATCCCTTCCCGTACAGGTGGGGGCCGGAAAGGGGTGTACAACAAACAAACAAAAGTGCATGCTAGCTAGAAACATGAAACATGCATGGATATCCGTCCAAGCACTAGCTACTGCCACTTATTCAAACCATCCATCCATCAGGGCGATCGATCGTGTATCACCATGTATAATTACATATAGTGTAGTACTGCTCGTCCCTGGCCTTTATTTGAACACGCACATAACAATGATACTATATATATATATATATATATATAATACACACACAACACACATACATGCATAGGGGGATAAAGCTAGCTAGCTTAGCGGCGGAAGCTCCTGACTGGGCGTGGCACTTCCTCTTCTTCTCCACGGAGTTTGACGAGCGTATAGATGGCAGCCCCTGCAATAGCTCCCAGTGTGGGCGCCACCAAATATATCCATATTGACTTGTAATTGCCTGCTGCCACCGCTGGCCCCAGGGTCCTCACCGGATTCATGGACGCACCACTCGACGGCCCTGCCACCAGAATATTAAGCATCACTGTGGCTCCAACTGCTATTCCTGCCAGCTCTCCAACGGCTCGAGTGTCAGTGGCCACCGCGGTGACCACAAATAGGAGATTGAAGGTGATGAGGAACTCGAGTGCAAATGCCTGTCCAGTTGTGACCGTGACAGAGGGAATAGTAACGCCTCCGGACATGAAGGGGTGGAAGACGCCTTTGAGAGCGAAGGAAGCACATATTGAAGCCGACACCTGGGCGGCAATGTAGGCGGGTACCTGAACCCAGGGGAAGTGCCTGAGAACCGCAAAGGCTATGGTGAGGGAGGGGTTCAGATGTGCCCCGGAGATGTGCCCCGTTGACAGGATCACGATCATCACCGCCAGCCCCGCGCATGCTGCGTTTCCTATCAGACTTTCCACTCCGTTGTACTTCTGATTCACTATTGGCCCCGCCGTCGCTGCAAATATCAGGATGAATGTTCCCACAAACTCTGCTCCTAGCTGTATGCATAAGTAGCTAGTAATTATATTAGTAATTGTTTTTTGTTGTTTTCCCTAACTTCACCATATATATCAAGCCTTATCATATGCTGGTTTGCAACCTATACAACAGTTATGTTATTACTTTTTTGACACCTCATCTCATCTCATCAATATTAATATTTTGTTTGACATCTCGTCACCTCATGCTATAAATTAATGATAGATTTGTTACGTTCTAAATTAGAACCTTTCTTGTACATGCTCCGATCCTCTTGTAAGTAGCTAGGTGGAAATTTCTTGTAACCTAATTCTCAAACTCAGTTTTCAGATACAGATACCTGGACAAAATAAATCTAACCTGATATTTAAGAAAGAGAGTTTGGAAGTACAATTAAGTAAAACATGATAAAAGATGAATCGTCTAGCTAGCTAACTACGTTATAGAATATTGGGAAATATAATTCTAGAATCAAGACTCCTATCGAGTTGTTATATATCTACAATTGTCTAAACTCTTCTCTATCTCGTCCAAACAACTTGTTTAATTTATTTTCCGTAATAGTGCAAATTTTAACTTTTATACAATCAGCATCACTCGATGGAGATGGTGACAACTCCTTTCTCATCGATCAATAATCTAGTGGCCAAATTCATTCACACCTTTGGACAAAAATTTGAAGTGCTCATGATTTTTATCTTACCTTTTCCAGTTTCAATTGTATTTGTGAGAAAGATGGCAAGTGGCTTTCAATGTTTTTTATTAACTTTTTTTTTTCCAAATGTTAGCTATGATTTATGGGTGTTTAGCTAAGTTTATAAATAAGTTCCTTGAATCAACATCTATAAGATGCTTAAGAGGTTGTAAACTCTTGAAAAATGTTTGGCACAATAAGATTTCTTAACACCTTATAAGATCTAAAAATACAGCTTATATGCTCCTTGTAACTTATAATTAGTTTTTAAAACATCCCATAACCTCTTGAAACTTATATATATATATATATATATATATATATATATAAAAAAAGAAGCTCAAACCAAACACGCACATAACAACATAACAATGATAATATGGCGGAAGCTAAACACCCTTTTAATTTGAATTTGAACAGTAAAAGGAACTAAGGAAAGGACGACGGCAGTCTAGATATATGGCTGCCCTGCCCATCTCCAACAGGCGTCACATGAATGCACATACATACACTATGTATCATGTAGTAGTATAGTGAGTATCTAATAGACAACAATATAAGAGTCAAAAATAGGTGGCATGGCAGGCTTGTATCATATCACGATATAATCAAATAATGGAATGTTGCTCCGACCAAAAAGCATCCATGCACCACCCTTTTCAACTCTCTAACAATTATTCACACCACCCCCCCCCCCCCCCCCAATAAGAAAAAAACTATGTCAATTATTCTAATGCGCAACACGGAGCTAGCTAGAAATCAATCAGTACTACTCATCCGTCCCATATTTTCTTATTATTTTGTTCCATATAATAAATAATAGTCTACTTTCTAAAAATGGCAAAAACTTTATCTCACAACTAATTCTTATCTCTACTTGTATTGTTCTCTGTACCAAAAGTAATGTGAACTATTTAAGTGGAACGAAGAGAGTATATATATATAGAGAAATGATATGATACTTCCCTTTCGTGGGCACCTCCCGTGAGCACATTCGTTATTTTATCACTTTGACATTATTTTGTTCAATTGTTTTATATTTTAGTACTTTAGAAATTAATATCGAAATTATAAAATCTAAAAATCAAAGCTCAATTTATTCTTTTTTATTTTAAAAAAAAAAAGAGTAATAATACAAATCGAGCTTCGATTTTAATTTTTTTTTAGATTTTATAATTTCTATATTAATTTATAAGATACTAAATATAAAACAATCAAAAAATTCAAATAAAATAATACCAAAGTAATAAAATGACAAAGGTGCTCACGGGAGGTGCCACGAAAGGGAAGTAGCATATCATTTATATATATATATATATATATACCACTGAATTATGCTAAATTGTTTGGAATATGTTTACAAACGTCATATGTATACAACAACAGAATAAACTTTAAGAAAACCGTCATTTTATTTAAATTAATGCATTTTTTGACATATACTAATATGTGTGTGTAAATATATCTGGATACAAATTAGTATAGAGGGGACTTGCGTATAAAATTAATAAAGCGTAGTTAGATACTAATATTAATATGTAGTACGTGTTTGATTTGTGGTAATGGAGCAGTAGGGAGGTGCCTGCCCCTGCCCTCGTTTGTATGAATTTCAGATGGAAAAGTGCGACCCCACACGAACACAAAAGACGAAAGCAATCACACTAATATCATTGACGAACATGCAATTGCAAGGAGAGAGAGAGAGAGATGAGTAATTACTCCGTACTAGTATAAGAAAAAATATACTACTACTCCTACTAATTAAAGAGAAAATACGCAAGGAGTACATATACGGTTTAGAAAAGAAAAAAAGAAAAAAGAGAAAAGGTAGGTAGGTTTAGGTACCTTGCGAGTGAGTGAGATATCAGGCACGGAGAAGTCGGTGAGGCATGTGTGAGGGGCACCCCAAGTGGGCGCGTCAAGGGGAAGGCACTTGCACCGAGGCATTGACTTCCGATCGTAAGAAAGCGAGTCCACGCGCAGCGACGACATCAGCGGCGTTGGCGTCCCCGGCGTCGCCGGTGCAGACATCGTTGGCGTCCCCGTTTCATAATCCCCCGTCATTCTCTCTCTCTCTCTTTTTTTTGTTTTGTTTTTTTTTCTTTTTTTTTTCCTTCAATTAAAAAATAAAACTAATGCTAATAACAATAACAATTTGTTTTTTTTTTGTTTTTTTTCCCTTAAAAATAGTAGTTGTAGCTAGCAGAACCACTGTGCAATCGAGAGGAAGGTACACTTACATGATGTGCAGGCTTTTATAAAGTCGGTGCTACACGAGATGCTGAAGTGTACCCAGATTGATCGCGATTCCTACTCAGAGATAACTAAGGTGCATCGCAGACTGATTTTTTTTTTTTTTTTTTTGAGAGAAAGAGAACGATTAAATATGTGAATAAGGATGAAGTTACATACTTGGATAGATTTTTTTAAAGGTACAACTACGGAATATGAAGATCTAAGATATCCAGCTTAATCTTCTACAACCAGCAGAAAATAACTTTTTTTTGTTTTTTTGTTTTTGGGTTTGGAAAATGGAAGATAGATGTATATTTGAATAAAGAAAAACAAAAATTACATAGTGGGAAGGATTTTATAAAAGTGGGATTAAGGAGTGGAAATTAATCGGGGAGATGGATCCAGGATTAATCGATGATCTGAAACAACAAGACAAGGAGAGAGAAAAGATGGAAGCTTAAAGCCTAAGGGGCAGGGAAGGGAGGAGTAAGTGTACGTGTGAGCAATCGGAATGAGTGGTGAGGAGAGGCAAAAAATGCATCCAATATAACGAGTTCCAAAGTGAGGGAGGGGGATCTCCTCCTCCTCGGCTCGATCGTTCCATTATTGATTAATTTTTATTTTTAAAAAAAAAAAAAAACGTCATGAATTTAAAAACAAATATAAATAAATAAATAAAGTCAATGACCAGACAAGCTGAATTATTTTATTATACTTTCTTTTTGCATTATTACTTGTTATCTCAATCAACTACCTGGCCTCTCGCCTATTGTTTATTCCCACCCCACCTCCCACCTCGTCATCACTTTTGTCTACCGTTATTATTTTTCTTCAAATATACATTAATTTTCTCATCTCTACTAGTATTTCACATGCTTTAATTTCTTTAATTATTTTACCATTAATTAATTATAGGACTGTATACGTTCAAAGAAGTGTACATGTCTCGAGTTCTTAAAGTCAAACCCACTAACTCATTTATGATGGCCATGGCCCCCAATTCATCACACAGAAAGGTGGGTTAATTAGAGTCGGCAGTCAATCTATTTAGGAGTTTTTTTTATGCATCTTGAAGGAATTGAACGAATTCCTTCGTTTTTATTTTGAGCAGCTAACAGAAATTTCCAGCGTCTTTAGACGTAATAGTTTGGATGTTTCGTGTATATATATATACTTTTGAATTGATCGTGTTATATGATATGTTAAAAAATTACTTCTTCCGTCTTATTATTTTTATCTTACTTTTCAAATATATGTGACATATATAATAATAATAATAATGTGAGACATACTTAGTGGACATATGGAATATTAGAAAGAACGTGACTGAATAAGAATTCTTGTGTATAAATGAAAAGGGGACAAAAAAAATATATATATATATATAAAGCGTGATTGTTTTCCGGAAGAGACGTGCTGCTACAATCAATCTGTCTATATTAACACCTACGGGCCAAAAATTAAAATACCCACTTTTAACATGTATATACAAAATTTACCCCCTTTCAACTTACACATTTAAAAAATACCCATTTTTATTTAAAACACTATTTCCAAATCCTTCTTTACCTTGTTTAGATCAAATAATAAAATAATAATCAGGCCCACTACACTTCCGTAAATAAAATTAATGTCTACCAACTTCATACCTTTCTTGCTGCGGATCTTCTTCGCCAGAGGTTTTATAGACTGCGTCCAACCACCAGGAGCACCTTATGGTTCTCTGTCGAATTCCTTAGCAATGATCCGCCTCGCCTTCGTCTAATTATCAATCCAAGCAGCGCTCCAGGAATCGTGATAATTGCTCAGAGCACTGAGCCAAGACTCACTGCGGGCTAAAAGTTTGTTGGTAAACAATAATTAAAATACGAAGGTAATGAGCAAAAGCCCGAACTTTTATTGGGGAATTATATAAATATTTATTACATAAGCATATCTCCTTTAGGGAGGAGACAAACTTGTTTAGCTATGGTAGCGGAATGGAAAACGCTCATACACTTGAAAATTTAAAACTATTACAAAGCTAATGTTGAAGAAAGCTAAGAAAATGATCGATGATCTTTGCTTCCTTCGCTCGTCTTTATTTATAGAGGGTTGAGGACATCCCCTTTTACTTGAATTATTGCATCGGATGCTCTTTTCCACCGATGCCATCTTGCTCTCATGTGAAGCATGGGTCCATTCTCCTCAATTATCACCGAAAGTAGCAATAATTGATAGTGGCATGTGAAGTTTGGGGTCCTCCACTTTGTTTTCCACCGAAAGAAGATGGTGGAATGTCACTTTCTTGAGTACAATCCTCAAGACTCTTTTTCCTTCACGGTTTGAATATTTTTTTAACCGTGAGTGCTTTTAAGACTATTCCCAATTCACGGTTTGATATAATTTTGAACCGTGTATCTTTAGTGGGAATTACTTTTCTCACCCTTGTCGTTTTCTTTTTGGGTGAGATTCTTCCCTTATAGAGTCACATGACTTTATCCTCTTGTGTCGGCCACCTAATTTTTTCTTGGCGGGGCCTTGGGCATCTTTCCTTTCGGTGACGCCCTTGGTTCTTTCTTGTCATTAGCTCGAGACCTTCCTGCTTCTTGGCATGAATCCTCGTCCGAACTCTAGCTCCTTTTGGTTTGGGCAAGCTTGGACAGATATGATTAATCCAGTTCCCATAATGTGCCATGTTGCAAAACTTGCGATGGGTTTCTTTACTCGTCGCAAGCTTGTTTTCCCATAGCAAAGTCCTCTTTCTCTCGAAAGCTTCCTCTGCAAATCTCGTTGTTTTTTCTATCATCATATTTTACAGGAATGATCCATTCACAGAATTCTGGAAGAATTTGAATGAATACTTGACTTTGTCCATCTCGGTGAGACAGACCCATAAACCCCAAGCCCTACGGGTTGAGATTTCATCTTCGGAGATTGTGGAGATAAGTGGTACTTCTCCACTTGGAACCTTGATGTTGCATCGGCTCCTCTCATCGGTTCGCCTAAGCCTTATGTAATGGAAGGCTTCATGGTTCCCTTTTCCTACTGGTTCTGGTGCTGCACTAATGAAGTACAATTCCAGAACATCTCCTCGGCTAAGCTGTTCATTGTTAGCCCATGAATCGTGTACAGCTTCCTGAATCCACTTGGGTAGATTGTTGATTTCTGTAAATGATGGAGAGACAGTATAAACCGAGGCAAGTGCCCCAAATTCATACCATTCCTTGACCTCTTGTGGATGAACTCCTGGCATCATCCATACTCGAGGGTACTTTCCAGAGAC
Source organism: Mentha longifolia (assembly GCA_001642375.2). NCBI lineage: Eukaryota > Viridiplantae > Streptophyta > Magnoliopsida > Lamiales > Lamiaceae > Mentha > Mentha longifolia. The sequence continues at coordinate 32,838,952 of CM038115.1, forward strand.
ATCAACCAAGGTTTTATTTGGGTTGATACCCCGTCTTGTCAGTAACTTCTCCTAGTTGGCCTGATAAGCCTGCCAATATGAAGAAACTTGTAAAACATTGTCAGTATTAATCCTAGAAGTGTCTTTCAATGGCCTAAGATTAATCTCTCCCTCCTTGACCCCGGAGGTGCTGGGTTGAAATGATGCCTCATGATTTGATTCCTAAGTATCATCTTTTTCTTGGGCCGATGATATTGATACCACCAACTTAGGACTCGTGCAAGAGGTATTTAAATCCTCAGCTACCGTTATAGGGGCCGGTAACCGAAACTCTTCTTTCTCCAGTTGCGAACTGGAAGCCCGAAGGATTGACTCTTGGATTGCGTTCCAGCACTGTGTTTGTGCTAGCGCGCATGCTCGTATTCTATTGGTGACTTTCGTCTTATCAACAGATTGTATTCTCCCGGCTTGTTCAGCCTTTAGAACACACTCGTCCCATTCTTTAAGAATCATTTCAAGGTTTTCCCTGAGATGCTTCTGGGCAATCATGATAGAGCTAACTTTAGTTGGCTCCATCTCTCGTCAAGAAATCTGCAAGAACATTTTCATGAGATTTCACAATGACAATATCAATAATAAAATATTGACATTCAGCTTGCCATCTTAGTAATCTAGCCTTTTCAGGTTTTGATTCTATCTTTTTTTTAAGAAAGCTTTAACTTGTGTGTTATCGACTTTCAAAATAAATTTCTTTGCTAAAAGAAAGAGAGGCCATTTTTTGAAGGCCTTTCGAATTGCAAATAATTCCTTCTCGTTAATGTGCCAATGAACGGCCTCATTTTCCTGGAACAAACCACTACAGTATCTGCATGGTTCTTCTCCATTGGGAGTGATCTTCGTAAGTACTGCCGCCCACCAATGATCACTTGCATCCGTGTATAAGACAAGATTGTCTTCGTCTTGTGATATAGAGAGTTTTGGGAGGTTCTCACAAACCTCCTTCAAATCTCTCATTCCTTTACGATGTTCATCTGTCCAAATGAACGGAGCATCCTTCTTCAGTAAAGGGCTGAAGATCTTTCTATATTTTGCAAGATTCTTGATGAATGCTCCTGCAAAATTAACAACTCCTAGAAAACTTTGAAGTTGTTTTTTTCTCTTTTAGATCCTCAGAGAAATTCTTGACCTTTTGAACAATATGGTCCTGTAGAATTATCCCTGATTCATATATCTCAATTCCCAGAAATTCCATTTTCCGGGTTGCAATTACTGCCTTCTTTTCTGACAACACTAATCCTGCCTTGTAACAAACATCTGCAAAAATCTCAAGATATTTGACATGTTCATTTATATCTTTTGATGTTTGAAAAGATTATCCATCTTTCTTTGGAAGATCTGAGGTGCATTAGCTAACCCCATTTGCATCACATTCCAAACATAATGCCCTTGTGGTATAGAGAAGGCTGTAAACTTCTTACTACTTTCCTCCATGTGAATCTGGTAAAAACCTGACTTGCAATCAAACTTGGAGAAAACCTTAGCATTTCTAATGCAGTTAATAAGGTTTTCTCTACTTGGAATGAAATAACCATCAAACTCTAAAACGTCATTAATACCTTTATAATTAATAACGAGTCTGTGTTTATTTCTTTTAATCTCACCATGGTTTCTTGCCAAGAAGCCTGGGCTACTATATGGCGAGGTACCGGGTTCGATTAACTTCATATCAAGGTGTTCCTTGATAATCTCCTTCATGTCATGTTGATCTCTAAGATTCATCAGGATTGGTCTGAATCTAACAAACTCATTAACCTTGTCTGGCTTTGCCTTTAAGGTTGCTCTGAGTTGGTTTTTCTCCCACCATGCCAAAGGATTCTCATCGTAACACCTTACAATCTTCCTTTTGACATCTTCTAATGACACCTGCGTATCATTTTCAATATCTTTAGAAATTAAAGATACCTTTAGGAGTTGAATCTCAACTTCATTATCTTCAAACTCGCTGTCTATCAACTCTCCTTTGATCCTGTAGTTCAATAAAGCCTCATTGAACCTTCTTCGATCTCGCATTTTTGGGTGACGAAGTTGTCCTTCATCACCACGCTTGCTGCGAAAGGCCAATGGCATTTGTCTGTTGAATGCCCCTTTTAACCTTTGAACAATGATTTTGTGATCACATTGGGTTGTGAACACTAATCTTTGTTTCTCATTATCTTGCATATATCTTTTGAACATCTGCAAGAAATTGTTGCCCAACAGGATATCTGCCCCTGTATCATGAAAATAAATTGGTGGAGTTTTAACTTTATACCAAGGCGTCTGGCCTGCTCCTCCAATTAGAACTTCTACCATCTTGACCCCCTTTGTTAGAATCAAGATTTTCTTGGAAAATCTCTTCCTGCAATCCGGGGTAGATCCTCTTCAACTTTTGTTGGGAAGATCCCTCGTTTTGCTGTGCATATTCCTGCACCAGAATCAATATAAGCAGCAAAATATTCTACTTTATATTTCTCGTATAACACTCCAATACGAATGTATATTGAGAATGGACTAGTCAGTAGATCAATATTTTTCTTTCATTGACCGTGACTTCCATTCCATCTTCTCCTTGTCTCCATGGTTTGAATTTCTCAAGAAAATCCAAACCAAAGATGAGGATATCATCCTCTCTTCCTGCTCGCCCTTTGATCTCGACCGTATGTCCTCCAATTTCAATCATTCCATTGTAGTGATGGACTTCCGGTTGCTCAAGATAATACAAGACATTGCAAGGAAATTAGTTTCCCATCTTGTAGTATCAAATCTGACTACTACTCCTCTCCATCCTTCCGGACATTTGATGGTAATAGCCATTCTGTTGTGACTCAAAGCTTGTAAAGAGCTCTGTGCCTCTCGATTCTGTTGAATAAGACTTCTTCCCATGGGTTGAGAAGTAATCCTATCTCCTTGGAATGACAATCGTCCCGATTGTACCCTAAGGCTTTGATCGTGCCTTATGACAACTTTGTCCTGGATTTGCATATCCACATTTCTTAATCGTGGAATCTCGACTCTGTTGGGGCAAATCGCCATTGTCACCTTCTTGAAGATATCGGGTATCTCGATGAACTGATTTCCTAAGAATAACTCAGTATGATGTGAGTTAGAAAGAGCATATGATACCTGATACGTGATGGAATAAGGTCTATTCCCTTCTACCACCAGCTCCTTCCTCTTGAAGTCCTGATAAAGTGTCAGGGCTCTGCTGAAGTTGGTGTCGTTAAGATTGTAAGCAATCTTGGGATATATAATCCCAACCACCTATCCAGCACATAAGTTTCCCGCAATAGTTCCCATCACGGAATCCTTGAGATTTCTGACTCGCTTATCACAAATAGCGATGTCAATTGGTGAATCAACACCCGCGAAAATGGCTGATTTGAGTACTAATTGGATTGTTCCAATATGTATCCAATTCATCTTTTCCGCAATCTCCGGCTTCATCTTTTCAAGATCCTCCCGGATATCGCTTGCTGGAATCAAGTGCATCTCCACTTGATTCCCTGTGAGCTCGATTGGGAGCGACATCTCTCGTCTCATAATACCATAGACAATATGGTGCTTCGAGTCTTGAGACTGAAGTTCCTTAAAGCATAATCAATGCTTCCTGCTGAAAAGCCTTGCAATTCTGTATGTTGAGACTTTTCTTCATGATCTTATCGATCTGGCTCTGTGAAATCATCGTCCGGCTTGAATAGCCCGTTTGATTTTCACATTCCTGATGATGAACTTCCGGTTCAGTCTAATTCTGAATCGGTGGATCCATCTCCTTCACTACTAAGGATTTCTTCATGTTCGTAAATACTCTCATCTGAGGGTATATCCTCAAATTGATAAACTTGTACGAGATCCTGAAAATAGATCGCGTCTTTGATGTCAGGGGTAGACTCGAACCTCCTCATCATCTTGTTTTCTGGGCAATTTGTAGAAATATGCCCTGCTGCACCGCACGTCCAGCAATTGCAATCCTTGAAACTTTCATTAGCTCTAGTATGAGCTTTTCGGAAAGTTTTCTTTGCCGGTGTTCTCTCCTGAGATCTGCTTGAACTAGCACCTCTGGATTGAAACCTGCTTCTTGATGGACCGCTTCGCTGTCCATATTTGTATGATCTAGCTTTCTGTCTAGACCACATCATTCTTGGTTTCCAAGATCTTCTTTGAGATATTCTATCTTTAGAATAGGGTTGGTACCTATTCTTCCTGCTCTTTTTGTAACTAGCAGGATCTTCTCCAATGACCGTTGGGAGATCATTGTCTTCACAATTAAGAGGGGCCTCCTTGTTGATCCTTCTTAATTTCTTGATGTTCTTCTGTGCTGTGGCTTGTTGACACCACTCCGTCAGTTTGGTGTGCACAAAAGACATTCTTTTTCCCACGCCATCATATTCACCGGGAATGTAGTCTCAGATGAACATTTCTCTCTATGGGTTAGAAAATTTTAGAAAGAAAATTTCCTCTGCAGAGTTATCATCAGTCTTGGATTGATGTTGATAGACAATGAAGAACTGTAGAAACTTGTTGAGAGATTTTTTATCTAAGACAGCAAGTCTTAGATTAAGAAGAGCCATTGCATACTTCTTCTTCTTCTCTCCATCATAGGTTCCAAAATAACCAACTCCTAAGAAATGGTTCTTTAGGATATCAGTCATCTTTTTAACCTTCTCAGTGTGAGATTCAAGTTTAAAGCACTCATTTTTTACATCTGTGCTTATACTTTCTTCCCACGCAGTCCTTGCAGCTCCTGCAAGACTCATTTTGAGGAATTTAACATATCCCTCGTCACTCATATCAAGAGTTGACCCTGCAACTCTCATCACGGCTCCCCAGTCATCGATGAATTTCTCTCGATCTTTGAAATTAATTTCATCGAGGTTGAGAGTGACTCCATATGGATGGATGGGCTCCAAGGTTGGTTTTTCAGAAGGATTATCATGTTTCCATTTTGTCCTTCGTCTGAAGTTGATTTTGAACTGATCGTCTGCAATACCACCAGTTCTTCGATGATAGGTGGAACCAGCCTCAAAATCATAATGACTCTGTGGTGGTTGTGTTGCACCTCCTGATGTTTCTCCTTCGGTTTTGGCCATCTTGAGATCCACCACCTTCATGTTAGCAAAAGATTCTGCTAACTCTTGTAGATCTTCTAGTCCGATCCTTTCGAGGTTATTCATCTTTTTAACCTCGGATCGTACTAGTAATTAGATCCAATATAGGGTCGCGTTTCTCGCCCTCCTTGACTGGTAACGGGTATCTTTTTGGTTCGTCCCAAAAGAAACCCCTCTTGGCTCGACTGGAACTTGGGTGTGACTCCAGTTTCTCCACTCGTCTTTGAATATCCTTTAGAATGTCAAGCATGACATCCTGTTTGCTGGATATTTCGTCCACCTTTTGAGGTACTCGGTATAGGCTGTTGCCATAATTTTGCACCGTCTTCTGGATTTCCCGTAAATCCATAGAGATTTTGGCCGGATCTGACGTGATCTCTACGAAATTAGGGCCAACCTTCTGTCCTGAGAGCGCCATCAGATATGATCCTGATGGGATACTCTTCTAAGACGTCTTAGCTTCCCCTCAAGATAAGCGTTTATCATGAGGCGATCTAAGTAGAACTTGAAAATCCACCTCCGTGCATGGATTTCTTCTTGGCTCTCGTTATCTCGAACCGCCTGTTCGAGAAGTTCTCGTCTTGCTCGTAATCGAGCAAGATCTCTGGTTTTGTTCTCCTCCAAAATATGAAGGTATGAACTGTAACAATCGCAACTCGGACAATTGTCCGATTCCATTTTACTTGATGTCTCCTCCGTTAGTAAATAAACATTATATAATAAATAAATATAATTTTTAAATAAACCTAGGGCTCTGATACCATTTTAGAAGCGCGGGATCATATCACCAAAACATGGGATTTTAATCCTCTTTTAAACAAAATAAAGCAAAAAACATGGAAATCAAAGAAATACTTGTCATTAGCAATTCTTTGGTGTGCTCATAGTAAATGAGTAGTTTGTGAAGATGTATTTTCAAAATGGGTATAAAGTGTATACATGCCTTGAGAATGGGTAGAAATAATTATTAGTACTAACATGTACGTAGATGTCTAATACTTTTTGTGCATTGATTTTTCAATTTAATTATAACAATTTAAATGATTTAATTGCCCCTCCCCCTACCAATATGGCCAAAAGAAGTGCACTGCATGTCGGTTAATTTTCTTTTGTTGTGGAATTCCTATTTTTTTTTTTTATCGGAGGAATTCCTATTTGCTGCCTGGAAACATTAATTCAAATAATTGCAGGTTTAGCTATACATATTTACCGGTGCAAGTAGCTAGTACTCCCTTCGTCTCATTTCAATCATCTCATTTACTTTTTAGTTTGTCTCACTTCAATTGTTTCATTTTCTTTTTAGTTTGTCACATGTCAAGAATCATGATGCATAAAATCATTGGTTCATCAATATTTATTACACAAATGTCACTCCTTATTCACGTGCAAAAAGTAAATGAGACGATTGATATGAGACGGAGGGAGTATTATTCATACTACCTCCATCTCATTTAATTAGACACGTATTCCGTTTTGGTCCGTCTCAATAATTAGACACATTTTCTAAAATGACAAAAAATATTTGGCTACGATTAACTCTCTCTCCTCAAAATTAATTACAGCCACATATTCTCCACTCTCTTGATTCTTGAATCTACAGTAAATGTCCCTAATTAGTTGAGACGGAGGTAGTATGTTTTTTTCTGGGTTGTACCATCAATTAAAAGTAGTGGTGCACAGCTTTCTATAAATTAAGACTTACTACTACTTGATATTTCTATTTTTCTCTGGGTTATTTTAGGCTTTTGTTTCTGTCGTTCAAATAAATTAAATAGCATTGAGTTTGTCCATAAAACATGAGGGACACGCATCCATTATTGCAATTTCATGCGGTATCTATGTATCATTTATATTAATGGCATGTATTTACATTATTTTCAAAATCGGTCATTTTTTATTTATAGAAAATTTTAATTATTCTCATTTTGAAAATATTATGGACATTAGCAATCATCCATTAAATTTAATTAGTGCATAATTAGAGTCATAAGAGGGTGTGTGTGTTTAAAATTAATCGCGCTGAGGTTAGGCGTGTGTGTTGAATTTGTACGGGTACACATATTAATGGTAATATGTAGCATGCATGTCTGTCTAAATTGTGCTTATTAATTACTCCCTCCGTTTTTTTAAGTGTCCCGGTCAACAAATCGCAAATAATAAGAAAATTTGTAAATTTACATTTTAACCTCATTTATTATTTTCTTTTTCTGCACACCGCCTTATATATAACATTAATTATAGGGGTAAAGTTAGAAAAATGTAAATTATGTTATCAAATTCTGAAATGGAACACTTAAAAAACAAACAATAAAAATAGCAACTAGAACACTTTAAAAAAAAGAGAGGAGGGAGTAATTAATAACACTTGAATTGTACGTACTTTACATTAATACTCCTATTTTTCACATTTCCCATCGTACAAATTAAGCTCTTCAGAGTTCAGGGAGATCGTGGAAAATAGGAGTGTAATTAATTAGTTGAAATCTAAGGCAATTAAAAAGGAAACATTAATTCATCTATTATTTATATTACAAATACAATTATTAATTAATGTCACAGAGCTTCTTCTGACTTGAATTATATTCCAAGTTAAGCGGAAGCAACAAGGAATTAAGCACATAATCACATGCCAAGACGAGAATGCCTGGCACCCAAGTCACTTAATTACACGCACATATACATATATATATATACATATACATATCATTAAATTTATATATGTCTGACATTTTTGCGATGATCGGAGAATTCCATTCTCATTTCTCAAGTTAGGAAGCGATTCAATTCATTATGAGGACAGAAAATAAATTGGTAGGCAAAGTAATTATATAATTTAATTATAAAGAGTAAAATTGACTACTCTGATCCATAGTAGAGTATTGATTAAGAATGAAACGAATCGTCGAAGAAAGCGGAGTGGGTGTCTCAATCGATCGGTAATGATGAAAATATTAAGGGTTGAAAATCCACATATATTTGGAGTGGAGTGTAAAAGGAGTGGACTCACAAACAGCAAATATAATTAACATCTTATATACGACTGCAACAACCAATAATTTATACACACACACACACACACACACACACACATAAATTTATAAATAAACTTGTAATAATTAATCAACATATATATTAAATACTTTCGCGAATTGTAGATGCAGATGTATCGACAGTCTAGCTAGTTAGCTCGCATCATATGTATATGTATATATATATTCATCTTCTTTATGCATATTCGCTAGCTAGAAAGATCTCATTTACTTTGTTGATCGATATGTAAAGCGTCCATTAATGTTGTTAATTTAGTCTAGCTAGAATAAGAAATAAACCAAGTCTATAACCTAATAACTGGCTACTTAGAAATTAACTCAATCTACTTACATATCGATTTTACTTAATTTGTGTGGATGGATGATGGATCAGGAACAGGATCATTCACCCACCCAAAGTCGTACGTAGTAATTAATAATGGTTTGATATTGGGAGGGTAATCATATCATTTGATTTTATTCCACAAATTAAAAGTAAACAAATTAGAAATGGACTCTCAACAATTTTTGAGTAGAAGAAGATACACCTTCCCCACCATCATCAAAATACCATGATTATATTTTTATCCTTTCCAGCTGAGACCTTCACCCTCTCTTCATTTCCACCATTCTTTTTCATTTCTAATGTCTTTTCTCTTTTCTCTTTTTCCTTTTTTATTATTTTTTATTTTGGAACGATGATTTCTAGCTGCTAGTGCCACTGAGATTTCAATCATGATGAATTCTTTGATCCAGAACCTTCCCTTCCGACTTCCGTTAGCCACCACTAATTAAAGAAATTAAGTAATGGAGTAGTAGTAGTAGTAGTATTAATTAACCAAACACATGCGTTGATCATTATTGAGGGGAGCAGTTCAAATGGCCTGTTGGGCTGAGTCATAATTTTGAAAATAGCTTAATGGGCCATACAGATGGGCCGAGTAGAGCTTTGGTGTGGCGAGGGGAAAAAAACCCTGTATTCTTCTTCTTCTTCTTCTTCCGTTTCAGTTAGCAGACAGAGAGCTCTCTCTGTCGTTTGATTTCCTCATCCTCCCAGTCCCAGGTGTCCTATTTTCTTCCTTTTACTCATCATGATTTTATCCTTTTCTAATATTCTTTGTTTTTTCTTTGCTATTTGATCATACACGTATCTCCCAATTATTACTTTGGCAATTTTGTCTATGCAACAGCTCGTTCTTCCCATCAAGATTTTCAAATTCACCCAAGACTCTATTGTATGATTATGATCATTGTTCTGTTCGCATATAACTTAACTCCTACCTATGGCTTATCGATCTTCAGTACGGGAATAATTAACCGACAAATTAGATGTATTAGTGCAGCTGAAAATCCTAATTCTGTGTAACTTCTGTCTTTATTTTTCAATTTTACTACTATCATTTTTGTTGTTAAATTGTGCACTTGGCGCTGACATGCAGTTCATCTCCAATTACTGTTTGTTTTATACATATCATAGGGTCTAGGAGTAAAATTGCGCCATTGCTGCAGATTTTAGGGTGGATGAATTTGGATCAAAATTTAAGATTCACTCACTATTTAGAATTCCATGCTTATATGACCTAGCTCTTGTTCTATTTTTTGAATTTATTACTTTTACTGCTCTTTTTCCAGGATGACTGTTCCTCAAGGGCATACATTCAGCAAACATTTGGAATATGTATATCCCCACCTTTTAAATTGCTAATATACCCATTGAAGGTTTTCATGCTTATTTGAGTCTACAATACATAATGCCATAGGATTCAGTCGCATGCTTATGCCTATTTGTTGGCTTCTGAATGGTTATTTATGCACAGGTTTTCATACTCCGTTGAAACAAAATGCGTACATGCAAAATTTAACTGAATACATCCGTTTTTCCTTTAATTAGGTCTATCATTGCTCGTGCTCTGGGTGCTTTTGATCTAAAGAGGATTCTACTATTGGACTAGTTAGATTGCTATCCAGGCACACTTCAGTATTCTGGAAGGAAACTGGAACCTCATTCCTCCCTTGTTTGGAATGTGCTAAAGTCAAGTATGTCTGGTGACCGGACTTTCGTAGATGGGGAGGCCTCTTCTGGATCAGGCGACGAAGGAAACATGTTAGATGGGCACAATAAACACCAGACTGTGATTCCTCTTTCAGGGCGGCACAAAAGAAGCCGTAAGGCAACAGGTGATGCTATTGTGGATGCTATGTTGGAGATAGCTGCAGCCTCAAAGATGAGAGCTGCTGCAATCATGAGAAATGAGGAGCGCTTCACCATTAGCAAATGCATAAGAATATTGGATGAGATGCAAGGTGTTGATCAAACTCTCTACTTTTTTGCTTTGGATTTATTTGAAAATCCCTCAGCAAGAGAAACTTTCATATCTCTTAAAGGTGAGAGGCGATTAGCATGGATGCAGGGGAAATTTAGAGCTTCCACAAGCTCAGCAGCCTGAGGAGGTTGATTTTATTATTATTATGATTTTTTTTTTTTAATTCGGCCATTTCTGCAATTCGGTATATTACAAATCTAGCGAGGTTTTTACAAATGTGGCCCCTGTATCTAGTTTGATTTTGTGGTAGAAGATGCTATGGGAATTGCTTTATGATTCAAGACTGATATTGTCTTCCTTATTTATGCTATATGCCTGAACTACTATAGTTAACCGAGTTAGTACCGCATTAACTGTTTAGATATATCAGCAGCCTAGGTGGTTTTGGTATGGAGTTGGTATCCATGTATTACAAGGCTAGCATTAGCTATCACTATTTTGTTAGCACTCTGGTCTCATTGAAGAGCGTTTTGAGGCCCCATTAAGGCAATGTAGAAAACACTAGGAAGGTAATCCTTTTTCTGTAATCTATTCTGGTATTTCACTAATATGAACATCATGCATAGACAGTCAGGTTTAAATACTGTGATCAATAGTACACTCGTGATTAATCTACTAGTTCTCAGTTGTGTTCATTTGCTTCAGCCTCTGATTATTAGACTTATGTTGTAGCTCCTCCAAGGACATGCTGCTTGGACGATAAATAGATTCATTTGAGACCATAGACATGAGCTTGTCTGCTCTAGGCAACCATTTTGTCCATTTCTGCATCATGACTCTACTTCTCTAATTAGCGAGCTTTCATTGCTTATTTATGAAAGGAGAGGAATGCAGCTGTTTACACGTGTGTTCTCATTAAGCTAAAAACACTTATCTGGTATCAAAATGCACGAATCAGAACAACAATAGTATGACCAATCTATTCAGTCTCAAACACCATTATCTTGTTCCTGTGCCAAGTACAATCAAGTTAAAATTACTGATTTACACCATAAAGTTCTCTCTTATATCTATAAATTCCCAATAAGAAACGCTTTGTCCCATTTGAAGAGATTTAATTTTGGCAAAGAAAATGTGCACGAGCAAGATGATATTCTCTACCAGCAATCCAAGCACCAGTTTGCGACCACGATATGTCATCCCACTCGAGATTATCCTCCAAAACCTGTTGGATAGTTACAAGAGCATATACAGATTAGCAACACCATAATTGCATGAAGCATCATGAAATTAAGAATATTACCTCCACATGTTCAAGGGGCAATGGAATTCCAATACTCTGCATACTTTTCTGAGGAAGGGGACGCTTACAGCGAGACCATCGGAATATGTCAATCACACTGCTTTCACCATCCACACCACTTCGTTCACCATTACTAGCATGTGCATTGTTAGTTTGAGGTCTTCCAGTTTCAGATCCGTGTACATAAGATGCTGGTGCAGACTTTACTACCTTCTCTCCATTAAAGCAGAGTTCATACCTAAAGATAGCTCCATTAATAAGATAAAAAGTTGATGAATAACACCGTCTGTTGCTCATACCTAAATACATATCTACTAATCCACGATCCACCAAAACTATTTAACTGAAAATAACATGACGACGTTGTGATCAAAACTAGAAGACCGAAAATCTTCCAAGAATTCTATTTATATCAAAACCCAATGAGTCACCTGCGAGAATGAGTTTCTACATATAGCACTTCTCCTTTCTTTAAGCGTGCAGATGTAAAGAGGGACTTTTTCAGACCTTTGTCAGCAACAGCACTGATGCTGTATTTCAGCCTAAATAAACCAGAAAACAACAATAAGGGAAAAGGTCACAAGTAGAAGAAAGAAAACATAGCATCTGGTAATAATACTTGTAAATCCCTTCTTAATAATGTTTTCCTCATGTGAAACCAAATGGAGCCTCACAAAGCAGTTTTCAACATAAACATCAGCAAACAAAAGAAAATGTGTAATATGCACCACAAAGTATTTCATAAATAATGCAATTACAAAAATTGATAAATACATCCCTTATTTTTAGCCTGTTAGATGTGTCACCAGAATCTTTGTTGATTAACCATAATAATAATGCTAGCTTCCCAAAAAAAAAATGAAAAGCAAGGTGAATGAAATTTGATGGAGTAACCTTCATATTATGCCTCTACCAGGCATCTTCAATTTGTCCAGGTATAAGAAATTTGCACAATGACACAAAAGAGTATCCAGCCATTGGAAAAAAAAAAAAAAAAAAAAAAGGAACAAAATTAAATACTAATTGAATGAGTGGTCATATAAATCTACAACATGCAGCCCCAGAAGATTTTCAACAAAAGCGCCACAAGACACTTCTACCAATTTATTAAAAAAGAGCAATGCATGAGAAAACATGTTTCTGCAGAAAATTACGCAACATACCAAGGCTCCATACAGAGGTTGAACTGAATTGTAACTTCCCGCACAAACCTTTGTTGGCGTAATGCATTCTGGAGAAACAGATGGATGTGAGAATGTTAGAATAAGCTCATTTACTCACAATCATATGATGTAAGGCATTCATTATCTATAAAACAATAATGTAGGCGAAGCATCAATTACTCAAGCAAGCTCATAGTCCAGAACTTTGGCTGAATAATCATTGTTTGCGAAATCACGAACTTACCAGACAGATATAGGGAGCTACAGATTGGTTACATATGCATTGTATTTAAAGGTCAACATTCTCTACTGATAGTTGACTTGTATTAACAACTGCAAACTAATAAGCCATCTACTTATAGACGTATCATAGAAAGATACAAGGCCTTGGGATTAGAGATGTGTATTCCAGAAAGATGTCCCGGGTATAGAACAATCACATTAAAGCACACGAGGGAACAGATAGAAAACCAGACAATCCTTCAACCAAAACAGGTCAGCAACACATAATTAAGATAACATCAATCACCATAAATTCCCTAACTGCAAATTACCCTGAAAATAAACATTACAAAAGGTTAGATGTTCTAATAATCAAGCACACAAGAGACCAATTATGCAGCATAATCAGGCAACAATGTAAGATACGTGGCTGTTCTGAACCTAATAAGAAGTAATTTAAGTTGTGAATAGTCAGACAAAGTAAAGCACAATTCCTACTTATACAGAATAAAAGGCACATCAGGTCACTCCTAACTACAAGGTTACTAAAGTTAATATCAGTAAAATTAACAGAGCTATACACCACCATTGTCTTTGAATATTTCCGCATGTGCATAAGGACATGGTAAAGTAGATACAGTCATACAGCATCAGAATGCAATTACCGAAGCTGCGGCTCTTGTAGTCATGGTGCGCTCCACAGCCACTGGAGCTAAAGTAGGCTCCATAGTTGATGAATGAGTAAGACAAGGTTCAAGATCAATAATCCCACCTCCTTTCTGGCACACAAGCAGAGATCAATGTATGAGATTAAGTTGACAGAAAATAGCTAAGAGAGCAACAGGCAAAAACATAAAAGAACATTGCTACAACCTTTACAATGCAACACCGCTCGACACGGTAACTGCAACCAATTGCAGCACCCCATGCACGCGAACGGACATTATTCCTCAGTGTAGAAATATAACCTGAAGAATACAATGAAATGGGGTCAATTGACACAAGAGTGAATCCATAGAAAGACAGAATAAAGAAAACATAATCACTTCTTCGATTTAACAAGTCAATTGCCTCATACTAGGATGCAATGCTTTTCCTCATCAAGAACTATTTAGCAAAGCAACAGGCTTTTAAATGGAAAAAAAACAGGCCAAAAAGTGCACAGACGACATGGCTTGCGATGACTGTAGCCGTGTCGTTTTCTGGACACTAAAGTTAAACATGTAAAAAGGAATATGTAAAGCACAGAGGAAAATAGAGAAAAAAAAAATAGATTACTTGATATGCAAGTTTAATGAGGTTTGCTATTCCACCCACATTTCTTCATAGGGGGGTTATATGCACCTGACTAAGCTACAACAGATATAACAATAGTAATAGATAAAGTTTAATAGTTTATCTAAATTGATGTAACGGAAGCATGGAGAGGATTCACACATAATTTACAAGCCGCAGTATACTATAATGGATGGATACCAAAAGGTGGGCATCAAAATATACTAGACTGTGAAACCAAATCATAAACCACAGAGAATGAATTCCTTTGAACATGTAAAGATAATCAGATTACAAAGTTCCACAAAAAAAACCTTATCCTATTGCTATTCAAACCAAATAAACTGTTCAACAAACATGCACTCCCTCCCTCCCTCTCCTCATCTAACAGTACTAGTACTTCTCCCTTTCTTCTGACCTTAAATAATATTTAGATTAACCACATCCCTCCTTCTCTTCCCCTACCTGTAATGATACTGATATTGACCCAGTGTGAAAGAAACATTGCTATGCATTAAATTTAACTATCAAACGTTATGACTTCTGATACATAGGTTTGAAGAGCTTGAACTAATAATGACTGAATATTTATTAATTATTAAAGTTGAACATACAATCTTGTGGTGGTAGCACTCTGATAGTAGCCCTTAACTCCTGAGTAGCAGATGGAGGGGGGGAAGCAGTTGGACGACAATATCCTGTATGCATAAGAACTAAACAGGAGTTCTTAATGTTAGTCAAAGTCACATCACATAACTTGGACATAAGAAATCTGTGACCCAACCATAAAGAAAGAAAGAATGTTATTAGCATAAGTCACTGAGGATACCAGCCACCAAATCAGAGTCAACTGTGTACACATCAGTCCCCCAAAGCTGTCCACCTCTCACCTGCACAGACAGCATTAAGGAGCTCAAGATAATGTTTATTTTCTTCTTCTTCTTCTTTTTTTGTGGGGGGGGGGGGGGTGTATATCTTTTCAGGGAAACAAGATGCAGATTTTGACAGGAAAAGACAGCAATTAAGAAGAGCTACTAAGCATTCAGTTTGTCAGGGTTATGAAATAAAAAACTAGTGCTACCCACAATAAAGTTCTTTCATATGAAGCCTCACAAACATTTCATTGCTTGTACCCCATGCAAATAGGAAGATGCGTGTGAAATCCCGACGTCACATTTTGCAATATTTATCTTTTTATAGATTAGAGGACCTAGATCATGTACATTTCACCTTTTTTGCTATTACGAGATCAAACGCATGATTTAATATTGACTAATAGCACCATAATAACAGTATTAAATTGACGACTTAATTTAATAGAGTAAATAGCTAAGAACTGTTATCAATCTTAGATTAGCAACTTTCGGGATTAAGTAGATCTCAGGTTCTAAGAAAGGAACTAACTGATGATAGAAAATCAGAGATACAAACAGAAATTATCTAGCCTTCTATTTTGGACTTTTAAGCTTGAATAAACTAGTTCGTCACTTCATTTACACATCATACAAGTGTACAACAGACTGGCATCGAAAATCACAGAGAAGAGTTTTTATAATAGAAACGGACAAAGGCATGACAAAGTAAGAAGGCATGTAGATCTCAGGAATCAGGATGCAAGAATATGAGCTACCTATTAATAGGAGACTGAGAAATAGAAGCCCAAAATATAAAGCTCAAACAAAGAAAGGGTCCCAATTAACAGGAAAACATAAATAATATCTTACTTGGCGATTAGTAGCAGTAACATGTTCTGCTGGAATGCAAATTTCTAAAGTAGGGCCATTTTGTGCACCATCACGTGATTTATCAGCTTGTAATGATTCATATTCCTTCCACAATTTGATGAGTTCTTGCATGCACTCGCCAATTTTATAAACAACACAGGATGCACCAACTTTACCTGCATATAGACGACACAATTTCAACAAAGGCACTGTAATGCAACCAAAAATTTCATACAAGAACATGCAGAATTATATAAATAGCTAAGGACTTCATTTGTACTTGATGTGGAAAAAGAAGAATATAGATATACATAAGACTGGCAAAGACCTTACCAAAGCATGAAGCATATATGCATATAGAACGACTAAGAAGAGGTTAAACTCTCACTGGACTGCACATTGATTCATAAGGTAGATGGATGGAAGGTTGAGAGTGGAAAATTCTACGTGATTAAACATTCATAAAGTTAGACAAAACCCAAAATTGTCAAACATCACGTGCATAAATTCCCGCGAATGTTTTCTTTACTTTCATAAGATAATAACTAAACTCTAAAGGGAGAACAAAACAATAGTCCAGAGGAAACCGGTCCTATTCAAGATACCATATATTTGCATATGACCATTCGTTAGGGAACTTGTGCTATTCAAGTCAAGAGCCACATAATCGTTGAATGATATAATCAAATTATAGCATAATTTGCACTAATGGTGAATGCTTGGATCAGATAGTTCTTACGGTCCTCTTTCATGAAGGTCTCTCTAAGTTAAACAGAGAAGCAAACCATAAATCCAAGCGAATTATGCAAAAGGAAAGTTACAATCATCCATTCCAGCAAAACTAATCAAGAACTCCTGCTCAACAGAGCAATCTGAGCATTACCTTGTGACCTGCAAAAAGGTCAAAACAGATAAAAGTTAGGCACGTTCTGCAAAAGAAGTCGAGCAAAAACATCAAGTAGCACCTCACAGAATTCAACTATATAGTCGACCACAGGAACTCATTATAAGCAAAAGGCAGGTATAAAAAGAAAATTCACCATGCTATTCAATAACTAATGCTCAACCATACCACAGAAGGACATCACAGTATGCTATAATTACCTGGACTTACTCAACTGCGGGTAATAATCTTAGAAAAAACTAGAGGAAACCAAAGTGGAGATGAAGGGTATGAAAGAGAGATAAGAAATCCAATAGTACAATCTGTCCCTTCTCCAGGAAGGGGCACATTTTCATTCATGAAAAGGAAATCTTACTTGCCCTACTTTTGGGGGTTGTAGTGCACGGACTTGAATATTTCTATAGCTGGTTAATAAAAGTGAGACCCCTCGAGAGAGGGTGATAGGAGCACATCTTTCTTAATAGGAAAGGTAAACAGTGACTTTTCTCTCTTTTTACCTAAGACTGCCGTATCTTTCTATCTCACTAATACTAACAGAATAATTTATACTCAATTCCCTCTAACATTATATGGTAACAGCAGGGATCTACTTGTGCCGGTTTATATTTTAAGATCATATTTACCAATCAATTTCTCCCCTCTCACTCAGAAACCCATATATCCCAATAAAGAGCTTATGCATACAGTAACCAAATTCCACCAGGTCATTCACACACAAAAATACAAGAACTAAATTAATATAGGTGAAGAAGATCAAATGAACTTACCTGAACATATATTACCACTGAGCAGAAGAAAAAGTTTTGATAGGAGAGCAATAGGGTGTTTAATCAAATTTCTGTGAAGGGAATTGCCAAATTGCCAAGCCTCTTTTACTTTCTTCGTAATCATATTTTAATTTCATTAGATTTGAGTTAAGATTGTCAGTCATAATCATTAAATGTGAAGAAAGAAAAGGATTGCTTAACCTTAACCTCACTAAAGAGTTGATGAAATTGAAGTCAAGTCATTTAGTGCATATTGATGAGTATTCGATTATGATCCAAAACTACCTCCCCATCGCACCCCTGGTATTCATTCCCAATAGCATGACTACTGTAGCATACATCTCATTCGTGCTTCTAAGCTACTTCTGTCAATACCTTGACCTGCTTTATATCTATCTGGTTTTGAAGATTGTACAGGTTTATTTTAATGACATCAACTCCTTGAGTTACAAGTCTGCTTCTATCAAAATAAGCGACAACTGTAGATAAAAGCAGCATAATTCTACTTCTAGTAGTATTTGACAACATAATCTATAAAATAAAGTATACAGACCGCTACAAAGGAAAAGGCCAGTCACCAAGCCTGTGACTATTATCTTGCATTTTCTAATAGTTTGAATGTAGGTGCCTAATTGTATTTTCCTCCAACTTACAAAAAACAATTGTCAATGAAGAAAGACTATAGATGTTCAGTGCAGTGAACCTCTATGGCCTATTCCACATGACTCCAGACAACAACGACTGGCCTCAATTTTAACAGAGTTACTCCTCCCAAAGCTTACATTTGGCCGAGTATGGCCAAAGAGGCGGTGTGTAACACGCAGTGATGTTTATTCATTTACACCAATTTTGGACTTCATCATTATCCCCAGTTTATTCATAAGAAATGTAAGAATGGACATCCAATTAGAGAAAAAAATATTCTTAAATGGGTTGGAGACGGCGTACACCAAAAATCTTAACTCAATGCATAAAGGAAATACGATGCAGCACGTGGATATGTCCTAAATAACCTAGATTCCATGCATATAATGTTCATTGGATTTTAGATTACCAGATCAAATAATTAAAAGTCACATATATGGAGCAGTTTGGCATTTTATCTTTTTCCCACCACTGTATAAGTGCCCCAAGGGGCTAGAATATTTCTCCTTTCCTCAGAACTTCAGTATCATATATAGTATTATTCTCACATGAACCAAAAGCTTTCACCTCCATGCAGCAAATGCACTCAGAATTAAAATCTGTCATAGTGGGAAGGGAAAGAAAATATAAGCATACCCTTCATTATCATTAGCAACAGATCTATAACGTGAATCCCGATTCCCGAGTTGAGGACTGCCTCTTGGCCGCAGCATTCTCTTTCTCTGCTGAACCCCACAACTAAAAACTTCTCTTTCCCGTTCAGAACCTCCTTCAGCATGCATACTGTCTTCAAGTTCTTTTTCATGATACCTACTGCGTTTATCAGGTCTCTCTAATTCTAAATCAACATCCTTTTCCTTCTTCTTGTCTCTTGCTTCCCTGTCAACATTCTTCCAGTTATCATGATCTTTCTTCTTTGTTTCTAGAGTGGAGTTCTCCTGTTCATTAGATTTTCCAGGAATTTCTATCAGCTCCTTGTCATTATGAGGAGCCTCTTTGTCCAAACCACTCCACAACTCCTTCTTCACATTATCTTTATCCTTTTCATTGAACTTTTCCTTCTCTTTCTGAGGCTCTTTCTTTTCATTTCCCCATCTCTCGGACTCTCTTTCTTCCCTTCCTACTTCTTTGTTTTCATTATTGTTATTACCATGCTGCAAGGTGTTCCGGCGATCAACTCTTTCTTTATCTCTTTCACCCCAATCCCAGTGTTTCACTTCTTTCCGCTTTCTATCTTTGTCTTTGAACTTGTCATCACCTTTTGCATCAATCTTATTCTCCCCAACTGCTTCACGAGCTTCAGCAAAGTCCTTGTTATCAACATGTAAGCCTTCCTTACCAGCATCAGTTTGGCCATGTAAGATACCTCGCGATGATTGCCATATTTCCACATTTCCTCCTGGAACATCAGGATATTGTTTTAAACGGTGTTGTTCTTTCACATCTTTCCAATTCAACTGACTGTTTGATCCACTATAGCCATCCTTGTCTAGCTTCTCATTGCCCTTAGGTTCAGAATATGTATCTCTTTCATGTTTTGATTCTTTACTTTCATCACCCCTGGCATCATATTTGTCAGGTTTGGCAGTCTGCGGCAACTCCCTGGACTCAGACTTCATGCTGCGATTTTCGACCTTAATCTCCTTGATGCTATCTTTAGAATCCCTGAGCTCTGTCCTGCTCTCTGAACCAACATGATCAGAGTGCAAGTCATTTGGTGTTGGCACTCTGAATAACATATTAGGAAGCAATGGTGATCTTCGTTCAGCATCATTGCCTCGTGGTGCAATCTTAGGCATGCGACCTTCCGAGCCATCATGTGGATAGGGAGCATGGTAGTCATGCCTGGACGAAACAACAACCTTCCCACCAATACCAGAATAGGTTCCCTGGTCATCATGAGGATACTTCAAAACAGAGGGGTGACTGTGACTGCCACTACCGCCAGCACTACCGCTGCCATTGCCCCCATCTTCATGAGGCCTTCTATTAGGAGTTCCACTCATGCTTCAGTAACCAAATCTTAAAAAGAAAAAAAGAAAAAAGAAAAAATAAAATAAAATAAAATCTTTCAGCAATTAATGGCCGGTAAATGCATTAAAGCAATAAGTTTGCAGCAGATTAGTAACAGCTTCCAGCTAGGCAGTACATGACATCATAAATTTTTCACAAAATCAAAATTTAGACTTTCAACAGGTGACCTTCAGAGTCTTATTCTAGCCGATTAAACCAGCACTTTCAATTTGTGATGAACAAGACATTAAACATGAAGAAATAAGATCCACATTTCAACCCGCACAGTGGTAGAAAGAAAAGTCGCATCCAAAAGGTCAGAGCAAATACATGGTAACGAGTGTCGGACATCGTGAGAAATTACACCCCATTTATGTAAAAAATGAAAATTGTACAATTGAAAAGCTAGGTCACAAGGAAAATTAGAAAGCCCGAATTTTCCGAAAAGATGTTTCAATTGTAAGTTGTTTGTGGAGCAACGGAGCCAAAGCAAGTTTCAGAAAATTAATTTATGGGAGAGCACAGTGCGGTCTTCAACCCCTTCCAACGACCAATTTTACAAAAATCAAGCACTAATGCATTTTTAGTAAACAAGCTAGAGCAAAAGCAGTACGTAGATAATAATCCTAATTCTGCATTGAAAAAGGAAAATTAAAAAGAGCAAATAAAGGTAAAACTTACCTCCGCAGCTGCGCTTTGCCGGCAAAGAGGGCCTGGCCTCTGGAGAAGGAAGTAGGTGTGAGGAGCGAGTTCTTAATTTTAAGTATTATGGAATGAAATGTAATGGGTTTGGACGGTTTCTTTGCTAATTAAATGAGGGGAAGTTGTATCCTACACCTACAGAGGTTGAGATTTGCACAAAGCAGGTTGAATGTTCTTTTTTTTTTTTTATGCAGACAAGTAAATAAATAAGTACTAATAGTAATTAACATATCATAATAGAGGGGCAAAATGTAAATAATAGTGTGCTAGAACGAGTGGGGAAAAAGAGACGGATGGCATGGCATGCACTAACTTTTGATTAAAAGATTAAACTCATATTTGGTCCAAGTTTTTTTTTTAGTATGAAAAGGGAATCAAATAATTGATTTATTTAATTTGAGTAATATGTTATTCATTTCTCTTATTTGGGATAATCCAATCAATTAGTACATTATTACCCCTCAAGAAGAAGGAGGGAAAACAAGGAGAAAATGAACCAATTACCATGTCAAACACTCAATAAAAATAATCTAATCATTATCATTACCATTCCCTTGCTTGAGTTGATTCCATTTCGCTTCCGATATCCTGATCCAAACAAGCACTAATTATGAATTACCTTAGTTTGTAAATTAAATTTACATTTTTGAAATAAATCTCCAGTAAGAAAAGTCAAGAAATAAGCTTCCACTCGAGTATGAATATGAATTGAGGGACAAACAATTACGATAGTCCAACTCCGACCAAATCAAAATCCCCAATTGGCAGCGATTTGTGATGCTTCAAGTCTGAAATAGAGCTAGGATTCAACGATCAGAGAGTATCGTTGGCTTATTCGTCTTCGTCTTCCTCCTCCTTCTCACCGGAAACCTGTATAATTGCAGCGCTTGGAAATGGATCCGGAGCAGACCTTTATACGGGTGCAGGAGCGGTTTTCCGAGATGCTGAACCCCAAAATAAGAGTTAAGCTGGAGTACTTTTTCCTATTATTGGCCATCACCCTCTTCTGCATCCTCGTTGTTATGCACGCCAATTATGTTCAACAGGTTCCCCCTTAAATTCCTTCTTTTATTATATGCTATTCAAATCACCACAACATTGATTGTGGTAATTTATCATATTATTGACTTGATCGCCTCAGTTTTCTGTTACTTATTTATCATTGAATGTTGCAGCCTGGCTGTTCGAGTGAGTTCTCCAGTGTCGAAATGTCTCAAGCCCAGCTTATTCAGATTAAGGTTTAAATAGATCCTTCTCTTTTATCGTAAACATAATATTCTCCCAAGCTCTGGCTGTGTGCAAAACTACAAATCTTTCCTGTTCAACTGATTATGATTATGACAGCTTCTCAGTTTTACTTGCTCGCCTGCAGATTACTAGCGCTGGCTTGTGGTCTCATAGTGGACCCATCATTGAGGAGATAGACACCCAGAATGAAGAAAATCCCACTGAAAGTGAAGAATCTACCACTCTGGATAAAGATGGTTCCCCTCATTTGGCTGCAAATTCGTGGTTGAGCTGGATAAGCCCTGATGCAATGATGGTGAAATTTCGACTAGACAAGACTGACAATAATGTTTTAGAATCTCAGAGAGATATTTCCATAAGCAGTGAAAGGTTTAAGCCAACATCTGATGATGCAATAATGAAAGTCAGTAATGATGTGCCTCGCAGTAGGTTTTTCGTTTCACCAAAAGAATCTCTTAGGGCGGCTATATTTCATATTGGCAGAAAGTGGCATGGCCGCTTGTCTTTCTTTCTGAGATTAGCTAGGCGAATTCTTGGAGGTTTATGGGTCAGATACATGATGATATCTTTCTTCATTTCCCTTTTTATGAACTGGTTTCTGACGGCCTCTAAATATTTGCAAATTAGTTTTAACTAAATGGGGGCCCATATCCATGCAGGACATTGCTGGTATTAATTTGAATTTTGATATTCCGAAGTGGCTAAAGATCTTACATTTGGACAGGTTCAACTCCTATGCAGGTACATGCTATCTCTCTCTGCTCATCAATCTACTACATTCTTTGGGGACATTTCCATTCAACTTTGGATGATGAGATTATTAAATCTTTTGCTTTGCAATCCCATAAATTTCATGATCTTTCCCAACCAATTCTATAAACCTAGAAAATTGAAACATGAAAGTCTTCACTTTTCCTGGCAACCTAATTGTAATCTGTTATATGTCCATGAATCCTACTATCCTAGCATGATTTTGTTTCAGAGCTTTCTCAAAGTTTGGCTGAGGTTCTTACATGAACTTTCGAGAATGTATTGCTTCAGAAAGTGTTGCCTAGTTAACTTCGTGATATATATGGGCTGGTCTGGGACCTTATTGATATGCTGATCACAACCTTTCTGTTGATAAATAGGATGAACATTGCACTCTTACATTCTCTAATTGAGAAAATATCTTTAAATGGCTTATAGATAGATACGACTAAGGAAAAAATAGTGTATGATCCTTTCTTTTCTTTTGATTGGTTTAGAGAAGTGCTTGGTTTGTTTTGGTGGAGGAAAGGTTAATATAGGTGTCAAATCAATTGATAACTTGATTTGAAATTATTAACTTTCAATTTAGTTTTTTATTATAAAATATAATATATGTGTGTGTGTGTGTGTGTGTTGTTGGAAATGAATATATATCAAAGGACCGCCTTATATTTTTATGAAATCAGCATCTTTTGTCGTAGCGTATATTGGGTGACGGTCATTTATAAATTTCTCTAAAAAAGAATACAAGCTTTGCCTTCCAAATATTCGAAGTTTTGTTATTTACCATCCTGGGCTGTGAATGGTGGTCCGATATGGAATATAGTAAATATTGATTAGTTCAGCTGATGACTAACAAAAAGAAAATCGAGGTTCAAATGATTAGATAATAAAGTACAAAAACATTAATTGTGCAGATAGAGGAGTAATTTTGGAACATAAACAAGTGCATAAAAAGACTACAGGAAGGGAAAAGAATAAATTAAGTATATCTCTAGAAACTTGGGAGAATAAGGAGTTATCATGATAACAAATTGACAAAATAAAAGCAACATTAAGTCTGTGATTTTGTTGTTTTTTACATTAAAAGTGAACGTCCTGATTTTGTTGGTTAGATATGACATGAAATTTCTTTTATCATGCTACAGCTCACTTCCTTACTTTCTTGTGGTCCAAAATCAGACCCTACGAACTATGCTTGCTTTATCAGCTGATTTATTTTTTATGTGACATTTGAGAGTGTAATTACCGTTCATTCTCATGCTATCTTATATTGCTTTATATTGATATCTCAGTGCAGTGGCTAGAGAAGAGAAGCAAGGCATTTGAACCAGCTTATTTGTATACCATGGAAAAGGTGTTTTATAGGTTCATTTAGTTATCTTGTCTTCTTTTTCTGCATTGAGCTATTTTTTGTAGTTATAGAGAATATGAGCTATTTTACGTATCACCTCAGAACTCTTTGCCATATAAACTTTAAATATCAACATCTTAGCATGCAAGCTTCACGAGGTGTAACATTTAACCACATAAAAGTGACCGCAGATGGTTTTCTCGCCACCAGTTGTTTCCTTTGCTGCCCGCTTGACATTTTTTCGGGCCAAAAAAAATGTCTCCATATGTGCCTCCAATGAGATTAATTTTTTGAAGTTGCTATTCTAAAACAATTATAGATTTACATGAATTTCATGTAATGTTTCTCTTTATAATTCAAATTTCTTCATTTTCTGATGAAGAAAATTGTGAAGAAATTGACCTTTCTCATATTCGGCTATTATTTATGCGGTGCATTCTTGTGTAGGGTTATTTTTTGTTGCCTGAAGAAGCCAGATCAAGGCATGGAATTCACACAATTAATATCAGTATTTCAGCTCGGCATAATTGCTTTGGAAATAGGTAATATAATGTTTCTTTTTCTCGCTTTCTAGATGATAAGATAAGATTGCCCATTTTATTGACGTTTTCCTTTTGTGTAGTTTTAGCTGATGTCTGGAAGTCTTTTATCTAGGTTGTCTTTAGAATGATGAGAGTATTATTGAATGGTTGAAGATAATGCTACTGGTTTATGCTGTTACTACACACAGTCCCTTTCACCAAGATATACATTGAAACTCTTACTAGTTTAACCAGGGAGAGTCGGGGTATGCTTCTATGAGTTAGATATCTGCGTCATTTTCATTTCCCAATGCTTTGTTAGCTTCACTCACTTGGTGCATATAGAACACCTTTGACTGATATAAAATTGGAATTCAAAAGGAATATATTACATGTACCATCCTACTCATGAATACAAGTAAAGATAGCCAGTAAGTTTGATATAGGTCTTTTTCATGCAATAAATTTTATTCCTTTAACGAAACCAATTACTTAATTAGAAAAATAGAACTCATAAACTGCAGATAATTGTGACATTAGCCCATTATGACAACCTACCTATTATGTTTTTAGCTACTAACATTAGATTGATGTGATTTTTGTTCAGGTGGCAGCAGTTGTTGATAAACAGGGTTGTAGGATATGACACTATTTTGATGAATAGTTTATTGAATTCTCCTGGCCAAGGTATCAAGTACCTGTGTGGTTTGAATTTTATACAATGATTTTCCTCCAAAATTTTGGAGTTATATCTATATGTTAAAGGAAGAACTGTCGCACTCCTCTGCTTTTAATATTTTCTCATTGGTTTTGCTCTTTCCTAGAACCATGACGTTTCACATATTATTGTATGACAGGCTATCATTTGTCTCCAATTTGTATCATGCACAGTATCATGTCGTATATGTTTTTTTTTTCTTTTATATGAGTTCATGGCTTTTATCAAATCAGCCAATCTATGATTTAATTTTATTACTCTAACCATTAAAACATTTATTCATACTGCCGGCTATTGTAATTAATGCTTTGCAATTTGGGCAGGTTACCTTTATAATTACCAAACAAAGGAGTTCTATAACCTTACCTATGCTCACGAGCAGCCTGAAAGTTCTGCGAAATTCGGAGGTTTAGTATTTGACCATTTTCTTATTATATTCGCTATTTTGTCTGCATTTCAGACTTATTCCATCTGTTCTCTCTGAGTGCGGTGTTTATCATCAAATTTAACAGTTCAAGTAGATAGTTCAATTTTCAGGTTAAATCACTTGTGACTTCATTCCAAGGATGTGGTATCCTCATGTTCTGAATTGTTAGATGAACTGACTTGGTTTTTGTATTCGCTTGCCTGTATCAAGTGGCCATGACCCCTCTAGTTGTTGACTTTTTCTGTTATGTAACAAAAAAATAAAATAAAAATAAAAATAGGAACATAAGGTGCAAAAAGTTTCATCCCTTTCAAATGGTTATGCATATGCATCGGCATTATAGATTGCTTGTGTTTGTAAATGCAGATATATTTGCACTGTGTTCATTGAAAATTAATCCTCAAATGATGGTAAAACATGATTTGCTCATTTGCTGCTTTCTTTTGCAGACTATCTTGTGACTAAGTGTGGCGTATTAATGATGTCACTATTTGTTTTCTTCACAACCACAATGTCAGTTTCATTTACACTGAGAGAGACACAAACACGTATGCTGAAGTTTACAGGTTTGTTTTGAGATATGAGCTATTATTTTAATGACTCTTTTCATCTTTCTCTATGTAATGAATACATCATTGATTACAGATGGCATCCCAAAAACCATGTGATTAAATTTGCATCAGTATGAATATGAAACAGGTAGCTGATACTAAATCAGTCAACTAGAGTCTTACATTATGATGTCACCTTGAAAACTCGATGGATAAATATAGCTGCACAACTTATTGTTTTGAAATATATTTTGATCTCGACTGTGATTGTTGGGTGATGTATGAAAAAGTCTTCTTTTTCCCCCTCTGTGTGTATGTTGTCATTAATTGCCACATCCATATCCTTATCTCAGTGCAGCTCCAGCATCATGCTCGACACAGGCTTCCAACATTTCAACTAATTTTTGTGCATGTAATTGAATCACTTGTTTTTGTACCGGTAAGCATGCAACTTCAGTTGTTATCTTTTCTCTTTTTCCCCATTTTCAGCCCACTCATATGGATTTGCTGACATGTCTCCTTATTTTGTATCCAGATAATGATTGGAATCCTATTTTTTCTCTTCGAGTTTTATGATGATCAGCTTTTGGCTTTTATGGTCTTAATTCTTGTCTGGATCTGTGAACTCTTCACGCTAATCAGGTGGTTCCCTTTTCATTTAGCCTCCTCCTCTCTACCTAACAACAGGAGAAACATGGAAAAAGCAAGAGAAACAAGTTAGAATAATGATGAAAGAATATATAGCAAAACAAAAAAATTAGCAGTATCAGATATTTATAAAACGAAACATTTGAGTGCCATTAGACAATAGACCACCATCTTTTGCATAAAATTTTGCCTGTTTCTTAGAAAGCCACCTGAAGCAACTATCCCCTATCTGTACATCTTGGGCCGTTTACTTTGCAGGATAAGGGTGGATTGGCTATCCCACCTAAAATCACATATTTACTTTGTAGGATTGCAAATGAGTGTTATTCCAAGGCTAGGGCAAGGCATGCACTTTTTGCTTAGATTTGGGACTAATCATGAGATATGAATTCCACCCAAACACATGTGATTCCTCTAATCCTATCTCATCCCATGTCTTATCCCAAATTTTGTCAATCCTTAAATCAATCTCATCCCTCAAAGCAAACTCCCCCTAGTAGACTACCTTGACTGATCCACAGCTTTGAAGCCTATAAAGCCTTAACATCACTCTGTGTAGCGGCGCCCACCTGGTAATTTAAATACCACTATGTTTGGTATAATAAAATGTAGAAATAGAGTGCCTAGACCTATCATTATAATCTTTGCTTCTATATTCGACCAATTCTGAGCATTCTTTTTTTTTTTTTCCTAATACAGCTATTTTTTTCTGATGATTGCAGTGTCCGCACCCCAATATCAATGAAGTTCTTCCCTCGCTTCTTTTTGCTCTACTTTTTAGTGTTTCACATATACTTTTTCTCCTATACCTATGGTAATTCTCTAGTATCTCAGCATCAGATTATCACATCATCCTAGTCATCATTATACTCTGACATCCCGTTGTCATGCAGGGTTTTCTTATTTAGCTCTCTCAACTTCTGCAGCGTTCATGCAACACCTTGTCCTCTATTTCTGGAACAGGTTTGAGGTACAAGATGCTTCAATTAGTATATACTGTTCTCAGTTCTAAATTCTAATGCACCATTTCGGAAGGTATAACTGAAGTTGTGTGGTTGAGGCAAATAAAGTGTGAAAATACTATCATTGATGTATGAAACTTTCAGCATGCAAGATTTAGTGAAGTAGATAGGCCTTAGCTGTGCACTTGAAATAACATGAAAAGAAGTAATTGGAAAATGGGGAAATAGAAGATGGTGGGAAGGGACCAGGGAGCAATAGGATTATAACGGTTTAATCTTGATGGTTCTGCAATTATCAGCTCATCATACTTTTTCCGTATGAATTTTAGAAGATTATGGCAACTTCCATCCCAGCTCAGTCTCTAAAATCTTGCATCTCTCCTACTCAAAAGTCAAAAGTACCACCAGCAATTGACCATTCTCAAGAATCGTCACAAAAAAAAGAAGTAAAAACAGTTTAGAAGAATACTTGATACATAATGTTGGAAGAATTTGATGAACCAAGTATTGTGTTCCGACCATTTCATTGTGCATCCTTCCCTCTTATTTCCATAACTGCAGAACCTAAGGTAGAAAAATAATCATGAAAGAGTATAAAGGCATGAACATGAGCCCACCTCTTGACTTTCTCTTTGGATTGTTTATATTGTGGGTTTGTGAACTGCATATCCGTGGAGCAAGCAATGGTATTCAGAAGTTAATGTCAATCTTGAATAAAATTGTTCGACATGTTTCATTAGTTATAGTCATTTACTGACAGTTTATCCTGGCAGGTTCCTGCTTTGCAGAGGTTTATGCAAAATCGCCGGTCACATTTTCAGCAGCATCCAGATTTTCATATCACATCCTCTACTATTCTGGCCTCAACTTTACGTATCACAAGATTAAACACGAGGAATAGTGGAGCTGTAAACACAGATATGGGGTCTGGAGCAGTACCTCGAGGTGGAGCTGAAACAGGAACACCAAGAAATGTTGCAGAACCGGAACAGCCCACTAACGACAATAATCCTCTCAATATTGGAGGGCAACCTCAGGCTGCAGAGGCGGGAGGCATTCCTGGTGGGGCCATGAGTTCCTTTAGCTCACTGCTGCTATGGATCCTTGGAGGAGCTTCATCTGAGAGCCTCAACTCTTTTCTGTCCATATTTCGAGACTTCAGAGATCAAGGGGGTCAGGTCTACCCTCAACCTCCACAACAAGAGAACCATACACCACAGGACATCGAATGATCAGGTTATGAAAATTCAGATGGACATCTAGTTTGCTCTCTACTTAGTAATACTGCGTCTGCCCATTTAGCTTCGGAGGGACGTGGATTAATTCGTCACAGCTGTTTGTGCTCATTAGCAATGATTTTGTGAACGAGGTTGGCTAGTCCAGATGAAGGCTGATGTGCTTAGTCAGGCCAAAATTTGATGAGAGAGCAATGTAGCCACTAGAAATGTTGTTATTCTACTGTAATATCACCATACCATGTACAGAAGAAGTGACTAAGCTTTCAGGATTTCAATTGAAAAGGGTAGCAATACCAAGTACGTACGGTGGGGAGAAATTGATGATTTCCTCGTGTAAGTGTTGTTGTCCATTCTAGAATTACTAAGTAGTATTAATCATATACATATTTTTACTCAAAAAAATCATGTCAGACAAAATTATTTCTTAATGAATTATAAGTAGTATTACCTCATCATCAGTATTGACAATGTATGTAGATAATCGCAATGAATCTACTATTGTATTTGTATGTATATAACCCTTTATCAACAATTCCAGCGGTGTCTGCTTGTGAATGAATGGCAGCTTTAAGTTAAGCTGCCTTTCAACAACTAATTAATTAATATGCTTTGCTTTCCGCAACCCTTGCTTTAGTTACTGACTCTAACCTCATGACTTCATCAATACTACACTATTACTGTATATATAGAAAAAAAAAATAGTACTAGTATATTAAGCTCATGTTTGGTTCAAGTTTTTTTGGGAATGGAAAGGGAATCAAATAATTGATTCCATTATATTGTGTTTGGTTTGAGTAATATATTATCTATTTCTCTTACTTGGGGGTAACCCAATCCATTACATTGTTACCCCCTAAGAAGGAGGGGAAACAAGGAGAAATGAAACTCCTCACATGTGACTCCCTTTCTACTATTGAACCAAACACTCAATAAAAGTAATCCTTATTGTTTCCATTCCCTTACTTGACTTGATTCCATGCCCTTTCCGTTACCCAATTTGAACCAAACGAGCACTAAATGAGGAAGACAACAAAAAGGAATCGAAACCGTGCCCCGCTGATTCTAAGCAAATCAACCACAAAAAAATACAAATTCATTCCATGCCTCACTGTTTCAGAAATCCACAAAAACCTCGATACACAACACAAGCAAACAAATTAAACCAACTCAATAAAACAAAAAAAATTGAAAAAAAAAAAAAAAAAGGGTATTGCTTGCCCCCCTCTATGCTCAAAAAGCAGCTACAAAAAGCTCTGCATGCATAATCTGCGGATTGTTCACAGATAAGAAAGAGGGTAGCTAGAGAAAAAGCCACTAGGAAGCAAATCGGTGTACATAGTATATATATATACTCCATTATTCTGCTTCTCATCTCATCTCATCTTGGAATTAATATACTATAATTCGGAAATGAGCATGAGCACCACCATTGATCCAAATGAAGGATCATCAACAAAGCCACTATTAAGAGTTCATCAATTCGGTGGTGTGAATTATAAGTACATGGAGTGTCTGAAGAACCATGCAGCAGGCATTGGTGGAAGCGCCACCGACGGGTGCGGGAGTTCATGGCCGGCGGCGAACCAGGGAGCCTCGAAGCCCTCAAATGTTGTGCATGCAACTGTCACCGGAACTTCCACAGGAAGATCATCATACATGACCAGGTGCAGGCAGGAGTTAGTTGCTTCTTCAAGTTCAAGTGGGAGAAGAAGAAAGAGGTTCAGATCCAAATTCAGCGACAGAGAAAGCTGAATGGAAGATTCACAATGCTGAATTGTGAAACTTCTGCCAGGAGATTGGAAACAAGAGGAAGGTCCCAAATTAGCTACACATTTCCTTTCCCTAAAAAACTGTTTTTGCTTATAATTAATATCAGTGTCATCATCATCAGCCATATATGAATTGCAATAAAAGATTTATCCTAGTGTAGTAGGAGATGCACGTCTATCTCTATCTCTCTCTCTCTCTCTATATATATATATATATATATATAGTTTGGTTTATATAGATTTAAATCCTAATACGCGAAGTGCGAATTATACTTAAATCTATATAGAATCATGCTTAAAGCTATACAAAATTATGCTTATGGTACATTTTGTGCTTATAAGCACAAAATAAGCCATAAGCACAATTATGTACCATAAGCATAGTTTTGTATAGCTATAAGCATGATTTTGTATAGCTTTAAACATAATTCGAACTTCTCACATTATGATTTATTTACATGTGAACTCTTCCCTATATATATATATATATATAGTGTAATTGAGGATATCATGCCGGATCAAGTCACCTAGATATAATAAATTAGTGCATCAATACAGAGTTAATGTTATGTTACATATGTGAATTGCTATGTTAATGTCAAATATGAGCGAGCAAAGAATCAGAAAATCTAAATCAAACTGAAATGAAACGATTATTTTATTTTGAGGAGACAGTATTGTTGAACTCGAACATAGTTATCTCAGACTTGAAGTCCAACATAATTCATAAATTTCGTTAAACGCAGACCTCAATACATTGGTGGTTTGAATTATGATACAATCCTATAGATAAGAAGTAATTATAAGCAGCAAAACCACCTCCAAAGAAGAAGGAAATAAAATAAAATAAAATAAATAAAAGAAAGAGAACGAGTCCACAATCACCCCATTCATTACATTCTAATTTGCCAAAGAGTAATCAAAACAACCCCAACAATCTCCCTTTCTCCGTTGATCATTTCATTGTCGGAACTTTACGGCAATTACAACTTGTGAGCTTGCTCCGTTGGTATCCTAGAACTCAGTGTCGAAGCATGCTACCATCATTTTGGAAACCATGGCCCTCGCAAAGGGAATGTAGCTTAAGCTATACCTGAATATAACAGAGAATAATTCAGGGAGGATTCATGGCTGCATCTGGAGACCCTGATACAGCATCTACATATTTGAGTAATTTTAATTCTTCGTCCTAAATGCAACCACAATACAAGACACGAGACAAATCTTGACGATCACAGTGGCAAGTTGAAGGCAATAACAGAAGTGAAAAAGGCATCGAAATGGTTGTTGGCATGGATATCAAATCCTATAGGGACTGAAGGAGGGCTGAGCCCAAAAATGTGAAGGATCCTCCACCCAACCCATGCCATCTGCAAAGTTCTACCCTATCTGAACCAAGGAGATAAAATTGTGCTTTACTACCAACTATAGCTTCTAATGGGACCTTAGTATTTGTCTCATCATACCAAAGCGAGGTCCCATGCAGCGAGAACCGAGGACCAAGATTTCAATCTCCCTATTACTGGGGGTGACTTGAATGGATTTGCAAATCTAAGCAGCCTTGACCGATAAGATGGCACTTTCGACTAGTACTGATAATTGGTTCTGCAGTTGCACCTCCACTAAGTAGCTATAGCTTTTGCTGTAACGGGTAGTGCAAGTTCATTTTGTTTGAAGGTGTACCTTACTCTATTTGTCCACATATCTACCAACATCTCTAGACAATACTTGATGGCTAGAAGTTCTAATAGCCATCTAATGGTTACAGTTTTCATAACATTTGACAGGCATTTGATGTATACACTTTTAATATTCTCTTAGTTCACCATTTGGAACAACTAAAATGTTCGTCATGCGCATGAGATATGACCTTCCACAAAATTATCAATAAATCTTTTTCCATATCCTGTAAATATTCTTCTACACATCGTAAACTATATGCTAACTAAAGGTTTCAATTTTTCCTAATCAAGCAAAAAACCAAAAGCATGGAAAACCGTCGATCACAAATTACACAAATGCATCAAGACATACCAAATAAGAGCACCAAACTCCAACACAATTGCCAGAAGAGTCAATAGCTTGTTCCGGACCTGGACACATAAGTGAGAGGGAATATTAGGCATGAGTATAAGAGGAAAGATTAAGGAAGTTACAATATCAAAAACATAAAACAATTGTATAAGAAACTCACGTATACAGCACAAAAAAGAGCAATTATGATGCTGGCAATATATAGTGCTGTAGCATATATACGAACTGGGTCAAGCATCATTGTAACTTGTCTTTTAGGGCCAATAAGAAATGCTGTGCTGCCACCAAAAAACATCAAAATTAGCATTTGAAATTTACTTCACTGGATTTAAAATAATGGATGAAAGAATAATGGCATCAGAACCAGTGAGGTAAATGGATGTTATGTGATCAAAAGCTAGCATAGAATGAGAACGAAATAACAGAAAAATGGCAATCCCATAGAAAATCTGTGAATAGAGTTTCCCTTGCTTGACTTTTATTGATTAAATAAATACTAGGAACAAAGTAGAGAGAATCAGTAATGAGCAGCATGACAGAATATGTGAACTATGTCCATAAAAGGGCTTCGTTGTCAGCTCTGTTGTGTATTAGTTTAGACAGAAAATTAGTACAAATCACCCAAAAAAATATCTAGCAATTGAATGAATGCAGTTGATCATCCATAATACCAAATATTAGAGATAATCTAAAAACAAATGAATCTCAGTATCATCCTTTTCATGCAATGAACTAGAATGTAGAAAAGGAACTGACTTGTATCAATCACAGTATTTAGAAAGAAATTTGTCTGATGAAACTCCATAGCAACTACTTAAGAGACGAGAATTTAACAAGAAGCAGGTCATATTCTCTTTATGTTCCTACATATATGGGTTCGTGTAGCACTTCTGATAACAATGTGCCATTGGATGCCATTTTGAGAGCATATTTATTTTAGAACAACAGATACGAGAGGATGTAATTCATATAAAAATAATCAAAGAACAGACCTTCCAAGAGCAAGCAGATTGCCTAAGGAGAATGTGATTCCAAATTTGACGGGATGGAAGAAAACAAGCATCGACTGTAGGGCAGAAACAAGAAATGCAAATGGGTTAATTTCAGTGGTTTATCAACTTGCAAATTAAAGAACAAGCATCATAATCCATGCATAACAGTTGACAAAAAATAATATCCAAGCATATCGAAAAAGAGATACTTTCATCAGATAATCGGAAACTTACCAAGAGCGTGCAAGTTATACCAGCAGATAAGCAAATTGCGAAACCATACATTCTCTGCCAAACGAAGTAGAAAAGGCTCAGAAGTTCATCACAAGGATTATCAAGGAACTTTAGTTCAAAACAACATAAGTAATCGCGCAAGGCCGCCCATCATCACATCTCGAAACCTCAACTATCTCACTCGTAAAAGCTGACAGTAATTGAGTTTGAGTGCAGTGCGACAAGAATATTTGCAGATATAGAAGGGGAAAACATGAAAGAAGAGAAACTCACTCTCAAGAAACTAATTTAATACCTGTTTGGTGGACAAAGTGCAGTTGCGATTGAAATCATCCATGTAGGAAGACTCTTGTTGCTGCAGCTGCTCTTCGTCGTCAACCTCCATTCCCACCAGCATTTTCATCTTCTCAAACGCTTGATTCATCTTATCCATATTCTTCTACGAATTAAATTTGCTGCCGTGAATTTTTCTAACTATTTATGGGAGGGTTGATGTTTTCCGGTAGATCGGAAATTCATCAGCCAAGGACTCAAGGCAAAGGCAAAGGCGTTGGATTTGTGAAATCGATTTCCACACCAACTGGGACATAGACGAGCTTAATAATAATAATAATACTGGTTAGCTTCAACTTCAAACTTATGAATTTGTAATTTAGTCCTCATCAGCAACTAGAAGCGGAATTGCAATAAGGTCCTCCTAATTTTAATAAATATCTAATTAACCCCTCAAGTTTCGTTTAATGACTCTTAAACACATCAATCATGCCCTTTTACATTTCCAAACTGTACGGATGATGAGAGCGTTTCAATTCAACAATAAATAACGCGGAGCGGTCAGCTGAGGCATTATATTTCTAATTGAATTCTCTCGCTCGCTCTCTCTCCCAAATCTCCAACCGGTAAAACCTTAATCACGCGCAGCGCAGGGGCTCCAGTTCGTCTTCATTTCGCAAATTGATATGGTAACGCTGCCAATTCGTTTCTTGTGGTCTCGCCTTGAATCAATCTATTTTATCACTTTACCGATCTTCATGGTTTTATCTATATGTCTTACTCTGTGCGTGTGTGTTTGGTTGGATTTAATTATAATAGTTGAGTGCCGTCTCTTGAAGGATAGTATCTGCTTTTGACTCGTTTCCCTTGTTGCTGCTCTTCATTACAAGATAGAGTTTTTCAATTTCTAAAAAGCTGTTATTTGGGTAAAATCTTGCATTTATATGGGTTTCCATGATATGAGCGTCGAGGTCAACGAAGTCAACATCTAGAAACCTATGACCTCTACTCTTTTGCTGAAATCTCATCGGCGAACCACTTTTCTGCTGATTGGAAAATTTCTGGTTGATGGTTATGTTGAAGTCTCCCTTTATCCCACATCGACTTTGTAACGATCTTAACTATAACATATAACTTGGAGTACCCTCCCCCTTAGTAAGGCCTTATTAGGGGGTGAGTGGCCCATTTCTACATGGCATCAGAGCGGGTCCAAAGTCGATGGGGTTGATTGGTCCATGTTTATATGGATGTTTAGCCGCTGATGGCTTGAGCCGATTATGGCTTTGATTTGTTCACGTGTAGTGCCGATGATGGCCTACACGTGAGGGGGCGTGTTGAAGTCTCCCTTTATCCCACATCGACTTTGTAACGATCTTAACTATAACATATAACTTGGAGTACCCTCCCCCTTAGTAAGGCCTTATTAGGGGGTGAGTGGCCCATTTCTACAGGTTACACTGTAATTGCAGCTTCTTTTTTTTTTTTTTTTTGTGCCGGGCCTTTTTCTGATCAATCTGGTTGTAGTACTTCCTGAAGGGTGGTTAGAAAATGGAATCGATCAAAGTAAATGCAATTATATATGAACTTATAATGCAGTTTGTCGTAGTTCACCATATTTTCTTCCATCTTGCACTTATTCAAACCATTGAGGAAAAATCTTATGGTTGTCTATCTAAATTTTGTTTTAATCAATCAAGAATTTACCTTGTTTCACTTTTTTGGTATATCTGTCGGTTGTCCTTCTGATAGCTTTCATTCGAAGTATGAGGTATGCTTATGCTGCTGATAAGTTGCTAGTATTTATTCTTAGACAATGTTGAGTTGTTCTGAGTATGCATAAAAGGTCTAGCTTTTGTGGAGCAAAGATATTTGTTTTGTTGTTGCCTACAAATTACGGTGAAGCAAACTTTGAATTAAACACAACTGAATAAGTAAAACTATAGCTAGAAAAGAAAAATAAATTAGCTTTCTATGATTCTATCTTATTCTCGTGGCATGTTTTCCTTCAGCTTTGATACTTATCCTTCAAAAGGATATAAAAATTGTTTTTTCTGATTGAAAGAGTTAAGATAAAATTCATGAATATGAGCACAAATGGGATGAACCCTCTTTCATGTGGTTTGGAGATTGGATAAAGTAAGAGAATTCATGTAATTGGCTGCTCTTGACTTCTAAAATTTTGCTATTCCATTAGTAGATTTGATGCAATGGCATAAAATATAGATTTGAGCATATCTGATCCCCATTACTAAAGAAATCTCCTCAACCTCGCTTTGCCATCTTTCATTCTGGTTTTTTCCTTCTCCAAACCCTTATATCCTTTCGGCTTCGACCTATTTGCAGTCTACTCCTTATAGAGGGATGTCCAGGAAAGAGAAGCCTAGAGGACGCCCTCATGGTTTGACTCAACAAAAAAGGCAGGAGATCAAGGAGGCTTTTGATCTTTTTGATACTGATGGATCTGGTAATGAGAAACCTAGAGCAAATGAATAGATGCCAATGCAGTAAATTTCTTAATGGGTGTTTTTCTTTGTTAATGCATGCAGGAACAATTGATGCAAAAGAGTTAAATGTTGCCATGAGGTGTATTTTCTTCCTCTTTTGTTATACTTTCTTTTCTTTTCTTTTCTTTTTTTTTTTTTTTTGTGTGGGGGGTGGGGGGGGAAGTACTTTTATAGTTGACGAGTTATTGCTTACACTGATCTTGTTGTATTACAGGGCTTTGGGCTTTGAAATGTCGGAAGAGGTAATGACTGATTTTTGAAATTTGTGCTAACTATTAAATTCTCTGAAGTACATTTATCTACGTGTGAGGAGAAAAATCATAATCTATAGTTTGTTTCCGTTACATAGTCCAGAAACTGCAGGAGTCTTTGTATTTTCTGTAATGGTGTGCAAGCTACTTCAATGATTGAGTTTCTAATGGCTTTTCAAAGACATCCATATGTACAGTGATTGTGAACTCAGGGGAGGCTCCATGGCTTTCTAAAACATTTATGACTTTGATCCTTGTGTTCTTATGTTCAATATCCAAGAATTTTTGGTGATTGAAATATTTAGGTTTTTAGGTTATAGTATGTTAATGTTTATAGATTCATAATTGATTTAAATATTCAATGTTGATGCATTTCATCTAGAATTGCTTTGTGTTTTACCTCTGCACCCGTGTGCGCATCGGAAGGTGGATTTCTTGTATAAGTTCAGATTAATTGATAATTTATTGTATAAATGGGTGTACAACATGATAAAGGCCATAGCTTCCATAAGTTTTGCTCTTAGCTGCTTAAAATGGCCAGTCCTTTTAGCCGTGATTATAGCATAGCAATTATCATGTTACTTGTATATAATGAAAACGGTCCTATTGTTTGAAAGTCTCTAGTTTTTTACTACAGGAAATTACTCGAATGATAGCAGAAGTCGACAAGGATGGCAGTGGTGCAATTGACTTTGATGAATTTTGCCACATGCTGACTGCCAAATTTGGAGAAAGGGACACCAAAGAAGAGCTCATGAAAGCTTTTCACATTATTGACCAAGATAAAAATGTGAGTTTCTTTAGTCATTTTAATTGCATTTTGTCTTCATCCTGATAATTAGCTTTCCATGATCTGAGCGCAGGGCAAGATTTCTACTGCAGATATCCAGCGCATAGCCAAGGAACTGGGTGAAAATTTCACTGAGAAAGAGATTCAAGACATGATTGATGAAGCAGACCGAGATCGTAAGTCTGCTCTATTTCACTCATTCTACTACTGAGTTGTAAGGTATCTTGCTTGGTTTTTCATTTTCGAACTAGGAACGCTCTTATCGATTTGTGGCATTAGATACTGTCGAAAGTGGTGCAAGGCGGCAGTCATTTGCTTATTGAACTGCTACTGCTAATTAATTTTTGTCTGGCGATGATTCATGCTCGTATCTATAGTTGCTGTGAAAATTTCTTCTGATCAGTATATTTTATTTAAATTCATGTAGTAGAAGATTGGTCATCCTCACCCCCACCCCGTGATATGTGCAGGTGATGGTGAAGTGAATGCTGAGGAATTCATGAGGATGATGAGGAGAACATCATATGGATACTAGATCTACTATGTAATACTCATATGTTGCTGGCAGCTTTCTGTATTGTAATATATGGTTTTGTTTTTTGAATGATAAAGAGAGGTTATTTGAATTCCAAGTTTGGTTATACTAATATTCAATTGATAGTTGAAATGACATGGCTACATTGACTACTCCCCCTTGTTGTGGCAGCTTTTTATACTAGTAACAAGCTGGATAATAGGAGCAAGCAAATCCTCAACACTATAGATAGAAATCTCTCCATCTTGACTATAGACATCATTATTTATTGCATTACTTTGAACCATGTATGTATGCATGCTATTGGAATTGGAACCCACATTTCAAGTGAAGCAAACATAAATACACACGTACAATTCTGGTGATAATTATACAACAGTCACATATAGTGATGAAGCAGCATGTATGTGAGTAGGAGTATATCAGTTGATGAGGCGGCAGTTATTTCTGACCTCTCCCTTGGAACCTTCTTTGACATCCAACAGCCCCATCTTCACCATAGCTTGCTGGAAATCCATGAAGAACATGGCTGGGTTGAATGAATATGCGTTGACAATTCCTTGAGTTCTGGGGCCATCAAACAGGGTCTGGTCGGAGAAGAGGACCCCGGCCCTCCTCTGGAGAGCGTTGAAGTAGGCGGTGTCGAAAGTGTTTCTTGTAGGATCGAAGGGCTGCTCTGCAGTGTCCCCTGCGCTGCACGTCTTGGAAAGAGTCTTGGCGAATTGGGTATCTATACTCGGATCCAAATCGTTGGTGGAGTCGAACTTACTCAATCGGAACTTGAAAGACGAACATCTAGCTACGCCCAGGGTGTGAGCCCCTGTACGTACGTAGGTTACAAACAACAACAGCAACAGCAACTGGTATATAATATACTACATATATAGTGTATTATTTACCTGATAAAGCCACCATTTCTTGGGCAGAGAAGCCACGTTGGCCAAACATCCTAATAAGCTCCGAACTGTTTAAGGTGGGTGGGGGCAGATTGATGGTGTCTTCAATCTTTGATCTTCTTCCATCTTTTCTCCCTTTAGGCATGTCATAAAATGGACCGCCAGCCTGCGCCATATGTATGCATGTGTATATATGATGATGAATGAATGAACGAATACGAATAGGAATACGAAGGGGGAACAAACTTACAAAGAAAACGGCATCTCTTGCAGCCATGGCGAGAATATCAGCACAAGAAACAACTCCAGGGCATTGTTTCTCCAATGCTTGCTTGGCTGCATCTATGATTTCATAGCCTCTCAAGCTCAAATTGGCCGGAGAATCTTTCTCCGCCGTGTTGCTTTTAGTCGAGTCCACCAGTACGGATCCATCACATCCCTGCAGTATGTATGTATGTATGTATGTATGAATGTGATCAGAGCTATAGCTTAGCTAGCTACTTATATTCAATTCAATTCAATTCAATTCAATTCAATTCAAACAAATACACATAAAAATACAAATACCTCTACAAAGCAGTCATGGAAATGCATCCTGACAAGGCCAGCTGCAAGAGTGGGATCAGACTGCAGGGCAGTATTGACTGCATTCCTTACGATAATATCAGCAATGGGGCATGCCATGATGTAGTAATTCATGCTCAGCCCATTTCCCACTCCGTATATCCATCCACTCGCAATCATATACTTGATTACCATCACTATCCCCAACACCACCTTCACATTTTTACCCATTATTATTATTTCCATCCCTATATCTATATGAAACTATAGGCTCTTATATACGTAATTAACTCCTAATACTAGTTATATGCTTATATGCATTTGCATATCCATGCATGCCTACCTATATATATATAAAGAGAGAGAAAGGGAGAGAGGGGACTCCTCATTCCTGGCACTTGGGTGCATGAGCAGAGAGCTAGTGCGCATGGATGGACATACATGCATGGGAATACTTGATTGGACCATTTTGCTTTACCCAAAACCAAAAGCCAAATGGATTTTATGTGCTGTGGGCACTAATTCCTATTATTAAATTTTAATTAGTTGACTTATTAACCCGACGGCTGCTCATTTTCATTTGGAGGATGACTGTATAAAAATGATTGGAGTAAAAAGTTGGATTTTTTGTTCAGTGGCCCATAAACTCAATTAGTGCTAATTATCTTACTTTTATTTAATACGTAAAACGCAATTAATTGCATGGAACTTGATATGGGCACTACATTCTGACAAGTGATTGAGATTTCCAAATTCATCAAAATAAAGAGCAGTAGTGTTCCGAAATTGACTTGTTGTTTCTAGTACCAAAGTGGGAGCATTATAAATTACAACTACTATTTGGGAATTAAAAAAATAAAAATAAAAAAAATAAAAAAGTATAGCCACCCCACATGAAAATAAATGAGCAAAAGTGTGGAGAAAGTCAAAATTGAAGTGGAAGATGCATAGCTGGATTCCATATAATGTCAAAGTGGGAAGAACTCGTTTCCAATAATCACCCACATCCACAAACAAACATCCATCAATTACTTGTGCCCAACACGTTTCCTTGTACTCTACTTCATTTCTTAATTGTACTCCCCACTGTCCAATTAGAATAGACATATTTTATTATTTTATACATTATATATATTTAAAAAAATAGACCTATTCTAATAGGACGGAGGGAGTACACGTGCACACAAATTTGTCACAAATATTAAACGAATTAAAAAATTATGAGTAAATAATAATACTCCCTCCGTCCCCTATTTAGTGAATCAAAAATTTGGGCACATGATTTTATGCATTTTGATGATATATTAATAAATTAATGTGTTAAAATGTTAAAATAAAATAATTGTAGGTCAATCTATTTTTTTAATGGTATTAAAGTGTTAAAAGTATTACTCCGAAGAGTGATAAAGTGTTAAAGTTTTAAAATAATTGTGGGACCTACGTCTCAAAATGGAAATATTCAGTAAATAGGGAACGTTAATATATAGTAATAGTGTCAGGGAAACAAATAGTAAAAATCCAATTGCGTAGTATATTTCAAAAATATGCAGTCATATAACTGACATATATTATCACCGTGGGAGTGGGGCAATCGGTTGTCAACTAACACAAGCCTTTATTGCTCGTGATTTTTTTAATTGATAACATCATTTGTTGATTATCCCGCTCACTTAATTATTACTTAAAAATAAAAATAAAAACTATAGCTTTTATCCCAGCCTTAAACGTAATTATAAAATCTACCCCTCATAATGATTTGAGCACAATTTGGACCTAGAACATCAAATTTACCTACAAGATTTATGGCATTTCTACATTTGATTTGAGCACAAAGCAGAAAGTGAGACGTAATTGATATTACAGTAAAACCTCTATACAGTCATATTGTCAGGATCGAAAGAAATTATTACTATATGGAGGTTATTTCTATATAGAATTTTACATTAAAAACAAAAAAATAATAATAATAATAATATTCAATTAAATACTATATCACATAGACACATTTAGCATATTCATGTACTTAATTAATATAAATTTGATTAAACTACGCATTCAACTTGTTAAAACAAGAGTGTATATGTGGAAGAGCTATTACGTACACGCAAATTGAAGGATATAGTGACAACCCATAAAATTAAAATGTTATCACAATCAATCTTAGATAAGTATTTTAAGTAATCTTAAATTTTGTGTAATGATATTATATATATTTTGATATATATTGTAGTAGTAATTTATTCTTATATGGAGGTATAAGACCGTAAAAAAAAATATTTTATTACAACATAGAAGTTATTCTTAAATATAACTAGTCCCGAGTCAAAATTATGATTTTTTATTACTATATAAAGGTTATTCTTATATAGAGTATTCATATAAGGAAGTTTTACACGTTGTTTGGTATCCATATACTAGTATATCAGGTATCAGACATGGGTATGAGGGCTATAAGTATGAGATATCAGGTAAGGGTATGAGATTGATATCGAATATCTGCGTTTGGTATAGATTCCGATATGAGATATCAAATCCTGTCTGTTTTTTTTATATTTTTAAATAGAAGTTAACTACTACTAATAATAATAATTAATAATAATAATTTAATAATAATAATAATTTATTATTATTATTATAAGTTAATTTTGTACTTTATTTCTTCTTTCTTTTTTCTTCCTTTTTCTTCATATTTTCTTCTTCTTTGTTCCAAAATTACAATTCTTAACTAAAAACAATCTAAGACATTAACAAATCTATAAAAGTAATAGTAAGTTATGGCAAAACTACCAAAAATTTACGCCATTAAAATGACTTGCAATCACAAGCAAAAAAGTTACTTTCATCACATTTGGAAAAAACATGTCAAATCAATTTTCTTCTTTTAGCTACCCTTTCTCATTTACAACAATAATAATTAGGCAGAAGAGAAAGGAAAAAAAACACCCAATAAATGTAGCACCATCCTAACAAGAAATCCCAAAATACCTATTTGCTTGAAAATAAAATTCCAGCCTCATTATGTTAAACAATTGGCAAAACGAAACTAATTGAATTTCAAAATAAAACTAGGCAACAAATTATAATTGAAATAAAATTATGTGAATAAGTAGAAATTGAGTAAAATTTGATCCGCAACTATCAGCCTAACTTGATTTGGAAATTTGAATGTACAGTTTCAAATTTGAGGGGAAATAAAATTGAAACAAGTGAAAAAGAAAAACCTCAAATTTCCACTTTGAAAAAAAAAAAAAAAAAACTCAATTTTTTTTTCCTGGTATGATGAACGACAAATCTTGAAGTTCTTGAAAAAATTAGAGCAACGTCGAAGAAATTGGGAGAAAAGAAGCAAAAAAGAAAAATAAAGTTTCTGTGAAGAAAAGAGTAATACCGGTAGTAAAAATAGTATACCCAACAATGTTAAAAGTGAGAAATTGATTTATCAAAAATATCAATTGAATTTTCATATACTGATATACCAAACACATAGTATGGTTATGAACCATTTTAATACTCATACCTGATATACGTATATGGATACCAAACGGCCCTTACTATATATTTTAACTACACTTTCAAGTTAGAATTTGAGCAAAATGTGACATAAACTTGTGGCAATAATGCAAACAACCCAAGAGGAAAGATGAAGAGAAGACATACACAAACTCTTATCTATGAAACTAATGCAGGGAAATAATGCTACTGGAAAATGTCATACAGCCACTGGTAACCCA
The DNA here is from genome assembly GCA_001642375.2 of Mentha longifolia. Classification (NCBI taxonomy): domain Eukaryota; kingdom Viridiplantae; phylum Streptophyta; class Magnoliopsida; order Lamiales; family Lamiaceae; genus Mentha; species Mentha longifolia. The sequence goes on from CM038115.1 coordinate 32,883,076, forward strand.
TATGCTAAGGCCCTCTTTGATATATACACCAGACATTGAGGAAACCCAAAAACAAAAGAGGAAACAAAAAACCATTTACAAATCATAGGACCCCAGTGTTTGTAAGAGCAATACCCAAGCTGCCCGCGGCATCCATAAAAACATTATCCACCAGCACTTGTTCCCTGCATTGCTGCTGCTGCTGCCCATTTGCCCTGTTGCTTCCTCTACATCTGTGGCAATAGAACTTCACCGGAACACCGTCCGAGTCGGGGATCCCCGAGCATCTCGTGTGCTGCCATATTCCGCACACGTCGCATGCCAGCATCCTCTCCCCGTCATCATCCTTTGCCCCACATAAGCAATCCACTATCCATCTCTCCATTCCCCTTTCCATTCTAAACCTACTCACTCCGTTCTTCCCATGGAACTTCCCCCTGATCCTCACTGATTCCATCGACCCCAGCAGCAGTCTGATCTGAGTCGACTCATCAACACCGCTAAAACCCACTACCTCGTCTGCTTGGAACCTTCTCAACATCAAATACACATCTTGGAAGGCCCTCATTGCTTCCAGCTTCAGGTCAGCAATCGTGGCATCTGGAGAGAGTACAAGCAACTCTGGAGGAGGATTACGGTTATATTCTTCAGGTTGTTCCATTAGGTCAGCCTCACAAAGCACTTGCACTGCGTTTTCCTTGGAAACGGGTAGGAAATGCCCTGGGAGGTAGTCCTTCACAAACTGCTTGCAGTCAAGAATTTTAGTGGCAGAGCTAGCTGCAACACTTCTTTTAGCTGGAGGCATGTTTGCTACCATTGTTTCAGGATGAAGCAGACACTCGTAAAAGTACTTGAGATCACCAACAATGCGTTCATTTGACATGGGGAAGCTGTTCAAACAAGTATTGGCTGGTTGTATGGATGCACTTCCTGGCTCGAGTCTATACATAATCAACAAAAAAAAAAAAAGTTATAGCCCAATTGAAAAGAATGAAACATGACAGAGAGCAGAATAAGCTGAATTACGAAATTGCCAACGTACCTGTACTCCATGGCACCACAATCAGAGATGCAGCGAGCAGCAACAACCATGCCTGGAGCTGCCTGTTTCCCCTTAAGTTCTTTCAGGCAGTAATCCAAAAGCTCTGGAGAACCTACTCTGCAAACTGCACCTCTAAGAGCACGCCAACTCACCCAGGTGGATCCACTAACAGCACGCAACACTTTAAACATTGCCTCCTCTACTCGTCTCACGTCATCAATAGTCCACGAACACAAAGCCCTTGAATTACTAGTCTTAAGTTTCTTGCAAGGAGAAGATTCATCGGCCCTAACAGGGAGTTGACTGCGATCGTGGATCAAACCCAACACGAAACAGAACAGGTCTCGGATGTTTACAAGCTCCCGTTCAGATATCGACTGATAAAATGAAATTAAATCCTGCAAGCGCGTTCGAGGCTTCCTTCCTTGAGATTGAAACAAAGACAATGGCAAGGAGGATAGGTTCGAGATGGCCAACTTATAGTCCTTGATGTTCAAGGAAAAACTACCAGCACCAAACTGATAGCCCCAGTCTCCATACCATGGATGGCCTTTGACCACAGCATGAAGCAATCGGAACTCCATCCGATTCTTCTTTGACACGTCCATCACGCTCACCTCTCTGTTCATCCATGAAATCACAAATTTGAGGTTCCTACTGCATTGTATATCACAAAAAAAAGGCCAAAAATGCATAAAACAGCTATGATCAGAGAGAAACATCGAGAAATCCCCACCTGACTCCCAGCATTATGCAGAGCCTATCCCAAAAGTTCATAATATGACGTCCTGAAAGAATCCTGGATCCACCTTCTCTACCATTTACTCTAAGAAGATGGCCATAGCCATTCGCATGAACAACAGCGTGCAATAGATGAGTCGTATTGTCTAGCTGCTGATACATCCAGTCTTCAACATCTTCCGTTGTCATTACATGATTGCATGACTTGCATCTGAAGAATAAATTCAACTAACAATAATGAGCTACAATCATTACCAATCCAAAAGATCATCAAGTAAGCGGCATTTAGAAATAACAATATGATGCTCATTCGTTAAACAACTTAAAAAAGTATATTTTCCCAGCAGAGAATAACCGAACATCTCAATCGAGCTTAGTTAATGCATAACATGTAAAGAAATATATCAAAACGATCCTTAGTAGACCAGAAGAAGTAAAGGTTTATTATCTCTACCTGGAATCAGTCATATGAAGGGCATCACCACAGCCAGCACACGTCTTATTATAGCCTGCGATGGAATTGCCATCCGCTTTAATTATGAAATGGTATCGCTTCGCACTTACCGGATTACTGCTCCATCCTAAACACAAACCCGAAACAAGATCAGCATATGAAGCAAAGCAATTCCGCTACAATCCTCAAAAATTAAACTACGATTCATTATTAATTAGTCCTTATGTTAATTCATAATCAGATTCACATAATAATTAAGCATCGCATGATTAAAGTCAAAAGTCGGATTATAAGATAAGCTTCCCGTTTTATTTTGTTTACTCATATATTATCCTTATAAAATATTTGCCGTCCAAGTCTGAAAACTGAGTGAAAGACATTCACAGCCTCCGTGGACCCCTTATAATTAGGGGCAGTTTAGGAAAAGAGAAGTTTATAAAAGGGGTAGGTTAGGCGAATATGAAGCGCATGCGTGGCCCACTAGCCCACTTCTATTTATTTTGTTTTTCGTTTCTATTTAATTTAATCAGCCTTTACTTTAATTGGGTAATGGGCCCGGACTAAAGGATTAGCTTCCACCTATGCATGGACAGGTCGGTCCCACTTCCACCAAATCGACTTTATTTTAACCTATGCTTTGGAAATATCAATTTAACCCCCTAAGCAAGACACACTATTATTTTTCTTCTTAACAAAACAATAAAATAGGATATAGACTAATTACAAAATGATGGACAAACACGCAACGGCTAAAACCCAATCATAGCTCCCCTCCCCCCACCACTAAACAGTGTAGTAGTATTTTCGGTAAATATTTTTCCCACCAAAAAAATTAATATTTCATGGTGTTTTCCGCCTAAACCAAAAACGAGCGCTTAAACCAATGACTTTCATTTATTGGAAAATAATTTTACTAAAAAAAAATAATCGGAATAAGCAGTTCCACGGCAGGAATTAAAAATCAACTGAGTCAGCGCGCCTGACTCGGTGTTGAGAACTCACCAACGACACGACATTGGTCGCAATAAACGGATCTGGATCTAGCAACATCCTCCTCCACGACGTCAAGGCAGACGATGGCAGGTCCGCCGTCGTCAACGGCTAGGTCGCCGACGCGGAAGAGGATCTGCCAGGTGAGCAGGTGGGGGAAGAGCGACGAAGGGGGTGGGAGGAGCGCGTGCTTTGTCAGGAACGCCCTAACGGTGGTCCTAAAAGGCTTGGCGGCCGCCGGCGAGTCTAGATCGCCGGCGCTTGGGAACGTGAGGAAATCACTGAGATCAGCAGTGACTCGCCTCTTGACCAGCCGCTTGGTAGGTCTTCCGTTCACCACCATGGTTTTTCCGTCAGATCTCCGCGCGTGAGGCTACGGAACGAATCCTCGTCTCAGATCTGGATCGATCGCAGATCGGACAGGCCAATAATCAGATACAGTAAATAAAATAAATTAGTCGTTGATGAAAAAAGGAGGAGGAAGAAGAAGAAGAAGAAGAAGAAGAAGAAGAAGATGAAAAACGTTTAGGAAGATCCGTAGGAAAAGGAACCGGAGGGGAGAGAGACGCAGAGGAGGGGTAGAGAGAGAGATGGAGACGAGGGAAAAGCGGAGGGGTTTGTTTCGGCGGGTTCGAGAGATTAGGGTTTCGTTGGTGTGATTGGGATTTCGGGGCTTTTTTGTACTTCTATATTATTTTTTAAGTTTTAGCAATTTCCCTCGATTTTCGCGACATATTATGTTTCGAGAATTTTATAAGTCGGTCTATAATTGAGAGGACAGATACACAGCATTTATTCAAATTTTAATAGCGAGTAAGAAATTAAATAGCTGTACATGCACCCCTTTTTTATAGTGGAGTAACAGTTTATGACTTGTCCTAATTCAAAAACAAATCGACCTAAATCCATAGCTTCATACTCTATAATTTTAAATTGATTGAATATATGGTAAGTGTTTACTATGTAAAAGAGGATAAGGATAGAAATAAGCTAATGTATACGGTATATTGCGAGGATGCTTAGATAGTAAGTTATTTATTTAATATTAATTAATGTTAATGTGAATTATTGACGATTGATGAAGTACGGAGTAATTGACAAAAGTGACCTCCTTCAAAAGTTTGAAGGACGATGGGAGGTGGCAGAACTGTAATAAGTTTAAAGTTCGAGATTTACTGAATAATACAAAAATGAGTCCAGTCAACTAATAAGCTAGATTTTTTTTTTCTTGAAAGAACTAATAAGCTAGTTTAAAATCAATATATATACTTTGGAGTAATTACTCCCCTACTTATTGGGGCATATTTAATGTTCTCACAGCTGAATTGATTATATTTAAGAAAAAATTTAATTAGCATACCTTATAAAAATAAACTATATTAAAAAAAATAAATTTTATTAAAAATAATTAAACCCTAAAGGAAAAAATTATTGACGTGACAATACCACGTCAACTGGTGACATATTAAGTGTGTCCGTCGTAAATATGGGAGCATTCTTGATATACTATGTCAAATCATTGTCATTTATTTTTTTTTATTTATTTTTGGGATATATACCACCCATTTAATAATTAAGGTCACAATACTCTTTTATTTACATAATTTATCATTGTGACATACTTTTAGACTCTGTTTATCGGTGCCCATCTCATGAGTCCCCCCGACCTACAACAATAAAGAAAAGGGAAATTATGCTATAGTTGAGAAGGGCTGTGCATTTCCAACAGACCATAACACTCCATTTTTCAGATTTTTTTAATCAATTGTTATTCCACATGTCAATATAGCATTGGTTACGTAAATTTTATCATGATATTATGATAAAATCATATTATCTTTTGCATAATATATTAAAAGAAATTAAAAATTATACTACAATTCATATTTTCCCCCTCTATAAATAGAGACCAAATTTAACATAATTATTCACAAATTAGAAATCATCTCTTATTCTCTTTTTCTTCGCAAATCATATCTATTTTATTTGTTCATCTTTTGGATCTCAAAGATAATTTCTACTCAAATTACCAAGATTTTTCTCCTCTCAAGGTTATTATCATAATCTTAACAATATTCAAAATTCTGAAGACTTCGATACCGGTTTGAATTCACAATTTTCACAAAATTTCACTCAATCTTCTATCTCTAAAGATCACCAACCAACTAAAAATATCTCTCAAAATTTTCGTCAAAATTCTTAGCTTCCACGAATAAACACTTCAAAAACTCCAAAAGTCTGAACAACTCAAGAAGATATAGCACTTATGTCTTCATGGTGTATCATTAGTGAGAATCCAGCTGTTGGAACCGATCAGGAAGATGCGTTTGGGATAGCATTTGGGAGTTGTACAAAAGGTGTTGAAGTTCGTTATGGGATAGCATTTGGGAGCTTTGGAAGGCCCTCATAACGCTCTTCAAAACGATCGAGCACACATGGCAGAAATTTGGTGATGATAATTAGATGATTAATTTTCGTATAATCTTTTCATCGATTGTTTATTTTGATTTTCGTGTTTCAATTATTGTAATTTCTATGTTGATTTGAGAATGCTCAGTTTAATATTAGTTTGTACTTTTTGAAATAATTTATTTTTTTAATTTTATTAAGTATTATTTTATATAATTAAATTATTATAAAAAATTAATTAAATAATAATATATTATGTCGTGGTTGAGCAGTTGAAGTGGTCACTAATAAACTTATAAAAATAGAGGTGGTTAGATGGGAGAAATAGTAAATTTATAGAAAAGAGATAAATAAATTTTATAATATAAAGGTGTGAATGTTTGGTTGAGAAGGAGGATGCTCATAAACAAAGTCTTATGACCCATTGAGAAGAAACTATTTACCAAAATGGAAATAACTAGGTTCACTAACCTAATAAAATCATGTCTAAATTCGCATGCTGAAAAGTAATATACATTTCTCCCACTACTAATCTACCTTTCTCCATAACTAATCTATATTTTCTAAATTCTCGTGCCGAAAATAGAAATGTGATTCTTATTCCACATACACTACAACCAATCAAATTAAATAATTCAAAATTACACACAAAATGTGGGACTTTTATTAATAAGTATATAAATAAGGCACTATTTCGATTATTAATAGAGGAAATGCATGTTAATTGTTAACTCTTATATATATGTTTGAATAGCCATGAGCTATACATATATTATATTGTTGATGTGAGATGGGCACTTCTATCTTATCAAAAATATTATGGTCACGTACATACATAATTGATAAGATAAGAGTATAGAGTTAATTTTATAAGATACAGTAACAGTTGACTATTTGAAACAACTTTAAGTGAATACGTGTATAGATCGTGCTTTAATCAATTTTTTTAATAATAATTATGTAACACGACGTGGTTGCGTTCTGCATCTATTGAAATTAAGGATAACGACAAGTGATAAACAAAAGATACTATATATACTTAAATTAAATTTAAAAAAAAATCACATAATAGTTGTGGAGTTGTTTCCCGTAAGAAATCAAAGCAACGTGAGAAGAGAGAATTAAGAGATTGGTTTGTTGCGGAGGGAGCATGCCAAGAAATGCAGCGAGCAACCCATAAATAATGCGTAAAATGACAAACAATGTGCAACAGAAAGTAATAAAAGCAAGGCAGGCGGCAGTATTTCAAGCCTATTTGTCCTAAAGAAAATTAATAATTAACAGGTCCATGCCAATGCCATGCATGTGTATACAGTATATATAATACTACTATAATGAGTAAATTGATTAAAGCAGATCATGAACATGATGGTGATGATGATGATGATGGTGGAGATTGAATGGCGGATGATGATATGTTTGATGGTGATGGTGATTTTTCCATCACCAAGGTGCAGAGTGATGGGGGCTGAGGAGGTGACAGCAATGTTTGCCTTTGGGGATTCATTGACTGATCCAGGGAACAACAACTATTTGAACTCCTTTGCAAAGGCCAACTACATGCCTTATGGAGTCGATTTCTATGGAGGGATGCCTTCTGGGAGATTCTGCAATGGAAAAACTTTTGTAGATTTTCTTGGTCGGTGCTCCCAGATCATATATATCCATCATATATCTAATATCGCTCTCTCTTAATTACAGTAATTATTACTACTTCATGTCTTAATTAATTAATTATCTCCGACCCATCATCGATCACTTTCTTGATTTACTGTGCATGCAGGAGAGATGTTGGGGCTTCCAGTTCTGCCACCTTACACGAGTCCTTTTGCAACTGGAAGAAATATTGTTAGAGGAGTCAACTATGCATCGGCTGCAGGAGGGATTCTTGAAGAAACGGGCCGAAATCTTGTATGTATATATCTATATATATACTGCTCTCTCTTACTATATGTTCTATATAAATATATTTATATTTGAATTTAAATAACAAATAAATATATATGCTGCAGGGCGAAAGATTCAGCTTGTCCCAACAAGTTGTCAACTTTGAGAGCACAGTGAGTGATTTGAGGAGGCAAATGGGAGATGCAGAAATGAGCAATTATTTGGCAAAGGCATTGGTTATAATGTGTGTGGGCAGCAACGACTACATTAATAACTATCTGCAGCCTTCTTTCTATGCAACCAGCTACATCTACTCCCCTAAAGACTATGCTGATCTTCTCATCAATCGTTACACGACCCAGATTTTGGTACTAAGTTACTAACATATGCATCTCATTAATTAATTAATTAATTAATTGATTCTCAGTTAATTAGCTTGTTGCATGCCTAGCTAATTGATTAGCTGATGATTAATTAAGTTACAAACTTACAATTAAGGCATGCATATGTATGTACTCTATATAATAATAATAATATATAAAGGACATGACAGGCACTGCATAGCTTAGGGCTCCGAAAATTTCTTGTGGGAGGCATTGGACCTCTGGGCTGCATCCCTAATCAGGTAGCCACGGGAAAAGGAAAGTGCATCGCTTACACCAACGACATAGCTTCTATCTTCAACACCCGACTTCGATCTCTAGTCGATAATCTCAACACCAACTACTCTAATAATATGAACAACGGGACGACCACCATATTTGCTTATGGCAATACTTTTGGAGTATTTTCTGACATACTCAACAATGCCAACACATATGGTAATGGTAATGGTAACACCATACCCTACCTTACGTAGGTAAAATCAATTAAGTACAGTAATTAATTAATGATGATTGTGGTAATGCATGCGTGCATGCAGGATTTAACGTGACAGATAGAGGGTGCTGCGGAATAGGTAGAAAGCGGGGGCAAATAACATGCCTCCCTCTGTCTACGCCTTGTAATAACAGGAAGCAGCATATCTTCTGGGATGCCTTTCATCCCACTGAAGCAGTCAACAGAATTCTGGCTCGTCGAGCTTACTGGGGATCCTCTTCAGATTGCCATCCACTTAATGTACGACAGATGATGTCTCTTATGTAGTACTAATAATATACATATATATCTAATTAATTTATTATTATTATAATAATAATAATGATAATGCACTAGCTAGCTACCTATCTTATTCTACGTATCTTATCTTATTATTATTAGAGGCAAACCCTAGAATAGCTATTCTCATAAGATAAAAATCTTTTTTAGCCAACAATAAAATAATGATTTATTTATAGTCATTTTTTATATGTAAGAACCATTATACCCTTGGTGAAACTTAATGAAAAAATAAAAATAAAACCCTAAAATCTATCCCCATCAGCCGCCCTCCCTCCCGTCCCCACGTGAGATGTCCATCTCTCTTTCTCTCTCTCTCTCTCACCACTTTCCAACCACCGCCGCTACCGTCATCAACCGCCGCCACTTCTCTTTCTCTCTTCTCGCCTTCCATCTATGTCCAATCGCCGCCTACACCAACCATTTCCATTACCGTTCTCTTTTTCTTTCTCTCTCTATCTCCCTTCCTCTCTTCCCCTCTTTTTTTTTTCTTCTTTTTCTAGCAAGTTTACGCCAACAATTGCAACCACCGCCTTTTATCTCATTCTCGGCCCACCCCCTCTGCGCCGCCGCCGGCACTGCATCTCGAAAATTTCTCGAAGGCGCTCGTCGTCATCGCCTCCTTAGCAAAATCAAAAATAAGAGGGATACACGATTTTACAGTTTCTCGTGTTCATGTTTGTGTGCACAAACAAGCTCTTTTTTTCATATTCGTGTGCACGACTGGACTTCACAAGCATTTTTGCTCGTGTTAGTGCACACGAACACGAGAAAAATAAGGATTGATCGTGCACACAAACATGAGTAACCTTAAATTCGTGCAACCCTCATGGTTAGTGATGACGACCACCAGAATCTGAGGCAGCGGCACTCACTCAACGTCTCATCATTGGGTAAGATGTGTATGCAGTAAGAGAGAGAGAGAGAGAGAGAGAGAGAGAGAGAGAGAGAGGATGAGAGTACTTGTGATTCTAGAAATCGAAGCAGCGGCAGCGGCGGAGCTAGGCGGTGGCAGAGGAAGTGTCCGAGGAGTTCAATTGATTTTTCAAAAGAGAGAGAGAGAGGACATAGGAGAGAGAGAGAGATAAAAAAAAACCAAAAATTGAGTCGTTATTTGCTGCTGAGAATTACTCCGTAGATGCCCATGTTTTCTTGCCGGAATATTAAGACGATGATCGTGGAAGTCGTCGGAGGCGATTCTGGTTGTGCGTTCTTTGTTCTCACTTTTTTTTTTGTTTTGCGCGGGGAAAAAATCAATAATAGCAAAAACAAGTTCGCTATAACTAAGTATATCGAGTAATTAGTGTAGAAGGGTATAAATGTCCTAAAATGTGTAAAGTGACTAGAATTAGACTATTATTTTATGATTGACTAAAATTAACATTTGTTATATCATATTGACTACTTTTGGTTATTTATGCATATTAATGAGGCAATGGACATTCCAAGTACCATTTAATGTTAATTTTAAAGTAGCAAGTACATCTATATATATATGTATCGACATGACGTGCCTTAATATTTATGGCATATGATATATCTATATTAAAATAAAATAAAAAGTCGATTTTAGCAAATTCTAAACTACTTTAAATGCGTTTCAACGCACAAAAAAGGGATATAAAACTTAATGTAATTGCATCACATTATTGTTTGGTACTCTTAATTAATTACGATAAAGTAGGGTGAATAATTGGATAACAAATCTTAATTATAATTGGCATTCGTAGGGTGCAACTCTAATTCGAAGGTTATTAATTAAGGTGGGGTGATAAGATAATTGCTCAATTTTGAGGGTTTAAAGGTGAAAACGTTAAGAAAATAATAATACTATCAATAAACAAATAAAAGGCGTAAAATATCTCGATACTTATTTGCTATCTCGAGAGGCCGCTCTAGCTGATTCGGCATTCCCGATACGACTTGAATCGAATTTTATACTCCCACTTCGACTTCCGATCCAACTCTACCTCTGTCTCCGTCTCTGCCTCTTGTATAACTATTGACGCTACCTTGTACTCGAATCCACAACTTCTTCTCTAAGCGATATGGAGCCGCCGGCAGTACAAGGGGACGGCGCTGGCGGAGTTAGGCGGCAGCAGCCGCAGCAACAAGCCGGGATGGGTCAGATGCTGACTGGAGTTATTCGGATAGCTGTCTTCTGGTACTTCGCCTCTAAATTCTTTGGGCCTAAGCGATCGCCCACTCAATCATCAACACAGATCTCCAATCTCTTCCACAAAGGAGAATCCCTGGTTCGTATTATTCTCTCACCTTGTAGTATTATTTACATGTGCCGATTTCTACTTTATTTGAGATTTGCTCACTATAATCAAGACATCATGATAAATTACTTCCCGTTGCGTGTCGTGCCAGCTCCTGTTCATCAATTTCTATATTAGTACTGATATTAGAGCTTGCTAACCTTGAATCTTGTTGTATGATTTTTGGGTCTCATTGTTGAATTGTGCTTCTCACTGGACTTTGATAATTAAGTTGTTGGAAAGGCCAATTCGTCGTGTGGAGAAGTTATATAATCTTTTGTTGGATCGATATGTAAGATTAAGATGCAAATTCCCCCAAAAATAATCCATGACTTAGATTTTTGCTGACCTATTTTGGACTACTAGTGCATATTTGAATTCATTGAAGCAAAACCTCTTAACTCCAGCCAGTATCTGGATATTTGATGTTTAGTAATATGCCCCTCTTATTATGGTCTGTAATTTACGTTGTTATGTATTGCATTGAAGCTGCACCACATGATATTTATAAGCACGATGTCAGTGTTGTTGGTTCACTTATTTTCCTTCCAATCGGGCCATCGGCACTGATACCGAGTACTATAAGGAAGGAACTAATTGACATGTTACTAGAACATCGTTTTGTAGACTAGTATACTAGATATTTTCTAATGATTATATTGTTTTCAGGACATGTGGCTGTACGTGTCTGAGCAAGAGAAATTTAACGACTTTGGGAATGAGGCTGCCCTTCTTTGGCAGGAGACAAATATACCTTATGCAGTTTGGACTACAGATAGTACCAGAACTCTGTCGTTGAAGTATCAACCTTCTGAGGTGCCCGTTATTCTGCTCGTGAACTGATTTCAAACTAATTGATTCGTATATTGGGTTTCACTTCTGATGCACTATGAATTATTCTACTGTTATCAGGCTTTAAAAAACAATGGAAGTCTATATGCCCATGTTTTCTTTGCTAAGTCTGGCTATCCACCAGATTCCAAGGATCCTGAGTACCAGCCATTGGCTGCTTTTGGGAGGACCCACCGTGAGATTCTGCTGGCTTATTTAATATTATCTTGCGCACTGGCTGTCACAGTGTTGGAGGTTTCAATGATCTAATTAGTTATCATTTACATGTATATAGCTGTTGTTGTATATTTGCCCAAGTCAAAGTCAGACAAGAGGAAGAGCCTGTTAGGGAATCCAGACGACTCTAGTGATGGTGAAAAGGTTATTGAGGTATTTTTTGATGTTTTCACTTTCTGATTCATTGATATCTGAATTAGTTATGCATGTTCTTAAGAGTTCCACTGAAAATTTTAATGCAAATATCAACTATTTAACCATATGAGTTTTCCTCTGGCGCTGTATCAAGCAGTTTGTGGCACTATGATGAAACTAATTTTGCTTCAGGTAGCCAAAGATGTTGAAGTAGATGAGAAAGAGGAAGGACCGGTGGAATGGAAGTCATACTGGAAACCGAATATTACCATTAATCTTGTTGATGATTTCACAAGGTATGATTGTCTAAACATTTAATTAACTGTCGATTTATTCTGCTTTTTCGTGATGATATCAACATCATAATTTTTTTATTTGGCAGATATCCAGAGAATGCAGTTCCTCCAAATATTGCTCCTTGTATCCTTGAGTAGTCGTCATCTTTTAGTACAGTCGTGGTAGTTTGTTTGGTTTTATCTCAAACGTGTCCTTCCTTGCTGTTGTGGTTTAAGTTTTCAGTCATCTTATTCTGCAGTGAGATAAAGATTCATGGGTTCGCTTGAATCTGAAAAATGATACTAGCAATCATAGCATAGCATGACTGACTGCTTAAGACATCCTGGCATATCATTCTTCCATCACACCCAGATTAATGCAATCATGACTGATTACTATGTTTAGCTTGAGCCTTGAAATATGAATATATTTATCACAATTCTCTTGTGGAACTGCATTTTCATATATATTACTCTGTCAAAGGAAGATCTTTTAATGCATACTATCTGTAATGGGATGATTGACTCCTACACATTTACACCATCAAAGCTTCATAGTACCTATTCCCTGACTTGGACCATTAGACATGAACATTGAGCCCACTACAGGAAATTACTTCCCAACTGTCTTCTTCAATGAGTTCTGGTTACTTCGGGATAAGTTAGTACAACTGAATGAGACAGTGAATGAATTGCCACTAAATCTGGAGGTTGGTCCCATTAGCATGACAAAATGGCAACTCTTCCTACAGATCGACCAATCATTCCAGGTTCATAGGAGTTATGGAAGCATGCTCGAAGGGGAAGCTGATGAACTTAAGGTATGGCTATTGATCATCTATTGTTGCCGACATCATAACAGTTATTTATGAGAAATATATTTGGAGTTTGTAATGGTTATTCATCCACCAGGAATTGATATTATATAAAGGACAACTTGAGTATTCCATGCCCTGGCCTCTATAGCTCTTTAATTTTTTTATTATTGTACCAACATATGAACTGGTGCCTGATTGTTTGACGAACTGACTGTTTCAACAGAGAGTTTTTCTGGAAGGAAACCCTTATCTTTTAGCAATTACCATGGTGGTCTCAGCTCTTCACTCTATATTTGACTTCTTGGCTTTTAAGAATGGTAATGATATTTTCTCATCTTATGCTCTTGCGATGAACATGCATTTGTAGCTACTGCTAAACCATGTTGCTTATATCTACAGATATCCAGTTCTGGAATAAAAACAAGTCAATGGAGGGGTTATCTGCAAAATCTGTTGTTGTGAATTTCTTTTGTCAGCTAATTGTCTTCCTCTACTTGCTTGACAATGAAACTTCATGGATGATACTTGCAAGTTCTGGTATTGGCTGCTGCATTGAGTTCTGGAAAATAGGGAAAGCTATGCACATTGAGGTAATTTGTTATTTAGTTTATGCTTAAGCTCTGAAAATTTTCAGCATCCAATTTTAAATAGCTCATGCTTTCAATCACTAACTTCGCTAGAAACTGTCATTCTTGTTTCCCTTCTCTCCCAGATTGACAGAAGCGGTATGATACCTATGCTGAGGTTCCGTGACCGTGATTCATATGCCACAAACAAGACCAAGGAATATGATGATCTTGCTATGAAGTACTTGACATATGTCTTGTTGTTTCTTGCTGTCTGTTTCTCTATTTACTCTCTAAAGTATGAACGCCACAAGAGCTGGTATTCTTGGATCCTTTCATCCCTTACAAGCTGCGTCTATATGTTCGGTAAGCATTTTGATTGTGTTTTCAGATTTCCGTATCATCTTGGTGGTGTGGCATATTGTTATCCCTTTTTGCATTCAGCTTTGACTCACTTTTCAGCTTTAAGCACTCAGTGTACGAATCACCTTTTTTGAATTTTGCTTCTCGTGTGTACTCCTGCATATACTGTCATGGATGAAATCCGTACTAATATGCTGGGGGGACTAATTTCCTTTTCGCAAGGATGTAAAATGTTTGCCTTTTGTGATAGTTGTGGCCCCTGCTATTTAGCTCCTAGTTTAGGAGCTCTAGGAAAATTGTTTGTCATGAATGTTATGCCTAACTGTATATTGTTAGAATCACCAGTCAAAAGTTCTTGAAATGTTGCCAAAACAATTGAAATAAGTTTGGTGAATTGATATTTCCTTTCAGGATGTTGTCTTCCGAACATAATCATATACCATTTTCCTGCTGCAGGTTTTATCATGATGTGCCCTCAGCTGTTTATCAATTATAAGCTAAAGTCTGTTGCCCATCTCCCTTGGAGGCAGATGACATACAAATTTCTGAACACAATCATCGACGATCTCTTTGCTTTTGTGATTAAGATGCCAATACTACACCGACTTTCTGTCTTCCGTGATGGTGAGTTGTTTGTGTCCTAACTTGTCAGTGAACATCTATCTTAAACCAAATTGGTGCTTAGTTTTAATATGAGGTTGGGTGAACAGAGCAATAACGGGGAAATAATGCAGTGGTTATGAATCTCACACCTATGGGGTGGTTGATTTTGTATGCTGGATGATGACAGCAGAATTGATAAAATGGGGGAGACGAGTTTAGTTTGTGTCGGAAGATAAGAGAGAGGCGAAAGATGATATACTAGTACTATTGAATATGTGTAGTATTTGGCATCCCTTAGTTTCTAAACCTTGTCCTTGTTAATTCTTTTTTTGTTGGTGCAGATGTCATATTTTTGATATATCTTTATCAAAGATGGGTGTACCCGGTAGACAAGAAACGTGTGAATGAATTTGGTTTCGGCGGGGAAGATGATCCAGCCTTAGCTGGTGCAGATTCAACAGAAAGGACTGCCTTAATGGGTACAGATTCAACAGAACAAACGGAAGAGGACAAGAAAACTAACTGAGCAGCTAGATTTGACCTAAACAAATTCATAGGTGTATAACTCAAAACAGATTAGTTATGGGATCGTTTTCTTGATCAATTTTATATGATATTTATTGCTTAATGTTTGCAGCAATATTTAGCTTTTTTTTTTTTTTTTTTTGACATGTTATTGGATTTTGTTTTCCTTTTTTATTTTAAGATTCATGTTTTAAGATTCATGGACTCCTCGGATTCAGTGTAGTACATTTTTGCCATGTGAAATTGCTATATGTTTTGGCCTAGTTCATTGTAACAAATTGATGCATTTGACTAAATTTGTTCACATGCTTCATTATATTGGAGTATTTTAAACCTTGAAGTTTCAATTTCTGAAAAAAACAAACCAAAAGCTAGTTTTATAGCATTTCAAATTAATTGAAATTTGTGAATTTCTAAATTCACAAGTATACATGAAAGTAAAAAGGGAGATAAATTTTATGGGGTCTATATTAATGGTAGGGTAAAAAATGAATGGTAGGGTGCAAAGTACTAAGCACAAGGTACACACACAACAAAGTAGTGCTTGTATGCGCGGGAAAAAAGGAAGAGGCATGGGTCATTCCGAATTTTATTTACTACCTCCATCCCAACCCATTAGTCATAGTTTGAATATCACATGGACCAAGAAAATGGTCAAAAAAGTGAAAAAGTATAAATTTAAAAGAAAATTAGTGTGAAAAAGTACAAAATTTAGGATGAAAAGTACAAAAAGTACTAATTGGGCCCTGAAATCTACGTTAAATATTTCCTTATTTAGAAATGTGACTAATGTAATGAGACGGACCAAAACGGAAATATGACTAATGTAACGGGAAGGAGGTAGTATATTCGAAAACCAAATTTCAAAAGCACTCACAGAGGAAGAGGAAGCTGGAGAGAGAGGGAGAGAGATGGTGAGTGCGAGAGGCCGAGGGAGAGGGAGAGGGAGAGGGGGAAGTGAGAGAACCAAAGCAGAAGACGAGGGCGGTGATAATAGGAGAGGAGAATATGAAGAATCGAGAGCGCAAAGAATCAAGGAAAATATGGAGAGAATGAAGAGCCTCGGCATTGCTGACCTTTCCAAACAGCTCAAGCCCCCTTCTTCCGCTTCCTCTGCCCCTGTCCGCAAACCCAAGCCTGAGCCTTCATATGCTCCTACTCGCCGCTCTTCTAGGTTCGAATTTTCTTTCATCTTTGGGAATTTCTGATTTCCCTAGCATTTTTTTTGTTCTGTTTTGAAGTAGAGTAAATTTGTTCAGGTTGAAAGAGGTGCCGCCAGTGTCTTACGTGGAGGAGAAACCTCCCAAGAAGGAACAGTCCTCGATCTCGAAGAAGGTGAATATCCAAATTCAACCAGGTCAGAATCCAGAGATTTACACAGACGAACAGGAGAAGCTGTTGGGCGACTCTGAGGCTGCTTGGACTCTCTGTGTTGATGGATATGACGAAGATGGAATGCGTATATATGATCCTTTTGAGGGAAAGAGCTGCCACCAATGCAGGTACCTGTGATTCTTCTTTCTTCACCACTAGCAGTAGCAGCCTTAATTAATAAATGCTGGACATTATTAACATTATGTTGGAGTACTTCTTTCCATCCATTTCTCCCAACTGTGCCTTTACTGACATGCCTGCATATCAAATGTGCTCTAGCCTTGTTGACTTCATTTCCATTTTCACAATGTTTGCAGACAAAAGACTCTCGGACTGCATACCAAGTGCAGCAAGTGCAGCGCCGTCTCAGGGCAGTTTTGTGGAGATTGTTTATACATGAGGTAGTCACGTGTTTAGCATTTCTTAGTGCAGATTTGGCATCTGACATATTGCCTGTGATCTAGATTAGAAATGTATTCATTGATCGCCGTGGGTGCATTAATAATTAATGGGAGTGTTGTGGATGAGGTCCTCTGGCCCTAATGGTATTTGTGTATTCATGTTTATTCTATCCATGACAAACCACCATTAGGTGAATGGTCATACAATTACTACAAACTAGCAATCCAACTCACTTGGTACTTAGTTTTGCTCCGTGCTAGGTTATTAGAAGTACTAGATAGTATATAGATAAAACATATTTATTCTTGTCACTTATTTTATTTGTGGTGGTTGGTTCTATTGAAAAATTAAGGTACGGGGAGAATGTCGCAGAGGTTAATCTGAAGCAAGACTGGGTTTGCCCTGTATGCCGTGGAATATGCAACTGCAGTCGCTGTAGAAGAGATAAAGGGTGGAACCCTACTGGAGCAATCTACAGGAAGGTAATTTTAACAAGTCTCTTCTTGTTCCCTTGGTAATCTGTTGCAGTCGGCTGATTCTGCAATATTAACTATGATGTATATCAGTGTGATAGAATCAGAATGGAACTGAACTGATAAGCGTATAATTAATAATTAACAGGTTCAGCAGCTAGGTTTCAAATCAGTTGCGCATTACCTCATTCAGACTCGTCGTGAGGGAGCAATTGTTGCTGAAAGTCCATCGACTGGTGATGATGAAAAAGTAGGATTGTCTGATGCACTTCAACAGCCAGGAATCAAGGAACATGAAACAACTGAAGATATTATGGAAGCGGACGGTGATGGTGACTATGAAGGAGATGATGATGATGGTGATGATGAATGAAGAGCACAGTGAATATGATAGCAATGGGAAGATAGAATGACGAGACTTCTGAGCTACTTAGTTCCTGTAGAGCTTCTTTTATCTGCTATGCCTTGGAGGCTGTAAAGAGCCCTTTCGTTTTTTGACAAGTATGCATGACAGCGTGCCGGTGCTAGTCGTAGCTAGATTTTGAGGTCCGATGATACTTGAAGTGTTTATAGTATTAGGCTTGAGGACTTGTCTCCTACAGTGACAATGTTCGTTTGTGTCTTAATTCTCAACTTATCAGTGAACACTTATCTTAAATCAAGTTCTTGCTGAGTTAATATGAGGTTGGAGGAACAATGCAGTACAGAGATATATTAAACTCATGCCTATGGGGAGGTAGATTTTGTATGCTGGATGATGACAACAGAACTAATTGATAATATGAGAGATGAATTTAGTTTGTGTTGGAAGATGAGGAAAAGGCCATGGATGATAATATGTATTAACTTTGTGTAGTTTTTGGCAGTCCTTAGTTTCTTATAACCTGTTAACTTTTGTTTGTGCAAATGTCATATTTTTGATATATCTCTATCAAAGATGGGTGTACCCGGTAGAGAAGAAACGTGTTAACTTTTCTCGTAACTTGTTGGTATGTTCCACTATATGCTCTCAAATCTTTGAGTTGCGCAAATGCAAAAAATTGTGAAGGGTCCTCTGTGGATGCACTTAAAACCTAGGAACATAAAACAACAGAAGATATGGAAGGATGATGAAGAGCACAATGACTTTGATAGCAATGAGAAGATAGAATGACCACACTTGTGAGCTACTTTTATTCAAACAACTTAAAAAATTAACATGAATCTTTCTTAGTCCTTATAGGCAGAGCTTCTTCTGTTTGTTATGTGCCCTGGAGGCTGTCACAAACCCCCTCGTTTTCCACAGAATGTTGGGGCTAGTTTTGGCTAGATTTTGAGGTGGATTGATACTGAAAATGTTCATAGTACTAGGCTTAAGGACTTGTGAACTAGAGTGACGATGTTTGTTTATTATGATCACAGTGATCTTAGAAATTTCTGCATAGCCTTTCAATAAAAGAAATTGTTGTATGGAAATGATAAGTGCATATCATTTTGTTGATTTATTTTTGTGTTTCAGAGGGAACACAGTAAGAAGCAGTTGTGCTTGTGGTCAATTTAAAGAATTTAGAGGAGATGGAGATGGAGATGGAGATGTTTGAAGGATTATAGTATATGATGAATGCAGGAAATGTTTTTGGGGCAACTGGTCTGGGACCCTCTCTAATGTCTAGATATTTTTAGCCTTGGATATTATTCTTCTGCATATGCTATGCTATGTGCAGTATATTAGTAGTATTAAACATGAAACATGAAACATGAAAAGAAGGTAGGAATCATACAAACTTAGAAATGGTTTTGTGAGTCTGAAATTTGATGATAATATATCAGTAGAGTAGTGTAATGTAGATGTAGATAAAGAAATACTACTAACAATTTTTATGGCAAGATTAATGTTAACTGTAGCAGAATGAGAATGTAGTCTTGTAATACTGTACTAGAAAAGAACAGAGTATATCCGCCTCATTAAAGCATAAATCCAATAATTAAAATCCCAGCTAACTCCCTCCTAACATATATGCTGTACTGTACCCACAATCATAAATACACACACACCCACAAACATTTTCTTTTTCTATTTTTCTCTTTTTCTAACCAATGATTCGATTTGCAATAACTGAATATCGGGACAAATAATGCTCAAATATATAAAGAGATCGATCGATAAATAGATAGATACAGTACAGACTACAGAGCGCGCACTCAAAACTCTGATCATGATCGCACCAGAAGACTTTACCTTTCCCGTTATTAGCACCGACACCAACACCAACACCAACGCCGCCGTCATTCTGCCGCCTCTCTGGAGAATCTCCGATTCAGATCAGGGGAGCACCGCCGCCAGACAGCGGCGGACGTTCGCCGGCCAAATCACCAAGGTCGACGGTCAAGGATCAGAAGCAGAAGCGGAATCGCAGGAGAAGATGGACCTACTGTGGGAGGATTTCAACGAACAACTACAGAGCTCCGTCGATTCTTCCGATTCCGAAACTCATAATAATAATAATAATTGCCCCAGCGATGAATTCGAAGAGTACGCTAATGTGCGCCGATTGAAATTGATCCGCGCAAAGCCGAAGAAACTGGGATCGTTGGTGAAGGAAATGAAGAAGCTTTTCTCGGTCAGCAGCAATCAACCTATCAACTAATTGAGTACTCGCCGCTCATAATATACATTTCCGCGCACGCGCACACACACTGTAAATATATTTATTGTATGTAACTGTAATGTAGAAGAAGAAGAAGAAAGGTTGATTCTGTATTGGATATATATTGAGGTTTTAATTGATTAACTAGTGTTAGCAACTCGTGCGTTGCACGGTTATGTATGTATAGCATAAAAGCACACACATATCAGTCCAACGCACAATGATGTTGCACATAGGGGTGAGCAATACTTGAAAAAAATCCAAAAATCAAACCGAACCGAATTGAATCGAAATATAAATTTGGTTCGATTATTTTGATATTTGATTTGGTTTCGCTTTTGATTTTTAAGAAACTTTGATATTTGGTTTGATTTCGGTTTAAGAAATCAAAAAATTAAAAACCAAACCGAAATTATAAATAATATTAAATATTTAAAAAGATACGAAAACTATTTAGCATATGATATAGAAAATTAAATTAATAATATTCTCTAAATACTCAAATGATAAATAATTGAGATATAATTACCTAATCATAAACATTATTCTTCATAATTCTCTCAACATCACTCTCATCTTATCAACTATACAACCGGCGATATTATTTAAAAAAAATAATTCATATTAAATAACATTTTAATTTTTGATATTTTGGTATTTTACCATAATCCAACCAAAAATTTCAGTTCGGTTCGGTCATGTTTGGTTTTGCATTGTTTAGATCGATTGGTTTCTAATAATAACAAATCAGTTATTTCGATTTTAGCAATTTGATTCGGTTTGGTAACCGCAGTGAGCCATGCTCACCCCTCTAGTTGCACTCATGGGCGAAGATGTATTATGCATTATGCATATATAAAGTGAGAGCAGATACTCTAAATGTTAAATAATTCAAAAAAATTATAAATGTAACTGAGCAAAATAAAGAGAAAAAATAGAAAAAAATTAAAAGAATAGGGAAAAAAATGAACTCAAGCTACAAATTGAGATAGATGATTTGGCTCAAGCTGCAAATTGGGTTTCGAAGAAAGCTGCAATTGGAACTATCTAGATAGAGATATATATAAATCATGGAAAACTAAAATATGAGAGAGATATAAATTAAGAAAATAAAATGATGATCGAAGATATACAACTCCCTATATATCAATAATGGATACAAAAATTGGCTCTCATTTTTCAATTCTCAGTTAAGATTGAATTAATTTTGGAATCCAACTTTTGGAGCCCAATTCTCGGTATTCCATAATGCTAGATAATCATCAACATCTATCATAGTATTAACCAACAGTCTGAACTTTAACCTCATTTTCAATCAATAGTTTAGTGAATAATAAACGCAGTTCAGTTGGTAAGACGCTTCTCCTCCAATCCAAGAGGTCGGGGGTTCGAATCACCCCGGGTACGTGTGTGTGTGAGTGTGTTGTGTTTGCCTGATAAAAAAAAATGTTAGTTTTGAAGAGAAAATGACAATTCTATAATTCTTGACAACAATTTAGTTTTTATATATTGTACAGATTAATTAATATTGCATTTCACTTATTTTTGTTAGCATTCTCCCTCAAAAGGGGTAGGGCCTTTAATTTGAGGTCGGTCCAGTAGGGGACGATACCACCGGCCCATTTATTTATTCGCGCCAGCCCCATTCCCAACACCCTAAACTGATCCACCTCTCTCTCTCTCTCTCTCTCTCTCTATATATATATATATATATATACACACGTAATATTGAGAGTAGTCGGTAGAGAAGGAAAAGGAGCGGCAAATAAATTAAATTAAATTAAAAAAAAGAATGAAGAAGATGGAGGCTAAAACCCTACCAGATTAGGGTCCGTGATTGGAAGCTTCATGGTTGCCTTGGCCGTGTATCATCAGAACCCCATCAAACGCTACTTGCGAAAATATTTGAATCCCTACATCAAAATTAGCTTCCCCGGCCGAGTACGAAGGCGACGGCTTCGAACGGAGTACCTCAACGTCCACTCCACCAACCAGGCCAAGCACCTGCACGCCACCCTCGTCCGCGGCAGCGAAGCCGTCATGGCCAACCAAGAGGAGGTCACCGACCACTTCAAAGGCATCAAGCAAGCTCCTCATAGACCATCTCCTTGTCCTCTAGGGGCGGCGAGGGGAAGAGGTCTTTCACTCTCAATTTTCATGGAAGATATCGCCATGCCATCTATGATGAGTATTTGAAGCACGTGTTTGAGCAAGGGAAGGCCATTGCCCTAAAAGAGAGGCGGATCGGAGAAAGCTCTTTACCAATAATAACAAGGGCGGGGAAGGCAGCCACTTTCCGTACCTTGGCCATGGATCCAGATAAGAAGCAATGAGATCATCGACGAGACGATCTCATCAACTTCTCCCAGTCTAAGTCTTAGGGTTACTATCAGTCGGTGGGGAAAGCGTGGAAGCGGGGGTGGGTATCTCCTCTACGGACCTCCCGGGACGGGCAAATCCACCATGGTCGCCGCCATGGCCAATCTCTTAAACTACGACGTGTACTATCTGGAGCTTACGGCAGTGAAGGACAACACGGAGCTGAGGAAGCTGCTCATCGACACCTCCGATCCGGCAAATCCATCATCGTCATCGAAGACATTGACTCCTCGCTGGAGCTGACGACCGGGGCAGAGGAAGAATAATAGTGATAATAAAGATAAAAAGAAGATGGAGGGGAGCGAGGTGACGCTTTCAGGGCTGCTCAACTTCATCGACGGGGGGGGTGTGTTCGGCGAGTGGAGGAGAGAGAATCATTGTGTTCACCACGAACTACGTGGAGAAGCTGTGGATCAGCTCTCATCAGAAGAGGGAGAATGGACATGCACATCCAGCTCTCCTTCAAGGTTTTGGCGAACAACTATCTGAGCTTGGAAGAAGACGAATTGTTCGATATAATCAGGCAGCTGTTGGAGTTAGAGGAGCGAAGATGACTCTGGCTGATGTAGCTGAGAATCTGATGCCCAAATTCCGTGGTGAGGATAAGGAGAGTTGTTTGATGTGATTGGTAAGAGCGATAGAGGAGGAGGCCAAATCAGGCGAAGAGGAGTAGAATAAGAGGAGGAGCAAAAAACTACACAAGAGACGGAGAAGGAAAATGGTGATGCGGCCAACAGTAGTAATGGAGTAGTCAAAGAAAATGCAATTAAGCAACTCCTACTACTATATATATAGTATAGCTACCTAGGGCTAGGGAATTTAATTAGAGAAGCCGATCGAGCAGGGGAGAGAGTGTTGGGGTTATATACTGCAAATCATACTTTTATGCGTGTATACTAACGTGTATCTTCATGTTTTATGGAAATAAATATATTGTCATATGATTTGCATATTAATTCGTGTTATGGTTATGCAAA
Source organism: Mentha longifolia (assembly GCA_001642375.2). Taxonomy (NCBI): domain Eukaryota; kingdom Viridiplantae; phylum Streptophyta; class Magnoliopsida; order Lamiales; family Lamiaceae; genus Mentha; species Mentha longifolia. The sequence goes on from CM038115.1 coordinate 32,906,585, forward strand.
TAAACATCCGGTACTATATATTATAGATAATATGGTGTGGGTGGTCGCACGGAAGATCATATTATCGGTTTCTTATATGGTTAAATAGTGTTCGCAACCGAAAGTAATCTTGGACAAATTACTTGTTAAGGTTGTAGTATAATGCTGGATAATAGTTGGTCTTGGCTATTAGCTTATACTAGTGCATATGATCAGAGTTGCACTGAACGGGATCGAGGTGAGATAAATCCTTTTATACTGACTTATTAAAGATCACATCTCGGACGATTATTATTTCTTAATTCTAGTTGTCATAATATTCAATTATGTATTTATAATAGTTATTGCTTTGATTTACCATGAGTTAGAGTTATCGCAACTCAAAGAATCTCCGTATCTTGGGTAATAATATTATAAATATGATAATTAATATTATAGCTAGAAATCGTGTCTCGGTGCGCCGAGTTGATGATGTCCCCTTGAGGCGTTCTAAGATTATTATATCAAACCCTGCAGGTGGATTAAGTTCCGATATAATAATGAGGTTGAACGGGTACACTCTTGGTATAAGATATTAATTAATTGGAGCAGTCAGTAGCTTAAATTAATTAATGGACATGCGATATCTTAAACACGGGAAATAATATAATTCAAAGAGGAGCCCGATATGTAGTAATTGGGGAATGGACGGCGATGCAATATTATTTTACTATAGTGGAAAGACTATAATATTAATATAATTAAATAGAGTATCTTGGGCCAGAGAATACTTGGATTATTTAATTATATTGGAAGACCCAGTCCATGTCCTCCTCAAGATCCTTAGAGTAGCCCAATAGAGCATAGCCTGGACCCATTAACCAAGCCCTGACTTCTCCACCACTCCACTTCTTATCTATATATAAGGGATAAGTGGAGAGTGAACATACGTGATTTTCATTCTTCACAATCTGGAAGAAGGGGCACCGGTTTCTGGGTAGTACAGAGAAGATAGATTTTCGCCCACTCGAAATTCTTCTCATTGCTAGGGAATACTCTAGAAGATCTCGAGGTTTACGATCAAGAGCTAGATCTCGTGTGCAGAGATCTAGTGCGTGGAAGATCATTACCTCGACTCAGAATTCCACCGGTGTTACACAAACAGGTATATGATTCTAGATCTGTTTCCGCTTTCAAGATCTGAATTCATATGTTAATAATTATTGTAATTAATTAACTCTACATCCGAGGGATCCCGGATCCAACAGAGAGGGGAGTAGCGCGTTGGATATTGATCGATCTTGTTTTTCAAGGATGATTAATGCACGTAGACAAGAGATTAATGAACACAAAAATAAAGAGACACGAGGGATTTACGTGGTTCGATCTACCGGAATAGATCTACGTCCACGGAGCAAAAGAGGTTATTGATGTTATTGCTAATATGTGTAGCTTACAAAGATTCTTCTCCCCCTTCAATCTATTCTAAACCCCTATTTATATACAAATACATAGAGTTCGACTATAATACGAATCCTTCTCCTATTTGGACTCTTTGGCTTGATCTCCTCCTTCATGGATAAACATCGAGCTTCTATATCTCCTTTAGAGCTTGAATTGTAGTCGATGTCGGAGTCTTGGTTGCCTCGGTGACAGTCTTCAATTAGGCCAAGCTTCGTGGGCCAAGCTTATCCGGGCCCAGTTATATTGGGCCTAATGCTTTGGGCCTAGGAGCTAGGCTATATCCTATCACATCCCCCCCCAAAAAGATGTAGAAGCGAGGATGTGACTTAGGGGGAATAGCGGAGGTAGTAGTGAAGTAGAGTTGTAGGCAATCACGTACCGCCTCGTTAAGATGAGGCCGACAAAGTTGAGTGCGTACTGCCTTGTTAAAATGAGGTCGGCGAAAAATACTTGCCCCGTCAAAAAAGAAATTCGACGAAGTCGAGTTCACACCGCCTCGTTAAGACGAGGTCGGCGAAAAATACTTGCCCCGTTGAAAAAGAAATTCGACGAAGTCTCCTCGTTAAGACGAGGTCGGCGAAAAATAACTACCGAAGACGAACACGGGATGTCAGTTACTTTAATTAATGCGCCTGTTGGGTTCCCGATAAAGTTGGGCCGGATTGGAAGTGGGGGAAACTGAAAGGACATAAGGAAGAGAAAACGTCTTTGATACGCCATTTCTAATACCGTTCCCAAATTTCAAAAATCTCTTCTACAACTCTCTCTTGTCTTTCGCCGCCTGCAACCCGCACCGCTGTTATCGCCACCACCGTTTACCACCGTCGAAATCTCCACTTCCTTCACAAGTAAGTTATTCCGTCATGGGTTCTTCTTCTCGTGTTAGTCAGTCCGACAGCGGCGGAAGCCGTGAGGGGTCTGGTTCGTCGTCGGGTTCTCCGGCTACGGCGTCGGGACGGTCGCCATTTGTAGATGTAGAATGTTATACGATCGATTCCCTTGTCCCTAGAGTTCATAGGGTATTTTTTTCTTCCGTGGGTGAAGATTTTAGGAAAGTTCGCCAATTTTCATCGATTTTGGACGCTCCGATGATCCAAAATATTGCAAAAAAGTATTTATTTCCCAAATCCGCCCTTCTTCTTACTCCCCGCCCGGAAGATAGGGCTTGTGCGCCTCCGGTGGGCTTTTTCACCGTTTACGAGGACTGCTTAAAATGCGGTCTTCGTTTCCCTCTTTCTCCTATTTTTGCCGATTTACACAGGAAGTTCGGTATCGCCCTAGGGTAGATTATGCCGAACTCCTTTAAGCAATTGATTGCTCTTGGTATCGAGGCTGGTCGCCTCAGGTCTCCTCTTACACTAGGATTGATCCTTAGGTTTTTTCAGCTTAAGCCGAGCACATGGTGGTTTTACCTATCCCCTAGGCGCGACTTTAGGATAGAGACGAAGTCTAAAATCCTGAGCTGGCAGAGGAAAATTTTCTTCTGCCGGATTGAAGAGGTTCCCCAGTGTGCGTAGAAAGCCGATAGTTTAGGAAATCAAGGCACCGAAGAGGAATTCGGTGCCCTCGAAAGGAGTTTAGGGGAGCTCAGCATCGTCTTTGAAGAATATTGCGAGGCCGAGCTCGCCATGATGGGGCTGAGCCCTTTTGATCCTATTTTAATGGAGGATCCGACGAAGGGTGAGGCCCTACTCTGTGTTGTGTATATATGCTTGAATTTTGTTTTAATCCATGCTTTGCTTTGTAGTGAACTTCGGCGACATGAAGAGGAAGAGGACAGAGGTCGGTCGAGCCAGAGAAGACGGCGTTGGCAGCCTCGTCAGAGGGAACTACTGATGTGGTCGGCTCTCAGTTATTGGGTCCGCCACCCTCGGTCGAAGAAACCTCGGAGTAAGGAGGCCGACGTAGTCGTCGTACCCTCCGAGGATGAGGAAGGCGTCCTTGGTCGGTCCGCCGACCCGGGAGCAGGTCGTCGCCGGGGATTTCCCGAGGTTTGCCTTCCTTCCTTGTACATTTATTTGGTTATTATTCAGTGCCTTTTAACGCGAGTTGTTATTACAGGGGGCAGAGTATATGGCGGCCGAGCTTACGAGCTTCCTCAACAATGGGGTTGCTCGTTACCATAAGCTGGTTCAGGTGGCCCGGACTCTGGAGAAAGAGAAGGGCGACCTTGTGAAGAAAGTAGCCGAAGTGGAACTGAAGGTCCGCAATGCGGAAAAGAGGGAGTCCGCCGCGCTGAAGGCTGCCGAAGAGGCGAAGGATGAGGCGGTCTCGGAGAGGGCCAGGGTGGCCACAATTGTGGCTGAGGTAGCGTCCTCCTAGGGACAGGTGCTTCGCGCTTTTGCAGAGAGGCTGTTCCTCTCTGGGAAGTTCTCCGAGCTGGCTACCGAACTCGCTGCCATTCTAACATCGTCAGTGGCGTCAGAAAAGATCGATGAGATCTCCGTGGACTACCCGGACTTGGATAAATCCAAGTATGGGTACGAGGTGATAACCAAAGAGGCTCTGCTTTGTGATTACACGAGGGCCTTGACGGAGGGCCTTAAAGCCTTTCCCGTCTTGGAGTCTCTTGCCTTGTCGTCGTCTGTACTGACGCCCGAAGCAATCCGGGCCTGCCCAGTGGACAAGGATGAGGTTCTTGAGGAGGCAATCGCCAACTTAGGCATGGAGCCGGTGATTGACGAATCTGAGAATGTCGAGGCCGATCCCCACAAGCGCGGGCAGGAGGAGACGACCTCTGGAGGGGTCAGTGGCTGATCCTCTTTTTCTTTTCTTTTTTTGTTTTTTGTGTAGGCCTTATGTACTTCGGCATCATTAGGATGTCGTTCCTTTCTGCCAAAGTGGCCTTAATAAAGATTCCAATTTGTATTGAAATCTGTTTCTTTCTTATAGTCTTCGTCTCCCTAACTTTTTGATGCTACTCCATATGTCGATCAAATCAATAACCTGTCTCAAATCCTCGAGGCCAAAAATCAAGAAATTTTGTACTTGAAGGGGGTCCTTGGTCATATGCAAGATGAAGCCGAAGTGCGACATGTCGCTGCTCAAGAGAGGCATGACGAGCTACATGCTCGGCTTCTTGAGCTTAAAGATAAGTTTGAAATTGCCGAGGACAAGATTCGAAAGTCCGAGCTGATTGCTGAGGAGCATGCAGAGTATGAGTCCATTATTCGTCGAGCTGGAGGATCCACAATTTCTGAGACCTATGATAAGGTCAAAGACCTCAAAGCTCGATGTCGAAGCTACAATAATCAATACGGGGATGACTCTTGGCAGCTTCGGGATGAGTTTAAGGAACTCGTGCGAGTAGCAAGCATCTATGAGACAGTCCTGGATCGCTGCCCGAAGTTAAAACGTCGTATCTTGTTAGAGGCTGAGCGTTTGACTTCGACAACCCATGGATCTAACTTGATTCTTGACCGCACTTCCAGGGAATTCTTGGAGGGTGATTCTTCAAGTTCGGGTAATCCTGCTCCTAGGTTTGTCGAACGTCACTCTTCAGAGTTTTATAGTCAAGAGCGAAGACCGGCACCCGGACGAGGTCGAGGTCGAGTGATCCAGAATACCCGAGGTCAAGGTACTCAGGTTAGCCGAGGCAGAGGTCGGAGCTTAGCTCAAGGACGAGGTCGAGGCCGGCTTAGTATAGATAATATCTTAAACTTCAACTCTGGTAGGGATTTTGCCAGAGATTGACTTAGTTTTAGTTGGCCTCCGGGCTCCTCGTCTTCATAATGTAATACTTATATATTTTCCCTCTTACATGAAATAAAGTGGGATTTTTACGTAAGTCTTGTTGTCAAGCCTTTTTTCCTTGTTTTTGAATAGGGTAGTTCTCCCTAGGTAAGCTTGAAATAATTCGTCCTCGTTTAAGGACGAGGTTTACTTTTGGTGGCTCTTAAATTCGAGACGTTCCTTTATACAGCTCTCTTCGTTACTAACGAAGTTCAGCTTTATTTTTCTTCATCAAATTTTGGCTTTAAGTGGCTTACTTCGTTACAAGATGAAGTTTGGCCTTGATTGGCTTACTTCGCCAAAAGACGAAGTTTGGCCTTGATTGGCTCACCTCGTCAAAAGACGAAGTTTGGCCTTGATTGGCTCACTTCGTCAAAAGATGAAGTTTTACCTTAATTGGCTCACCTCGTCAGAAGACGAAGTTTGGCCTTAATTGGCTCACCTCGTCAAAAGACGAAGTTTGGCCTTGATTGGCTCACTTCGTCAAAAGACGAAGTTTGGCCTTAATACAACCCGTCCTCGTCACAAGACGGAGTTAAGGTATAATAGTTCCTTATTTGTCGAATTTATCGATAGGGGTGGTCCCCTTACGCGCGTTTAGGTGTTACTCCATGATTGGAGCTTATGTTTATCCTTAAAAGGATATTAATTACCCTCGTCAGGGTTTTAAGTAATGAAACGAGATAATTTGCATTAGTGGAAAGAAGATGTGCAAAATGAAATATGCAAGACCAATTTTAAAAGAAAAAAAAAACTTTATTAATAAAATAAAAACCAAAGTTGAAATAAAATAACAGGACAACCTAAATTGACTCATGACCTATATGAACTAAATGACTAACCCTACTCCCATCCACCTATGCAAAGTATCTCTTTAAATTAGAAACATGCCATGTTCGGGGTATTGGCTCACTGGATAAATGGGCGAGCTTGTATGATCCTTTGCCGAGGACTTTTTCAACTCGGTAAGGTCCTTTCCATATGGCTTCCAGCTTGCCGAGCCTTTCTGCTTTACTGACCTCGTTATTTTGAAGTACGAGGTCGCCTACTTGGAATTGCTGATACTTCACTCTTTGGTTGTAATACCGAGCTACTTGTTGCTTGTACTTAGCTTCCTTTATGTAGGCTAGCTCTCGCTTTTCTTCCAACAGATCCAGATCGGTTCGAAGTCCTTCCTCATTGGCTTCGGTGGAGAAATTGAGTGTGCAAGGGCTCGGCAAGCCGATCTCTACCGGGATCACTGCTTCGGTTCTATACACCAAACTGTAGGGTGTTTCACCGTTCGAGGTCCGGGGAGTTGTTCGATACGACCATAGTACTTGGGGCAAATTTGCTGCCCAATCTCCTTTGGCTTTGTCGAGGCGAGTTTTTAGTCCCTTGACAATTATTCTGTTCGTAACCTCGGTTTAGCCATTCGCTTGAGGATGAGCTACCAAAGTGAACTTTTGATGGATATGAAGCCCTTCACACCATTCTCTGAATGTTCGATTTGTGAATTGTGTTCCATTATCCGAGACGAGGATGTGAGGGACACCAAAGCGGCACACCAGGTTCTTCCATACGAAGTTGAGGGCGTTCTTGCTCGTAATCTTTGCCAAGGGTTCAGCCTCGACCCATTTGGTGAAATAGTCAATGGCTACGATGAGGAACTTGAGCTGTCCTGGGGCTTTGTCGAATGACCCGACGATATCTATCCCCCATTGCACAAATGGCCAAGGGCTTTGCATGCTCACGAGGTCCGACTGGGGTAACCTCGGCACCGTTGCATAGATGGCACTTCGGGCACTTATTGACAAGGTCGATTGCATCTTGGAACATCGTCGGCTAGTAGTATCCCCACCTCATCACCTTCTTTGACAACATTCGTGCTTCGATGTGACTTCCGCACGATCCTTCATGCGCTTCTCGCAATGCGTAGTCCGCTTGGTTCGGCCCTACGCATCTTAGGAGAGGCTGAAGATATGACCTCCTGTACAACACTCCTTGCTCTAGAGTGTACTTTGGAGATTTGCTCAAGATCTTTCTAGCTTCGAGCTTATCACTCGGTAGTTCGCCTTTCTCCAAATAAGTTCGAAGGGGAGTCATCCAGTTCGGCTCATCTTCATCTACTTGGTAGACCTCGGCTTTATCTATACTTCGGCACTTGACCTCTTCCACTGGAGAACTCGTAGATGACGACGCTAACTTGCTTAAGGCGTCAACTCAATTATTTTCTCCCCTCGGAATTCGAAGTAATTCGAAGTAGGCGAAGCCTTCTTGCATGCTCTTAGCCTTGTGAAGGTATTTCTTCATCCTGTCGCCTTTTGCCTTGTACCTGCCGAGCATATGGCTCACTATGACTTGGGAGTCGCTGTGAACTTGTAAAGCTCGTATTTGAAAAGCCTGAGCTAGACGAAGTCCGGCGATCAAGGCTTCATACTCCACTTCATTATTTGTCGTCGGAAAGGTGAACCGAAGTGCGTATGTCATCTCTATGCCATCTGGGCTGAGTAGTATGACACCGGCACCGTTTTCCGCGTGTCCTGAGGCTCCATCCACATAGACTTTCCAGCAATCTTTGGGTGGTTCTTTTGGCGCTTCGACCTCAGCTTTAGCTAGGGGGTGTTCAGGCAGCCTCGTCACCTCCTTGAATTCGGCTTCTACTAGGAAATCGGCTAGGGCTTGACCCTTAATGGCCTGACGAGGACAAAAGCTGATTGTATGCTCTCCGAGCTCAACTGCCCATTTAGCAATTCTCCCCGATGCTTCAGGCTTCGTCAGTACTTGGCGAAGTGGAAGGTCGGTCAGGACTTGTATGGTATGTGCGTGAAAATAAGGTCGCAACCTCCTTGCTGCGTTTACTAGCGCCAGTGCAACCTTCTCCAGTGGTTGGTACCTCGTCTCCGGCCCTTTGAGGGCTCAGCTAATGAAGTAGATGGGCAACTGACGACGTCCTTCTTCCCGAACTAATACCGCGCTTATGGCCTCGTCTGAAGCCGCGAGGTATAAGGAGATAATTTCCCCTTCCCTTAGGACAGATAGGGTCGGGAGATTGGATAGGTACCTCTTGAGCTCTTCAAATGCCTTTTTCAAGATCTTGAAGAAAGGGAGTTGCTTTTCAGTGGCTCTTGATAAAAAACGACTCAGCGCGGCCAAGCAACCCTTTAAATTGTGCACATCATGAATGGTTTTCGGCACCTTCATTTCTTGGACAGCTCGGACTTTGGATGGATTGGCTTTCAGTCCCTCTTGAGAAACCTAGCACCCTAGAAATTTTCCAGATCGGACCATAAAAGTACACTTCTCGAGGTTGAGCTTGAGGTTTACCTCGCGAAGGAGACCGAAGATGACCTTTAGATCGTCGACACAAGTGGTCGACTCTTTACTTTTGACGATGATGTTGTCCACATATACCTCTACGATCTTGCCGATGTGAGGTTCGAATATTTTGTCGACCATCTTTTGATAGGTTGCTCCTGCCATTCTTGAGTCCGAAGGGCATCTTCTTGTACGCGTAAACACTGAAGTCTGTAATGAAAGTTGTTTTCGGTGCGTCCTCGTCGCTCATTAAGACTTGATGGTACCCTTTGTATAGATCTAGGAAGCTGAAGACTGTATGGCTGACGAGAGCTTCGACGTTCTTGTCGATGTTGGGGAGGGGGTAGCAATCCTTAGGGCAGTGCTTGTTGAGATCAGTGTAATCAATACACATCCGCCACCCTCCTTCTTGCTTTTTCACCATCACCGGGTTTGCGATCCATGTTGGGTATTTGACCTCGAAAAGGATTTGCGCTTTCAAGAGTTGATGCACCTCGTCATAGATGACTTGGTTTCGCTCTGCTGCGAACACTCGCTGTTTTTGCCGAACTGGTTTTACCTGTGGATCTATATTCAGCCGATGTGTGATTATGCTTGGTGCCACCCCAGTCATGTCAAGGGGTGACCAAGTGAAGACATCTCTATATTCCCGAAGAAGTTGGATGATTTGTTTGCGGAGTTCGGTCCCACCAGCGAAGCCTACTCTGACGACCTTAGACAAGTCATTTTCATATAGTGCCACGTCTTCCACTGGCTCATTGAATGCAGGTGTCTTCCCGAGCTCTAGCTCCAACTCCTCGGGTCTCTGTAGTTGCTATGCCTGCGGATGTTGAGGTGTTCCAACACCTCGCAGGGCGATCTGCATGCATTATTTAGCTCGCTTTTGATCTCCCCGAATTACGATCACTCCACCTCTTAATGGGATTTTGATTGTTAAGTGGTATGCCGAGCAGATTGCCTTCACCGCCACCAACCAATCTCTTCCTAGAATGATGTTGTAGGGGGAGTTGGACTTCACGACGAAGAAGTTTATCATTTTGGTGGATGACAACGGATGTTTCCCCACCATAACAACAAGTTGAATGATCCCCTCTGTTTGCGTGTCTTGCTGGACAAAGCTCTTCAGGGGGATCGTCGCTGGTGTGAGACGTGCCTCTTCTATCCTTAACCGGTCGAAGCAATCCTTGAAGAGTACGCCCACCGAGGCCCCACTATCGATGAACACTCATTGAATGAGCTTATTGGTCACCATGGCTTCGATAATGGCGTCTTGGTGAGGCATAATTGATGGAACAGATCTTTTTCAGAGAATGTGATGGCCTCATCCTTCTTGAACCTTTTCTGTGAAGGTTCATCGGTCTGGGGACTTCGGGCTTCGGCCTTGAGTGATGACTTCGTGGTGCCTTGTGGGAGCCCGGTGATGGTTGTGACAACTCTGTCGAACTGAGGCTGTTCTTCGTCCTCGTCATCATCTTCATGCTTTGGTCTTTTGTCGTGGGGAGCACAGTTGTTCCCCCCTCTGTTCTGCTTTCTTTTTCTGTTGCCCTTAGGTCGGGCCTCATTTTAGCCGCGACTTTGGTACTTTTTAAGTGTACCGTACGCGCACCAAGTGCTCGATATTTGCAGCCAAGTTCCAGCAGTCCTCCGTGTCGTGGCCGTAGTCCTCGTAGAAATGGCAATACTTATCCTTGGATCGGCGTTTCGACCCTCCTCTAGTCATAGGCGCAGGCTTTTCGAACAGATTAGTGTGGAGCTCGTAAATTTCTATCCTCGGCTTCGACAGTTGTGTGAACTGACTTTTTTCTGGATTTTGCCGGGGTCCGAGCCTGGACTCAATTGGTGCCCGCTGGAGTCTGTCGAGAGCACTTCGCCGACCTTGGCCTCGGTCACTACAATCTTCCTTCTTCCGATCTGACGGCTCGGCCCTATCAGTTTCGCGCTTGCGCCTGTCGGCTTCATCAGCTTTGGCGAACTGATCAGCTATGCTCCATAGTTGCCTCGCAGTACGGGGCTCATTTTTTACGAGTTCCCTAAATAGGGCACCCGACTGGATAGCATTTTGGAAAGCCGAGATAAGGACTTCGTCCGACAGGTGCTCGACCTTCAGGCTTTCTTCATTGAACCTAGTCATATGTCACTGATAGACTCACCTCGCCTTTGCCTCATAGTAAGTAGATGTGCCGTAGTGGTCTTGACTTCGGCCTTCTGGAAGAACCTCCGTTTGACGGTATCCATCAGCTCGTCATATGACCCGATACTACGAGGTGGTAGGCTATCGAACCACGTTCGTGCGTTATCCACCAATAATTTCGGGAAGACCTTGCACATGTAAATATCATCACCGAGCTCCTGGTTGACCATGTTGTATTGAAATTGAGACAAGAAATTCGTTGGGTCACATGATCCGTTGTATGGCTTCACCGGCGGAACTTTATACGAAGTCGGGAGGGGCGTGTAGAGGATTCGATTGGTGAAAGGCGTAGAGATTCTCCCATATACGCCGAACCTTCCTCCTTGGTAATTGTCCTCATCACGCCGAGGTGAATCGCCACGGCGGCGAGGTAAAATTACGTCGCGCCGAGGTGAATCAGCATAGCGACGAGGTGGGATGGCGTCGCGCCGAGGTGAATCGTGGTTAGGGTATCTCTGACGATCATTAGCAAATCGCCTAGGAGGAATTCTGGCGTCGCGTGCGCCAAGGATTTTGACGCTTGGGGACTTCTTCCGGTGCCTCGATCCGGATGTATCCTCGCGCTCTCGATCGTTGCTATGCGAAGGAAAGTCTCCACAATTGCGTTCTCTTCGCTGCTTAGCGAACTTCAGGAAATCTCCCCGATTTTTTGCCAGATATGCTGTAACAGCATTATCAAAGTCATGCTGAAAATTTGATAGGTCATCCTCCTTGCTGCTGCCGAGACCTTCTCTTTCACGGCCGAATTTGTCCACCGGAATATGATCGACATGTCCATCTGGGGTTTTGTCTTTCACATGCTCCTTCCTTGGGCGTTTGTTCACAGCGGGATCCTGATCCTGCGCTTGACTTGTTTCATCCTCGTTGATCGGTGGATTGGTTGCCGGATCTTGCCTGGTTAGCCGGGTTACTTTTTCCTTGGCAGCAGCGGCAGTAGCAGCAGCAGATCGTGTAGGTCTACCTGTCATCGTGATTTGCTTTACCTTGAAAATTCTTGATCGGAATTCACAAATTCTCGTTTCCCACAGACGGCGCCAGTGATCGATCTTGTTTTTCAAGGATGATTAATGCACGTAGACAAGAGATTAATGAACATGAAAATAAAGAGACACGAGGGATTTACGTGGTTCGATCTACCGGAATAGATCTACGTCCACGGAGCAAAAGAGGTTATTGATGTTATTGCTAATATGTGTAGCTTACAAAGATTCTTCTCCCCCTTCAATCTATTCTAAACCCCTATTTATATACAAATACATAGAGTTCGACTATAATACAAATCCTTCTCCTATTTGGACTCTTTGGCTTGATCTCCTCCTTCATGGATAAACATCGAACTTCTATATCTCCTTTAGAGCTTGAATTGTAGTCGATGTCGGAGTCTTGGTTGCCTCGGTGACAGTCTTCAATTAGGCCAAGCTTCAGTGGGCCGAGCTTATCCGGGCCCAATTATATTGGGCCTCATGCTTTGGGCCTAGGAGCTAGGCCATATCCTATCAGATATCATGCAATTAGGGATGGACAAATTTACCGAAATGGACATACCATACCGAAAAATACTGAAAATATCGTAATTAGCGGTATACCGAACTTTTCGGTACGGTAACAGTTTGAGTTTTTCTATACCGCGGTATACCGATCAATACCGAAGATTCGGTATATCGAAAAAATTCGGTATATACCGAACATTCGGTATACCGAAACTTCGATACATACCGAGATACCGAATGTTTGATATATACCAATTTTCAATATATACCGAAAATTATCAAAAAATTACATATATTTTTTTAATATGAATTATATTCTAATTTTATTTTATATTTTGTGAATATTTTAAATTTAAATACAATCTTAATAAATATTTAATTATTTAACTAATTTTGAACACGTTAGTATTATCTAAAAAACATTACAAATATCATAACGTAATTTGTCTTTTAATCCTTAGCGATCAAATATTAGAATACATGTACTAACAAAGATAACAATTGTATAATATAAATAGTATTACGAAATTAATTTATATTTATTAAAGATGTATAATACAAGTAGATAATATAAGACACTAACATTTTATAAACACTTTTAGAATTTTTTTTCAGGTATAATATTCGATTTTACGGTATACCGAAATACCGAACTTCGGTACGGTATTGGTATGGACTTTGTTCCATACCGAATTACGATATACCAAAATGTTCGGTACGGTAACGGTATGAAAAAGTGCGTACCGAAAATTTTTGGTACGGTATCGGTAAATAATTTCAATATACCGTACCGGTCCACCTCTACATGCAATGCAAGTAAGTATCAGACTGAAACATAATCATATCATACTATTTCAATTTTTATGGATTAATGCTTCAACACACAGGACAATATATATATATAGGTACTAATTCAACTTTAATTCCATACGTCTTGTATTCTTTAAAGTGATAATGGGACTCTTAGTTTTTGAGTCCGGCCCATTTAATTTCTTTAAAGCCCGCCCCACTTATCTATATTAATACTCCCTCAGTCTCGCCGAATTCGTCCTGTTTTCCTCTTTGGGCCATCTCATCCAATTTGTCTTGTTTCCTAAAAAGGAAATAATTACCACATAATAAGGGTACCATTAGTGGATTGATTGGGCCTAATTAGAATTACACTTAAGTTAATCTAACTACCCAAATTTATTCCTACCCACCCCAATTAATTCTCCACCCTAAAATCGAAATCCCTAGCCCAAATTTTTTCTATTTTCCCACACTCTCTTCACATGGTTTCTAGATTGTTCATCTCTCTCTCTCAATCGCCTCTCCATCTACCAAGAACTCTAGATCGGCGACTCTCTTCCTTTCTCGCCGTCTCTCTCTATCTCTATGGATGACAATCAGTCACCGGACAGCAGCCCCTCACGTTGGGTCACCATCCGCCCCCCCCACTGCAATGAAGAATCAGGGCAAAAGCCCGTCGCCGATTCAGAGTCCCTGTAAAAAAAAAAACTGCCGCCGCCCCTCTTATTCCACGGCTGAGCGGAGCAAAAGCCCTTCGCCGGAGAGTAGTCCTGATCGATGGGTTAATATCCGCAGGTCTTCCACCGGCATGGCAAATCGGAGTAGTGAGCTCGCAGGTGGCGGTTGGTGGTCCGATGATGGGCTTTCAGACTCTCCACCGCCTCCGAGGCGTACACCGATCTCTATTAAGCCCTGGAAATACGGGAATCTCTGACTCTTTGCCGAAATCCATTGGCAGTTCGCGAGGGCCACAATTACCTCGAGATCCGTTGCCCTCTTTGCCGAGCCCCTCTCCGTGTGCTCCTCCGGCGAGCCCTCATTCACCAATGAGTAGGGGCGTCCCTAAAAATTGGCCCGAGGACCTCCCATGGGGCCTTCCCTTCTTCCATTCTACAGAAGAGTGGGCTCAGGTGGAGAGGGAGACGAAGAACATTATGAAAACCCTCGGAATGGAAGTGTCTTCCTCATCCGAGGAAGATTGAATATATCCTTTTGTTGCCTTGATTGCTGTCCCCTGCAATTTTCTCTCATGATCATGTCAATCAATTTTTAACATAATGAAAGGTTCTATGGATTATCTGCCTTGTTGTGTTATGCCTTGATGGATGTTTATTATTCATATCTCTCTGCATTTATATTGTTGATTAGTTGCCTTGGTGTGTTGATTAGCTGCCTTGGTGTGTTGGTTAGTTGTTGATTAGCTGCCTTGCTGTGTTGGTTGTGCTCTGGTTTCCATATGTTGTGTCTGTTTGCGTGCACATTTGTAACTTAAAACTGCACTTTCTAAACAAACACCATACATTCAACATGTCCAAAATGAGATGAGAGATACATAAACATTGCACTTTCTAGTTCAAAAGTAAAAGCATAGTAATGTTTTTGACAAAAAAAAGTGCATATATAGTGGCTTAGTTTCTAGCTGAGGTTGTTCTTGAGATTTATAGAATCTCAGTTAGCTGCTGAATCCCTAGCCTATGCACAAATACTTCAATGCCATTTATCTGCCCTTCTTGAATGAGATAATCAATGCAGTCTCTAACCAACTCCAATACTTCAAGGTTTTTTGGTAGTGCATCTGCCCTAATCAAAGCATCCTTCCCCATATGTGGCTGTTTGTAATTATTGTGACCTTTCACTTTCATAATTTCAACTAGAACCTGTCGCAAGGATAAGAAAACCTTGTTTAGAGTAGAAGGTTACAACTCATATAATGCTTCCACAACTGCAGCTACCAACTCATCAACTGTTTTGCATGTTCTATGTTGCTGCAGAGACTGGATTGCCCTGAAAAAACATAAATCATTAACATTACAGTCAGGGTTGTTTGGAGGTTGTTGTACTAATCTTATGTTCCATCCATCTGCATTTGCACAGGCCCTAAAATCTGGGTCAACATCTGTGATATATGACTTTGCATTGTCTTGTTAAAATCTGGGCCACTTTGCCTTGATTGCCGGAATGGCCTACATTGAATTTCAGAATTGATGGTAAAATGAACTCAATGATGAAAATCATAATTCTGAGATTAAAAAAAGTTAAAAAATCTACCTTGCTGATTAGTGTTTCTTTCATGACCTTTCTTGTGACTGAATGTATGGCTTTAGTCTCTAATGTACCCCTCTCTCTGTTTCTTGATCTTCTTTGAGCCTCAACTTGATGAGTAAATGGAAAAATTCCAATCTTACCATCAAACAACACAGTGCCATCCTTATTGAGAATGAGTCTTGAAACAGCACACAAGAACATTATTTTTCCAATAAATTTCTTGCTCTTGCAAGCCCTATATGGTTTTTCCTCATCAGGGGTCAAGTAGTATCTATTTGAACCCCTGGTGATATAGAACCATTTCTCATCAATGTGCACTACATTGTGCATGTTGTTGAATCTCAGCCTCTTCAATATTCTATCAAGTTCTAAAGATTCTAGTGAGAATCTGATTCTCAAAAACTTATTATCGGCTGTGAGGTAGGGTTTGATTGCATTAGTATGGGATAAAAGAAAGCTTTTTTAATGTCATCTGCACAAAGTGCTTCTACTAATGTTTAGTGGGTTTTCCATCTCCTTTAAACCGGTTTCCATCTTCCTCAAAGTGGTTCTGAAACTAAATCCAGACTCTTAATCTTCTTGAAATTAGGTTCATGCTTAACCCATTTTTTCCTATTTTTGTGACCACTTATACTGTGTAAAGGCTTACCTTCTTCTCTCTGTTTTTTTGCAGCAGCCCATAGTCGAGAAACACACCTTGTAGATACCTTCCATTCTTCGGCAGATTCAGCGATGGCACCTCTCCTAGGCTTGCCATTGTTTGTAGAGAGTATGAATTGGATGATCAAATTTCTGTTGTTCGTGGACAAATTCTTCAATGGCCTACTCATCTCTTCCTCCTTCTCTTCTTTTTCTTTTTGTTGTTTTGGCTGAAAAACTACAGAATGATTATAGGGGAGGGAATGGATGTGTTTAAAGGGTTGTATAGAGAATTTTCCTCTTTAATTAGTTTTTGAATATTGGTGGGAAAGTAGGCTCTTCAAATTTTATCCCTTCTAATTCTTGTTGTACTTGAATATTGGTGGAATGTGTTCTTTCGGCTTTTCATTAGGTTTGTACAGTATTGATTTAGAAATTTCTTTTTTCATTGCTTTGCTTTAGAAATTTAATTGCTTTGCTTTAAGAAATTTCATTCTACATTGTTCGCAGTGCATTTAAAAAAAAAATTAAATTAAATTTCCTGTTTAATACGAAAATTAATTAGCGAAAAAAATAAATTTATTATTAATATATTTAATTAATAAATAAATTAAATAATGGCTTACTTCATAAAACATTTATCTACTTTACTAATCAAACACCTTAAACCTTTCCTTCTTAAGTTCCGTGCCGAAAAGAAACATGACGAATTCGGTGAGACGGAGGGAGTATAAGAAAGTAGAATAGTTTCCTCCAATATTTTTGATATTTGAACCTCATTTAATTTTTGTAATTAATTAAGTTATACATATTTTAGAATATATTATGTTATTTTCTATACAATTCCTTAATTAATGTATTTATTCCTATGAAAACTCATTTTTATTCATTAAAGTTCAACACATTAATTAAATTTCAAGTATAAATATTAATTTGACCAACTAATTTCTTCTCATTTGTTTCTTTTAAATGTAATTTTGAATATTTAAATACTAAAACTAAGTAGTGAATCTCAATTTTACTATCTAAACATCTCTCAATGTAATGCAATATTTTAATATTTTATATTTTGTTTTTTTCTTCTTTGCTATGAAAATTGAAAATATATTAGTATTTGCATGTTCATTTTTTATTTTTACACACAATTAATATAACATGATAGTGAACTTAGACAACTCAATTAATTATGACAGGAGTCTTATAAAATTATAATTATGAAGTTGATCTATATTTAAATGTTTAATCAAACAATCTCTAAAAATAAGCTATAAATTTACATATGCATATGAAATGTGTGTGTGTGTGTGTATATATATATATATATAATCAAATATAACATAACATACGAGAGTACACATGCATATAGAAATAATTTTTTTTTCGTCATTTTATGAAATAAAGTAAAAATTATTAATTAAAATAAAAATTAAGTATTAGATATTTATATCATGATATTACGCACGAACTGAATGACGTAAACTGAGGTGATGTCCGACCGATTACGTCTCCAAAAATTGACAGATATTACTATTAGTATTAGTATATGATTTGGCAGTTCTGAGAAGACGCCTTCTTCCTTCTTTCCTTGTAGTAATTTTTTAATTATACTTTTTCAAATACAGCTCCCTAATCTGACTAAAAATTGTTATTGAAACATAATTGTCATTTGTAACCAATATTCATAATATTAATTAAATGGAAATCAGCATGGGGCACGCCGACGTCGACCGCATGCAAAACTAGTAATATATTTCCAACCATTTACCTAAAGGACGAATTGAGTATGCAAGGGAAGGACCAAGACCAACCAGCTATTCAATTCTGCCCATTCAGAATAAATCCTTTATATACATGGCATTTGATTTCAAGAATAAATCAATATATAGTTGTGGAATTAAATAAATGCACGACGAAGACTATACCAAAAGGCATTTGGTAAGAGAATTGAAGTGGCCCCACTTGTTAATACTACCTCTATCCCTTCTAATTAATCTCATTTCATTTGGGCACATAAACCAATAAAGGAGGGGATATGTGGATATTATTGGAGATAATTAGTGCATTAATGTAGTTAGGTGTGTTAGTTAGTTAGGTAAAGTTGATGAGTCAGCAGGGAGGTTGATGAGTCAGCAGCTTAGGCGGTTAGGCTTCACGTGATTCGCACGTGAACGAGTAAGGCGGTGGAAGTTGCTTTATATTCGATCCTATGTGTAAACAAAATTCAGTTTTTGGAATAAAAAAATTCTCTCTTTTTCTCTGCAATTTATCTTCTTTAACATGGTATCTAGAGCCAGAGGGCAGATCTAGGTTTCTTCGGTGTTTCTATCACCTGCGTTTCGATCGCTTGAGCTCTAGATCTAGCTTTTCCTCTCGATTTTTTTCCTTCCGCTGTTGTGTTGATTCCCTGTTTCATTGGTGCTATGGAGTCTCATTCTCGTTCTTCTGCTTCCGCGCCGGTTATTCCGCAGTTCCACCCCATCGTTTTGAAGCTCGATCGCTTCAATTACGCGTTTTGGCGTGCTCAGGTGCTTCCGACTATCCGCGCTCATGGTTTCGAGGAGTTTATCTCGTCCACCGCCATGCCTCCTTTGCCGCTGTTGCCGTCTCAGTCCGGCGCTCCGCCGCGTCAAAATCCTGACTATTCGGTGTGGATTCGCCGTGATCAATTTCTTCTCAGCTGGATGCTAGCATCTATTGGCGACTCAATGATGGGGCATGTGGTCCGCTGCAACACAGCTCGGGAAGTGTGGGCTACTCTCGAACGTCTGTTCCTTTCTCAGTCCAAGGCACGAACTATGCAGTTGCGTATGGCGCTGCAAACTATGAGGAAAGGCAATCTATCTGTGGAAGAATATTTTCTAAAAATGCGTGGATATGCTGATTAGTTATCTGCAGCGGGTCAACTAATCACTGATGAGGATTTGCAAATGTACATACTCTCTGGTTTTGGTGTGGAGTATGAGGCGCTTGTTGTCAACTTTATGCAACGTGCAGATTCACCGTCTTTGCAGGAGATGCAGATGGCGTTTCAAGCCTACGAGTTGCGCCTCACACAGCAGCTTCATCAACCTGTACTTACTGATCCGACTGCATTTGCTGCTTTCTATGGTGGTGCTAGAAGTGCTGTAGGCAGAGGTAGTTCGACCGGTGCGTGTGGAGGATTTTCAAAGAGCTCCGTCAAGTCGATTGTCTGTGAGTTGTGTGGGAAGATTGGGCATATTGCGCTCAAGTGTTTCAAACGTTTTGATGTGCACTTTACTGGACCATCACCTACTGATTCTGCTCCTCAGGCTTTTCTTTCTGATGCAGTCACTGCTGAAGGTAGTGTGGAGGAGACTGCGTGGTACATGGATAGTGGTGCCACCAACCACATTACCAATGAACTTGCAAATCTGCGTATGAGTGCTGACTATCAGGGAAATGAGGCTGTGATGGTTGGTAATGGAAGTCTTCTACCTATCTCCTCCATTGGTATCTCTTCTATTCCTCTTTCTTCTTCTCATTCTGCTCCTTCTCTACTTCTGAATAACATCCTTTATGTGCCTTCCATTGCTAAAAATCTGTTAAATATATCTCAATTTACACTAGATAACTATGTGTTTATTGAATTCCATTCTGATTGTTGCCTTGTTAAGGACAAGCAGTCAAACAAGGTTCTGCTGAAGGGGACACTTGTTAATGGACTTTATCAACTGGATTTGTCAAGCCTTTCCATCAAGTCTGCAGCATTAGGTTCCAACTTGAAGTCTGCCTTTCCAGCTGTTGTTTCTAGTGTATCTAGTTCTGTTTCTGATTCCAATAAACCTTGTCTAGATATTCAAGCTAATAGAGCTTCAGTAGACTTGTCTACTTCTGTAACTGAGCACTCAGGTGTAATATCTAGACCTTCTTTAGCTGCTGTAAAAACTTCAGATATGAATCTATGGCATAGAATTCTTGGACATCCCAACCATACTACATTATCTAAAGTGTGTGCCTATCTCAAAATACCATTTTCTGCATCACATTTACAATTCTGTGAAGCATGTAAAATTGGGAAGATGCATCAGTTTCCTCACATTTCTAAACCAACCAACACCTCTAAACCATTTGATCTGATTCATACTGATTTGTGGGGACAGGCTCATACTCCTTCTTCTCATAGTTTTAGATATTACATTCATTTTATAGATGATTTCACTAGGTACACTTGGATCTATCCATTAACCTTGAAGTCTGAAGCCGTTCAAGTTGTTAAAGACTTTCTTGCTCTTGTTCAAACTCAATTTTTCACCACTGTCAAGGCTATTCAGTCTGACTGGGGTGGTGAATTTAGACCCCTAGCTTCTTTCTTGCAGTCCCAAGGAATACACTTTCAACACTCCTGTCCTCACATCCATCAACAAAATGGCAAGGCTGAGAGAAAGCATCAACATATCTATGATATGGGGCTTGCTTTACTGTCTCAAGCTTCTCTTCCTTTTTCCTTTTGGTGGGAAGCCTTTCATACCGCAGTATATCTCATTAATCGATTGCCTTCTGCTACACTTCAGTTTAGCTCTCCATATTTCTTTCTTTACAACTCTCAGCCTGATTATAAATTTCTAAAGACCTTTGGATGTGCTTGCTTCCCTTTCCTAAGACCCTATAATCAACATAAACTAAGTTTAAATCTGCCAAGTGTGTTTTTCTTGGCTATAGCAGCATACACAGAGGATACAAATGCCTACATCCATCAGGGAGGATCTATATCTCTGACACTGTTCATTTTAATGAACAAGAATTTCCCTATCCTATGCTATTTTCTGCAGGTGTTCCTAGTTCACCAAGTTCTTCAGTCACTTTACCGAATCTTTCTTTATTTCCCTAACCTCCACACCTGCAGCTCAATCTCCTTCACCTTCACCCTCACCTCCATCTTCTTCATCTTCTTCTTCTTCAGATGTTGAGTCTGCTGAATCTGAGTCTTCTTCATCTCCCTCACCCTCTCCTCCACCCCTGAATTCTCATCACATGCTTACTAGGTCTAAGTGTGGAATTTTCAAACCAAAACACTTCATTGCTACCATCACAGATTCATTACCTGTTGCACCTCATAACACAAAAGATGCTCTATCTTCTCCTGAATGGAGAACAACCATGGAAGCTGAGTTCAAGGCTCTTATTGATAATCATACCTGGGATTTGGTACCTTATGATCCGGCTATGAAAGTCATCACAAATAAGTGGATCTTCAAGGTAAAAACCAACTCAGATGGTAGCCTTGATAAGTTGAAGGTCAGATTAGTAGTTAGAGGATTTGAACAATATGTTGGGGTAGATTTCTTAGAAACTTATAGTCCAGTGGTGAAAGCAACCACTATTCGATTTGTTTTCTCTCTTGCTGCCATCAAAGGATGGAATATTCAACAACTAGATGTCAATAATGCGTTTTTGAATGGATCACTAGAAGACACCATCTTTATGACTCAGCCTCTGGGGTTTGAAGATAAGCAGAACCCTGGATATGTGTGTCATCTGAAGAAATCTTTATATGGGTTGAGACAAGCTCCCAGAGCTTGGTATGATACTCTCAAGAGCTCCTTGTTGGAGTTGAATTTCAAGCGTTGTACTTCAGATTTCTCCTTGTTCCATAAGAAGTCTGATGCTGGGATGTTGTTGGTATTAGTGTATGTAGATGATATACTTGTTACAGGTGATGATGCAGCTGAAGTTCTTCATACCATTGAATTTTTGAAGACCAAGTTCAAACTGAAACACATGGGCAGTGTGAAGTACTTTCTTGGGGTGGAAGTAGTGCAAAAAGAAAATTCCTTTGTGTTATCTCAGCATAAATATCTATCTGAGTTACTGGAGAGTACTGGAATGAATCACTGCCATCCTTGTGCATCTCCAATGGCTATCAATACCAAGCTAACAGAATATGAAGGAGAGCAGTTTCATGACCCTCTTTTATACAGAAGCACAGTGGGTGCACTCCAATATTTGACACTCACACGCCCAGACATTGCTCTCACAGTAAATAAGCTGAGTCAGTTCCTACACTCCCCTAAGGCTGATCATTGGACTGCATGTAAACGTCTCATCCGGTACTTGAAAGGCACAACAGCTTTTGGTCTTACCTTCTCTCCCTCATCATCACTGTGTATAGAAGCGTTTGGTGATGCAGACTATGCCGGCTGCATTGATAATCATCGTTCCACAGGCGGTCATTGCATATTTTTTTGGTCGAATCTAGTAGTTTGGAATGCAAAAAAACAGCAGGTTGTGTCGCGGAGTAGTGCAGAAGCGGAGTATTGATCTTTGGCCAATGCTACAGTAGATGTGATATGGCTACATTACATGTGCTGTGAGCTGGGAATTCCTTCATCACCACCGCATCAACTTTGGTGTGATAATACAAGTGCAGTGGCATTAGCATCGAATCCAGTTTTTCATGCACGAACGAAGCACATAGAGGTTGATGTGCACTTCATTCGTGAGAAAGTTGCGAACAAGTTGTTGGATGTAGGGCATGTAGCTGGTGTGGATCAAGTAGCTGATGTGTTCACCAAGCCACTCACAACAGAATGTTTCTGTATGCTTCGTGATCGGTTTTGCTTGCAGGATTTGAAAGAAGAAACAACCTAGTTTTGTTTCTATGGGGGTGTATTGGAGATAATTAGTGCATTAATGTAGTTAGGTGTGTTAGTTAGATAGGTAAAGTCGATGAGTCAGCAGGGAGGTTGATGAGTCAGCAGCTTAGGCGGTTAGGCTTCACGTGATTCGCACGTGAACGAATAAGGTGGTGGAAGTTGCTTTATATTCGATCCTATGTGTAAACAAAATTCAGTTTTTGGAATAAAAAAATTCTCTCTTTTTCTTTGCAATTTATCTTCTTTAACAGATATAATCAATTCTAAGAAAAGAGAGTTAATTGTAACCACAAGTTTTTTACCATTTTAGGAAATGAGACTAATAAGTGGGATGAACCAAAATAGCAAATGAGACTAATAAAGTGGGATGGAGGTAGTATTTAGATTGATGTTTTCAGCGGAAGGTCAAAAATCTTGCCCTTCAATCAATCCATCAGCAATCTCCCAGTAAGAGTCGAATATTAAGAAATATCTAAAAGTCCTCCATCTATATATATATATACATTTCACACAAGAAGAAGAAGAAGAAAAAAGAAAGCCAAAAAAAAGAGAGAGAGAGAGAGAGAGAGAGAGAAAGAGAGAGAGAGAGAGAGGAATTAATGATGCAGACTATGGCGGAAATGCTAACCCAACTGGGTTCCCTAATCGGAGGGTTCATGGTTGCGTACGCCATGTTCCAAAACTACTTCCCCCGGGAACTCATGGGCCCCATCAACCGCTACTCCCACAAATTCATCAATTTCTTCTACCCCTACATCAAGATCACCTTCCCCGAGTACCAGGGCGACGGCTTCGAGCGGAGCAAGGCCTACGCCGCCATCAAGCGCTACCTCAACGCCCACTCCACCTCCCAGGCCAAGCACCTTCAGGCCACCGTCATCCGCGACAGCGAGGCCGTCGTCCTCACCATGGCCAACCGCCAGGAGGTCACCGACCAATTCAACGGCATCAAGCTCTGGTGGGCCTCCCGGGAGACCCCCCCCTCCACCCAGACCATCTCCTGGGGCCCACGCGAGGCCGACAGGCGCTTCTTCTCCCTCACCTTCCACCGCAAATACCGCGACTCCATCTGCGACGACTATATCAAGCATGTCCTCGAGCAGGGGAAGGCCATCACCGTCAAGGAGAGGCGCCGCAAGCTCTTCACCAACAACAAGGGCGGCGACGGCGGATACTTCAGGAGCCGGAGCTTGTGGAGCGAGGTCGTCTTCGACCACCCGGCCACCTTCCGTACCCTGGCCATGGATCCGGAAAAGAAGCAAGAGATCATCGACGATCTCCTCAACTTCTCCGAGTCCAAGGATTACTACAGGTCGGTGGGGAAGGCGTGGAAACGCGGGTATCTCCTCTACGGCCCTCCCGGCACCGGAAAGTCAACCATGATCGCCGCCATGGCTAACCTCTTGGAATACGACGTGTACGACCTGGAGCTGACGGCGGTGAAGGACAACACGGAGCTGAGGAAGCTGCTCATCGACACCTCCACCAAATCCATCATCGTCATCGAGGACATTGACTGCTCGCTGGAGCTGACGGGGCAGAGAGACAAGAAGAGTAAGGATGACGATGAAGAGAAGAAGAAGAAGAAAAAAGATGGAGAAGAGAAGGACCCGATCAAGGAGAAGATGAAGAAAATGGAGGAGAAGAAGACGAGCGAGGTGACGCTCTCCGGGCTGCTCAACTTCATCGACGGGCTGTGGTCGGCGTGCGGAGGAGAGAGAATAATCGTGTTCACCACCAACTACGTGGAGAAGCTGGACCCAGCTCTGATTCGAAGGGGGAGAATGGATAAGCACATCGAGCTCTCTTACTGCGGCTTCGAGGCCTTCAAGGTTTTGGCGAACAACTATTTGAAGTTTGAAGAGCACGAGTTGTTCGACACAATCAGGCGGCTGTTGGAGGAGACGAAGATGACTCCGGCGGATGTAGCAGAGAATTTGATGCCCAAATTGCGGGGGGAAGAAAGGGACAAGTGTTTGATGAGATTGGTAAAAGCGTTGGAAGATGCTAAAGAAGAAGCCAGGCGCAAAGAAGAAGAAGAGAAAATCAAGGCTGCAGCCAAAGAAGAAGAAGATAAGAAAATTGTTGCTGTTAAAGAAGAGGAGGAGAAACCAGATGGTAGTGATGCAGACAAGGCCATGGCCACCACAAATATTAATGTTGGACTAGTCAAAGAAAATGGAGCTGCAGAAAATGGTGCGTAGTTACCATTACCACTGTAATAATGAAAATAATCCTAGTTTAATTTACTGCAGCTTGAGGGGACTTTAATGGTAAGATTTAGTGGGCATCAGAATTTCATAGTCAAATGAATACATGATATGATATCGTTGGGATAAAATAGTCTATTATTTCATAATTTCAGACTTATAAAATTAAGGTAATAATATAATATTCTGTTTGTTCAGTGTGTTATTATTATTCTCTCTCTTAAAAAAATGAATAAAAATTAAGATAAATCGATCCTAGTACACGATATACTGAAATGGGATAGAGGCTAGGATCCCAAGTGGGGATTCAAATGCTTGACAATGTTGGCGAGCAAATAAAAAATCATTTAGTTTTTTGTTTTCCTCCTCCAAGTTGACACTTAAATTATTGATGAGTTTTCTTAATTAATTAAATACTCCGTCCTCCAGCGTTATTAGTCTCATGCATTAAATATATATAAGGTATAAAATATAATTTCGGGACTAATGAAGCAGAGGACATAGAGAGTATAATATTAGATGACCTAGGTTACTTCTCTCTCTCCTTTCTTAAAAATGTGGTTTATAATGTTGGTTATATGCATTTCTGAAAGAGCTAAAATATAGAATTTCCATTTACAACTTGTAAACATAAAAAAGTACCCCCACTTTTCAAAACATAGAAAAACTATCAGAATTTCCTAACCATTATATCTCTCATGTTCTAATATTAATAACCCATAATTCTTAAAAAAAAAAAAAAAACGTTTTTTTTTTTTTTTGGCATGCCTTCACCATTACCACCACACAAGGCCCACCGTCGTCCGATCAATGTTGTAACTATATATGGTAGCTTGTATTTGAGAAATTGCTGCGAAGAGAGGGAGGCATTGGTGGTGGTGAGGGAGACAGATGGCAGGCAACGTTAGGCTGTCGATCTTACATATTCGAACTATAGTCTAATTTAGAAGACAATATTGAAGT
This sequence comes from Mentha longifolia, assembly GCA_001642375.2. Lineage (NCBI taxonomy): Eukaryota > Viridiplantae > Streptophyta > Magnoliopsida > Lamiales > Lamiaceae > Mentha > Mentha longifolia. The sequence goes on from CM038115.1 coordinate 32,932,200, forward strand.
GAAGATGAATGTGTGGTATGGTACTGCCATACTGCAACAAATTAAAGCTTAAATTATTTTTGCGGAGGATCGGATCGGATCGGATGTTTAATTAGTTTATGAATTATTTAGAGGAAATGTAGTTTTTTGCCCACTTTAAGCTTAAGAAACCAAATTTTGCCCACAACATAATAATACACAAATATTGCCCATTTTTTTCCTAATGGGACTAAGTTGCCCTTTTGCTTTGTATTTTAAATGTTTTTGCATTCCTTCATCATTCTTCACTTCTCATTTCTCTTTCATTCTTCGCTCCTCTTTTTCTTTTCTCCTCTCTTCTTCTTTTCACTTAAACCACAACATTCACTCTTTCAATCTAGGGTTTCGGGCTGTGAATAGAAGGCAGGAGAAGTGCGTGTAGACGACGACGACGGCAACAGACGAAGTTGTAAACGGCAGCAACTGAACTTCCGGCAACATGCGAGGTTCCGGCGACGTTGGACGTGCAAGGAAATCTGCTGAACGGCGCAATTTTGCTGCAGAAGTTCCTGAGGCGAGACGTACAGATAAGAGAGATGACAGAGATTTCTTTGAACAAGTTGCCCTTTTATGTGTTGTGTATTTCTTCTTTTCTCTTGTTATCATGTGTGTTCTTGAAGTTGTAAACCCTAGTCGAAGAATTGAAGTTGGATCACGCACAGACGGCGGCTGAGGCGGCGTACACGTTGACGGCTGCGAAGTTTTTGTTCTTTCGTTCGTTTTCTGCTCGTTTTCTGTCATAAATTCGAAAAGTTATGTTTTGAATCCCAGCAATAAATGTGCTTCAGAATAGTTAGAACTATACATTTTGTTGAGTTTGTTTTATTTTTCATACGTGATAAGAATTTATTCTATTTTCTTATCACATTTGGTAAGAAATACCAACAAATTTGCTAAGAAATTGAAATTTCTAACCAATTAGAAATTTCAATTTCTTACCACTTGAGTTTAGTTTTGGTGTTTTGTATTGTTGGTTGAAGAGTAAAATGGGTTGCTTTGAAATGATTCTTAACTGGAAATGATGATTGTGTGCTGAAAATGTATTAGGAATTCTGAATTTCACTTCGAAAAAATTGAAAAAGTTGATTAGAATTATATGTTATAGTTAGAATTTTGCACATGTTGGTTAGAAAAAGTAACATTTCTGATAACTCGAAGGACGTTGGTTAGAATCAGATGTTTGTTTGCTTTGTCGTTGGTTAGAATTCTGAAATTGAAAAATTAGATTGCATCTTGGTTAGAATATTGTGTTTTGGTTAGTATTTTGCAAATTATAGTAAGAAAATCTACATTTCTGGCAATTTGTAATTTTATTTACTATAATGAAATGGACATTTCTTAGATGTTGATTAAACTTTTGTGTTTTGGTTAGAATTATGCATACGTTGGATAGAAACTCTACATTTCTGACAACCTGGAAATGGTTTTCTATAATCAAAATTCACAAATTCTAATCAACACGTAAGATTTTCACAAATTCACAAATTCTAACTAACATGCAGGCATTCTATATTTTTCTTACAATATGCAGGCATTCTATCATTTCGTGGTAAGAATCATTATATTTTTTACTAAAATCAAAGCAATCACATTACAGAACGTAAGAAAGTTTGGATTTCTCACCAATATGTGCAAGTTTCCAACCAATAACAACTGTTATTGATTAGAAAATTCATGAATTCTAACCAACACGTAAGACATTATTCTCTTTACAATTTACCATTTTCTTACAATATGTAGGCATTCTATCATACATAAATTTACAAAGTTCAATATAAGAATTTTTGCAATTCTTACATAAATTACAACGGTTTGATTGTCTAATATAGTGTAAGATGGTAAGAAATTTATAAATTATTACATAAATATATTCCTAAGAAATTTATAAATTCTTACATAAACGTTGTAATTCTTCGTAAGAAATATCTAAATTTCTTACATTCAGGTTGGAAGAAACAACCAAGTTTCTGAAATTCTTATTGAGTCTAATTGAAACATCAAATCCTTACATCCACTTAGTAAGAATTACAATATTTGATGGCAAGAAATTTATAAATTCTTACTTATAAATTAAGTAAGAACAAACTGCATCATTTTTCCTAATACTTAGTACTTACGGTGAAAGACTGCATAATTTCTTGCATAGCGATATGTGAGCATAGTTTTTTTCGTCAATTCTTACATACACCAGTTGTGTAACTTGTGTTCAAACAAAGAATCCATAAATTCTTACATCCAGTCACCATGAATTACAATGTTTCAATGCTTAAATAGTGAAAGATGGTAAGAAATTCATAAATTCTTATCACATAAATGTCGGCAACGGATTGCTTTAGTTTTTTACATATTGACACATGAGAACGTGGTTAGATTCCCCCGAGAACGTGGTTATATTCCCGCTCCTCGTGCTGCAGTCATTGAGACGCATGAATTATCCCACAACTGACTTTCTTACCAAATCTGCTTTTTCAATCCCTATATGTCTTAGCATAGCGTTGACGTCCCCTACCATGCTTCCGTACCCCCCACGGTATCACCTTATGCGGTTTCTTCAGTAGGTTTTCTCTTTAATATACCCATTCAACATTGCACACAATAATAGAAACAGGAGGGCAACGTAAGAAAATTACCACAATATGTAAGAAATTTACTTTTTTTTCTAACCATCATGGTAGAAATATTTTTCAAGTTCTTATCGAATGGTTTACAGAAGGTAAGATTTTACATAATTTCTTATCAAGTAGAACACAAAATATTCCAATTTCTTACAATCTCTTTTTTTTCACATCTCGAATATTATGATAAGAATCGCTCACAAGTTAATTCTAATGATTAAATTAGCACAATCTTCTTTACAATTCAAGGAATGTTTCCCAAAACTGAGAATTTTCTAACCGTGTATAGAATCGCCCAAGTCTTTACCCAAATGAAATAGTACATCCAAGATTTAAATTATGAAACCTTAAGCCAAGAATACAAACCAAAAATTATGGTTACATTCGTTCAATTTCTTACCATTTATTAAGCAGTATGTACTCTATAATTCTAGGAATATCACCAAACACATATGTTTTTATTCAAAAACCAAGCATGGATGTTGCCATCTTCGCCTTCTTCGTCATCGTCGTCTCTCAGTTGCACACAACCTTGCACACAATATCATAAACATGAAGGCAGAGTAAGAAAATCATAGCAACCCATAGTAGAGAATGTAAAAAAACTTTGAATTCTAACTAACATGTACATATCCGACAAACGTTTCCAAGCAATCACAGTTTATTTAGTAAGAAATTTTTCTTACAAACATGTCAGAAATTTACAGAATCTAATAAACATATAAGAAATTTACAATTTCTAACCAACATCAACTAATTCTTACAAACTCACAAATATTTTCTTACAAACATGTCAGAAATTTCCACTTTTCTACCCACTTGTTTACAGAAGGTTAGAAAGTCATAATTTATCTCGCATAATCACATATATTTTTTGGAAGAGCAGTTCAATTTTGGAAGCAGTACAATACATTGAATTTTTGCAGAAGAGCATTTTTTCACTACACAATCACCATTCATGTTTCAACCAATCAAACAAAACCCTAATTGAATGAATTGAACACATCTAAAATTCAAAACCTAAATGAAGTACTTTTCACTGTTTCAAACTGCATATGCGAAACCCTAAATACCTCTGCCTCAATGAATGGGTGGCCGCTGGGTCGCGGGGTAGCGCCGGAGCGCGGATCTTCAGTCGGAGCCGGTGAGCGCGGCTGTCCGGTTTCCCCTCTGGCTTCTTCTCGGTTCCTCTTTCTCTTTGAACTTCGCGTCGCCATAATCACAGACATGGGGAGGCACAGGGGAATGGCGGGACGAACGCTGTCAACAGTGGCGTAATGGGGCACGCCGGCGGTTGCTAGTAATTCGTCGAGAGGAGAGAGACGAGGGAATGAGGGTTTGGGAGTGGGAACGGTGGCTGGGACTGAGGAGTGAGAACAACAAAACTGACCTGTGAAGCGATGAACGTCGACGACGGCGGGGCAAGGCCACTGCGGCTGGCTTTGTGGAATCGCCAGAGAGAATTGAGAGAAAGAGAGATGAGGGTTATGGAGAGAATAATGGGTTTTCTCGAATTAATGGGTTGTGTGAGGGTAACGTGTGAGAGTGGGAGAGAAATTGGGGGGAAATTGATTTTAGGGGTTGAGGGGTATTTTAGGGCCATTCCCCAAAAATTGGGCACAATTTGTGTAAATTTATGTGTTGGGCATATTTTGGTTTTTTATGCTCTAAAAGGGCACTTTAATTGTTGACTCAATTATTTATGGAGCATGACACACTACAAGTACTGCATGCACATACTATACATGAAATGAGCTGAACAAACGACAATAACTAATTAATTAATAACTGGATCGAAATAATTAATACAAATGTGAAATTAAACGAGCTCAGTAGCTAGCTAGCCTGTTATATATATTCACTTGTTGGAAACAAAACGATCACGACCCTAACATAACAAATGTGAAAGAGAGCTAGCTCATAATTCACTTTTTGGAAAAACTAACTAACAAATTAACACACGTACGGATCGGAAAGGAAACTGCATGGACATGGAAACAACACAACAGAACACCACCTACACCTACTGGTAATTATATTAATTAACCCCAACCTGCCATTACCACCCACTGCACCCTCATTAATTTGCACCTGAATTAGAACCATCACCCGAAGTAGAACCAGCGTCGGAGTCAGAACTTGAACCGCGAACGCGAACGGCTTGAGTTTTCAGAAGTAGAATCCCACTCTGGAAAAAAGTTGCCAGTAGTGGAGCGCCGGCCCACGGGAAATGCGCGTTTCGTAATTCCACTCTTTTAGTCTAACCTCCCTGTCAGCGGCAATTCCTACGTACAAAAGAAAAACATATAAATATATGTACGTAGAGATAAATTAGTAGTAGTAGTAGTTAAGTAGGGAAAAACTTAAACCGTAAAAGCTAAGCTTCCTATAGTACGTACGTGCTGTCAAATACGTATATTACACATTTCAAAAAGTGTAAATAATACGTATAAGAATAATACAGTAATATTAATTTATTACGTGCACGTCCAGTGGGTGGGCCCCTCAAAATATTTCTTTTTCCTTTTTTTGTATGTTGCGTAAAAATGTACAACTTTAATATCAGACCCTAAAAATGCACATGTTGCAGCCTTGCTGACCAAATGGTGCAATTAATGGATTTGATGTCCTTTCTTTTTCTTTTTTTTAATAAAATTTTAAAAAGGAAAAAAAAGCCATTCCAGTTTCCACTGCGAGAAAATTAAAGAATTAATACAACCAATCCATAAATAAAATGTAACAGAGACGACTGGGACTGGGGGTGCTCCGCCTCCGATCACATGGGTACTATTATCCATGCAATGCTACACTTTCCATTATGGGAATCCAGAAAACGCTCTCTCGCAGTTTCTGATCATCAAATTTAATTTTAAACGCGTTATTGCTTGCTTGGATCTCAGGAAGCTTCCGCGTTGCTTCGCAAGCTATAGATCGATTAAATGATTTAATGAAATGGAGGTAGAAATTAACAAGATTCACTAGCTCAAATTTCGATTACAATTAATTGGTCTGAAATACTAGTAATACATTTTGTCGACTCTTTTACGTAACTCGCTCCATTTATCATTAATTAATTAATCTAATTACAAATTTAATCCGACTTGGGATTCTCGGTCCCTAACTCGGTGTCCCAAGTCGTGATTTCTATTAATTTTATACAATTTTTTCCAATAAATTTATTTTATAATGATTTAGTTTACTTTTATGATTATTTTCAGGGGTTCACCCATTCAATTAGGGTTAATAATTATTTTTTAGCATTTAATTTCACTTTTATTAGTTATATTAGGGTTGATAAATTCAAAATTAGGTTATATAATTTTTAAAAATTTCAATTTTTACTTACAAATGTCTTACGATTAGTATGTTATAGTAGTATTTTTTATTTTTATAAAATACAATATAAAACAAAGAGAAATTGAATTTTGGAACTCGATTGGGACACCTAGTTTGTGACAAAGGATAACATCCGATTAAATCCACTACCACTAGCATTTAATTAATAGTATTCGCCACCTCAATTAATCCTGATCAGGAAAAGAAATTAACGGGGAGATTTATTTGTGAGGAAATTAAAAATGGTAATATTAACAGGGACTGGAGTTCTTAACGAACAATTAAAATTTTACGGCTTCAAAATATCGTAATTAGTCTGCTATATATGCTTTACATGACAATTTATGAATCAATCGTATTCCGTTGTTATTTAATGTTTAGTTGTACACTAATAATAAACTCATTTCACATTATTCAACTAATAACTACTAATATTGTAACTCTTACAACCTTTACTGTTATGTTTTTCTTGTTTTAAAGACCCTTCATTGTTAGGAAAAGTAAATTGAAGGCGCGCGAATTGCCTTGATATACACAAATTTTAGGTTTATTCCGAGTTTGCACTTAAGCTATGAAATTGGCTCTAAATACATAAATTTTGCCCTTGTTCAGCTATTTTCTCATAGTCAATTTTGCCATAATCAGGTGTCATCAATTTTGCAAGTGTTACTCGATCAAAATCAAAAGAAAAATGATAGTAATATATAACCGATGAAATAGAAAACAATGAATATTCTTCTCCCGAAGAAAAACCAATGAATAATAGTGATTCTTCATAGTATATATTTTTGATGAACTTTGAATATCATGAAATGTTCAATACAATCACACGTACGACTGTTGTAGGAAACAAATCTCCAACAAAAGTAGCTGAGAATTGCACGGCGAGGTGATGGGGATGTGTTTGATCTGATTAGGTACTAAAAAATGGTTTGAAGAGATTTGTAATTTACCAACTATCTATTGCACGTCTATAAATGTTTTTATCTTTAGAAATCAAGATTAACCGATCAATTTACTAAGAACACTACTATGTCTCCCCCTTTTTTTTTTTCTTTTTTTTTTTCATAAAAAAAACACTATGACTAAATTTGATCAACATCATTGGATAAAATAGTCTATTGTCTAAATTTAGATTGACCACCATATAAAGGGTCATTAACAATTTGTATTTCTACATTATTTATAATAAACTATCTAATTTCTTGTTACTTTTGGAACCTTGTATGTCCAAATAACATTATGCGTACGACAAAAACTTGTGTCAGCCGGAGGCACCGTGCGGCTGGGCCCAAAGTGTCAATCTTTATACAGAAAAATGTCAATCTATATGAATAAAAGTGTCAATCTTTAACATAATTATTTTTACGAATAAAATGACAATTTTTAAAAGTGTCAATCTTATACAAAAATGTCAATCTATATGAATAAAAGTGTCATTGTTTTAGCCCGGCCGCACGGTGCCTCCGGCTGACCCAAGTGTGTCCCTATGCGTACAGCCTTTTTTCTTTCTTTCTTTTTGAGGAAATGTGTAGAGGTACCTAGTTGTTTCAATTGAAACAAGAGAGTATACTTCTCATAGGTAGAACGTGTAAATAACTCAAGTCAAGTGGAAGCTTCGAGGAAGAGCAAATCTTAGCCTTTTGAATGAAGTAAGGGATCGCACTTCAGTTTTCCTAGTATGATAAGAGTCCCTCAAATTCTCATTATAGCAATTTGACATTACGACAGTCAGAGCTAACAAATGCAGAAGACAACAATAATATAAGCCTTCAAAATAAAAACAAACTAATAGTTATCGACTAAGAGAACACAACAACGAAGACAATACGGAAAAAACTCTAGATAATAAATAGGTAGATTTAATAATATGCATCCAAATTTACAATATCATAATATGATAGTTCACGGACTGACAACAAGTATCATCATCAAGACTCAAGAGTTCCAAGTTGAACAATTTTCACATCATAAGATCTCCTTCACCTATGCAACAAAGTTACTATTCGCCGCTCAGTAACATGAACGAATACTGGAAAAGTAGATCTTTAGAAATAACAAGAAGGTCAAAATGGATAACACTGGAGAAACTTGAAGATGAACCTGAGGATGATAGTCGAAGAAAAGCATGTTCACTTCTCCACTAGCATAAGATCTTCGTTTTGTTCTTCCTCTTTATCCTTCTTCCACGTTGTTACAAATATATAAAGAGAGTAAAAAAAATCCGTATATTAGATTCACATAATATAGACTACATATATTAACTCTCGCGCAAGAAAATCAACGATAAGATGTTGCATTCAATCATTTCGTAAAGCACACTACTGAAAGTAAAATACGTAGAATTAATAAGAGCCTCCCCTTCGATACAAAATGCACTTTCTAACGGAACCACAAATCAAAGTAAGACATGATTTTAAGAGGCAGAAGATATTTAAATCAGAAAATAAAATCCAGTTTTCTCAGGGTAAGATTAAGCAGTCATTGAGGAAGTTAGTTTTAGATGTGACCTTCCTATAATCTCATTTTTATATTACAGCTGGTCGTATATAACAACCACAAGAGTACTCGCAAAAGAGAAAAACAATATATCTTCCACACACGCAGGAGATGTTATTATAATGGAGAAAAAAGAAGTAATATCTAAATTAAGCTTAGAATGTCTTTGACATGGGAATCATTCAGATCAACTCCTCGATATTGCTATAGCAAATCTCCCATTAAATATAATGAAACATGTGTCTGTCTAATGTCATAAATTTGTTTGTATGATGACGTATTTGACAATCAATTAACTCCGCTGAGCAAACAAGAGCAAGAATATAAAATTATATTGACTTACTGAAGCAAGAGCAGATGACACAGAGTACCGATCTCCCAATAGCTTATTCTCATCATTATGGTTCGATTGATCATCTTTTGCTTCTTGCACAGACAATAGAGCTGGGAATGAAAAACAAAGGCAATTAAAAGCAATATAGTACATTTTTTTGTAAGAGAAAAACAGAATTCTGAAAAGACATTTGCCGTTTTAAGAATGAATTGAGAATCATAATAGTAAAATGAAACATAACAGGAATGCCACGAGAAAGAATGTTCTAAGTGCTCGTTTGGTTCAAGTTGGGTAACGGAAACGGAATGGAATCAAGTCAAGTAAGGGAATGAAAATAATAAAGGTTACTTTTATTGAGTGTTTGGTTCAATAGTAGAAAGAAAGTCACTTGTAAGGGGGTTCCATTTCTCCTTGTTTCCCCTCCTTCTTGAGGGGTAACAATGTAATAGATTGGGTTACCCCCAAGTAAGGGAAATAGATAACCTATTACTCAAACCAAACAAAATATAATGGAATCAATTACTTGATTCCCTTTCCATACCAAAAAAAACTTGAACCAAACATGGGCTAAGTGTTTACTGCATTACAATCTATTTCATCCTGAAATATTAATAAAACGTATCATCCACAAATTGGCAAATATAGCATCAACTGCAGAGTAAATTTAAAACAATAAATAAAAGGAAGGCGGATACCAAAAAAAATCAAATAATATCATGCTACGTGCTAAGTTAGTTAACACAAAGGATGTCCTGTTCCTCCACAAGCACCAGACAAACACGAATTCACTACAGATTTCCTGCATTGTTTCAGACACAACAAACAATCTGCAGTAGTTTAAGTGTATAAATATATAAAGTCCGAACAAATGATGTAGCAACTAGTTAATTCAAACATTATTTGACAAATCCTTCCTAGAAGCTTTATCATAAATGCCGAAACAATAAATAACAGCGTTCATGTAACCAAATAAAGTCCTAGGGTACCTTACTCAAACATTGTCATCGTGTCATTGCAGTACTATTTTGTGCTTTTGTATCACACTCTAAAGTCTAAACAAATAGACTTCAAATATTTCACCATACATAAACAGTGTGCGTGTTAGGCTTATTGTTAAGGAAGGAACACCAACTAAAGCAAGCATTAGAAGAAGGGGTATGGGGATCTCGATTTTAAATTACTTGCTTTTGGGCTCATATAACAAGGAAACCTTTTCATACATCAAGGAGCACTTCAATAAGACAGCACACAGGTTAATGCATAATAAAAGCTAATAACATCAGCTCTCACCAAGTTGCTGAACATGGTAATCAGCAGATGCATTTGACATGTCAGAGACCACAGCAGCAGCAGCTGGTCGTGATTTTGGCATGTACAGTTGTCTCAGGCGCTGTTCGTTCCTTCTCAGTCGTCTCAGGCGCTGTTCGTTCCTTTCATCCCTTCTCAGACGATGTTCCTTGCGCTTCCTATATTCCTTGTATTCACTGCATCAGTCAAGTATGAGAATGAAGTCATATAAGCAATTTGAAGTATGTATGTTCAAGGAGAGGAGGGAAGTGTAGAATAATGTGAATATATATATATATACATACCCGCAGCGTGGTACTCTGCAGTTGAAATCTGTGCATGCTATAGCATGAGACTTGACAAGATGCAGCATACGCTGGCACAAAAGACGCACACTTTTTGGGCATAGGTAAACATGGCGGTAAAGCACTTTCCCTCTCTCACACTTGGGATACTCGCAAAGCTGCTGTGACGCATCCAATGGCTCATCCAATGTCTCTCCCTCCAGCAACGACTTATCCTGGCACCGAGAAGCATGCACTAGCAGAGCATCCAATGTCGTCCACTGCAGAAACCCATAAAAATAAAAATCACTACTAGACTTCGAATAACACTAAACAACAAAAACACTCATTCAGGATCATCTTCACTCCACCCTCAGCATTTCATCTACAGGATACAATTACGAACCAAGCAACCCCGTACACTCCTAACAAATTTCGAATACAATAAATCCCAATCTTCTTTATCCCACAACAAATTATTTTCTCATCTACTGGAACCCAAATCCAAATATGCCTTCTTCAAAATATTAATACCGAACACAAATTTTTATGGGTGAACTTTATATATACCAAAAAATGATAAGTATATAAGTTTTATATCCACCACTTTAATTATGTAAGTTTCATACCCAAAATGCATTAAAAAGACAACAATACCCCTTTCTTGTATAAAGTACTATTTCCAAGTATTTGTTAAACCTACACTTCCGTAAATAAATTAATTCATACCAACCCCATACCTTAATCTGCTACGGGATCTCCTTCGCCATAAATTTTACAGACTGCGTCCAACCACCAGGAGCACCTTATGATTTTCTGTCGAATTCCTTCCTTAGTTTCTGACCCGCCTCGCCTTTGTCTTAATTATCAATCCGAGCAGCGCTCCAGGAATCGTAATAATGGCTCAGAACACTGAGCAAAAGACTCACTGCGGGCTAATTGTTTGTTGGTTAAAAGAAATTTAAATACGAAGGTAATGAGCAAAAGCCCGAACTTTTATTGGGGAATTATATAAATATTTATTACATAAGTAAATCTCCTTTAGGGAGGAAACAAACTTGTTTAGCTACCTATGGTAGCGGAATGGCAAATACTCATACACTCGAAAAATTAAAAACTATTACAAAGCTATTGTTGAAGAAAACTAAGAAAATGATCGATGATCTTTGCTTCCTTCGCTCGTCTTTATTTATAGAGGGTTGAAGCCAACCCTCATAGCTTGAATTATTGCCTCGGATGCTCTTTTACACCGATCTCAGCTTGCTCCCATGTAAAACATGGGTCCTCTTTCAATCACCACCGAAAGTAGTGATTATTGGAGGTTGAATGTGAAGTTTGGGTCCTCCACTTTGAATTCCACCAAATTTTTTTGGTGAAATGTCCTTTTCTTGAGCAATAGCTCTCAAGATTCTTTTCCTTCACGGTTTTATATGACCGTATAGACTTTTCTTTCTTCACGGTATTTTTTAACCGTGAGACTTTTTTCCTACTCACCCTTGTCATTTTTTTTGGGTGAGATTCCTCAATTATAGAGTCACATGACTCTATCCTCTTGTGTCGGTCACCTAATTTTTCCTTGGGGCCCTGGGCATCCTTCCTTTCGGTGGCTCCCTTGATTCCTTTTGGTCTTGTGCTCGAGCTCGTCCTGCTCTAGGCATGAACTTCTTGCCGAACTCCAGCTCTTTCTGACTCGGGCATGCTGGACAAATATGGTTGATCCAGTTCCCATAGTAGGCCATATTACAATACTTGCGATGAGTTTCTTTGCTCTTCACAAGCTTGTTTTCCCATAGCAGATTCCTCTTTCTTTCGAAAGCCTCTTCTGCAAATCTCGTAGTTTTTCCTGTCATTGTGTTTAACAGGAAAGATCCATTTACGGAGTTCTGAAAGAACTTGAATGAATACTTGACTTTGTCCATCTCAGTAAGACAGACCCATAAACCCCAAGCCCTGCGGGTTGAGATTTCATCCTCAATGATTGTGGAGACTAGTGGTACTTCTCCACTTGGAACCTTGATGTTGCAGCGGCTCCGCTCGTCAATTCGCCTAAGCCTTATGTAATGAAAGGCTTCATGGTTCCCTTTTCCAACTGGTTCTGGCGCTGCACTAATAAAGTATAGTTCCAGAACATCCCCTCGACTCAACTGATCATTATTAGACCATGAGTCATAAACAGCTTCTTGAATCCACTTGGATAGACTCTTTATTTCTGTGAATGAGGGAGAAACCGTATAAACTGAGGCCAGTGCCCCAAATTCATACCATTCATTGACTTCTTGTGGATGAACTCCTGACATCATCCACACTTGTGGGTACTTTCCTGAGACATCAACCCAGGTTTTATTTGGATTGATTCCTCGCCTTGTAAGTAGCTTCTCCCAGCTTGCTTGATAAGCCTGCCAATAAGGAGAGACTTGTAAAACATTGTCAGTATTAATCTTAGAGATGCCTTTCAATGGCCTAAGATTAATCTCTCCCTCCTTAACCCCGGAGGTGCTGGGTTGAAATGGTAACTCAGAATTTGACTTCTGATTATCATCTTTTCCTTGGGCCGATGGCTCTATTGATACCACCAACTTATGACTTGTGCTAGAGGTATTTGAATCCTCTGTTGCCGTTATAGGGGCCGGCAACCTAATCGCTTCTTTTTCTGGGGTAACTGGAGTCACCCTAGAAGCCCGAAGGAGTGGATCTTGTATTGCATTCCAGCACTTAGTCTGTGCCAGCCTACAGTCTTGTATTCTGTTTGAGACTTTCGTCTTGTCAACAAATTGTATTTTTCCAGCCTGTTCAGCTTTCAAAACCCACTCGTCCCATTCCCTCTGAAGCATCTCAAGGTCTTCCCTGAGATGTCTCATGGCATTGTTGATGGAGCTTACTTCAGTTGGCTCCATCTCTTGTAAGAAAATCTGCAAGAACATTCTCATGAGATTTTACAATGACAATATCAAAAATAAAATATTGACATTCAGCTTGCCATCTAAGTAATCTAGCCTTTTCAGGTTTCGATTCTATCTTGTTTTTTAAGAAAGCTTTAACTTGGGTGTTATCCACTTTCAGAACAAATTTCTTTGCTAATAAGAAAAGGGGCCATTTTTTAAAGGTTTTTCGAACTGCAAAGAATTCTTTCTCGTTAATGTGCCATCGAATGGCCTCATTTTCCTGGAATAAACCACTACAGTATCTGCATGGTTCTTCTCCATTGGGAGTGATCTTTGTAAGCACTGCCGCCCACCAATGATCACTGGCGTCCGTATACAAGACAAGATCGTCCTCGTCTTGTGGTATAGAGAGCTTTGGGAGGTTCTCACAAACCACCTTTAGATCTTTCATTCCTTTACGATATTCATCTGTCCAAATGAACGGAACATCTTTTTTCAGCAACGGGCTAAAATCTTCCTATATTTTGCAAGATTCTTGATGAATGCTTCTGCAAAATTAACAACTCCTAGAAAACTTTGAAGTTATTTTTTCTCCTTTAAATCCTCAGAGAAATTCTTAACCTTTTGAACAATATGGTCCTGTAGAATTATCCCTAATTCATCAATCTCGATTCCCAGAAATTCCATTTTCCGGGTTGTAATGACTGCCTTCTTTTCTGAAAGCACAAGTCCTGCCTTATAGCAAACATCTGCAAAAATCTCGAGATGTTTAACATGTTCATTTATATCTTTTGATGTTATAAGAATATCATCAATATAAACAAACATAAAAGAGAAATAATCTTTGAAAAGATTATCCATCTTTCTCTGGAAAATCTGAGGTGCATTAGCTAACCCCATTGGCATCACGTTCCAAACATAATGTCCATGCGGAGTAGAGAAGGCTGTAAACTTCTTACTACTTTCCTCCATGCGAATCTGGTAAAACCCTTACTTGCAATCAAACTTGGAAAAAACCTTAGCATTTCTAATGCAGTTAATAAGGTGTTCTCTACTTGGAATGAAATAACCATCAAACTCTAAAACGTCATTAATACCTTTATAATTAATAACGAGTTTGGGTTTATTTCTTTTAATCTCACCATGGTTTCTTACCAAGAAGCCTAGGCTGCTATATGGCGAGTTACCTAGTTCAATTAACTTCATATCAAGGTGTTCCTTGATAATCTCCTTCATGTCCTGTTGATCTTTGAGATTCATCAGGATTGGTCTGAATCTAACAAACTCATTAACCTTGTCTGACTTTGCTTTTAAGGTTGCTCTGAGTTAGTTTTTCTCCCACCATGCCAAAGGATTCTCATTATAACACCTTACAATTTTCCTTTTGACATCTTCTAATGACACTTGCGTATCATTTTCAATATCTTTAGAAATTAAAGATACCTTTAGGAGTTGAATCTCAGCTTCGTTATCTTCAAACTCGTTGTCTATCAACTCTCCTCTGATCCTGTAGTTCAATAAAGCTTCATTGAACCTTCTCCGATCTTGCATTTTTGGGTTTTGAAGTTGTCCTTCATCACCACGCTTGCTGCGAAAGACTAATGACATTTGTCTGTTGAATGCCCCTTTTAGCCTTTGAACAATGATTTTGTGATCACATTGGATTGTGAACACTAATCTTTATTTCTCATTATCTTGCATATATCTCTTGAACATCTGCAAGAAATTGTTTCCTAACAGGATATCTGCTCCTGTATCATGAAAATAAATTGGTGGAGTTTTAACCTTATACCAAGGCGTCTGGCCTGCTCCTCCAATTAGAACTTTCACCATCTTGACTCCCTTTGTTAGAATCAAGATTTTCTTGGAAAAATCTCTTCCTGCAATCCGAGGTAGATCTTCTTCGACGTCTGTTGGAAAGATCCCTCGTTTTGCCGTGCATATTCCTGCACCAGAATTAATATAAGCAGCAAAGTATTCTGCCTTATATTTCTCGTATAACACTCCAATAGGAATGTATATTAAGAATGGACTAGTCATTAGATCAATATTTTTCTTTCATTGATCGTGACTTCCATTCCATCTTCTCCTTGTCTCCATGGTTTGAATTTCTCAAGGAAATCCAAACCTAAGATGAGGATATTCTCCTCTCTTCCTGCTCGCCCTTTGATTTCAACCGTATGTCCTCCAATTTCAATCATTCCTTTGTAATGATGAACTTCTAGTTGCTCGAGATAATACAAGACGTTGCAAGGGAAATTGGTTTCCCATCTTATAGTATCGAATCTGACAGTTACTTCTCTCCATCCTTCCGGACATTTGATGGTAATAACCGTCTTCTTGTGACTCAGAGTATGTAAAAAACTCTGAGACTCTTGACTTTGCTTAATAAGATTTCTTCCCATTGGTTGAGAAATAATCTTATCTCCTTGGAATGACAATCTACCTGATTGTATTCTAAGACTTTGATCATGGGTTATGACCATTCTGTCTTGTATTTGCATATCCACGTTTCTCAATCGTGGAAACTCAATTCTATTGGGAAAATCGCTGTTGTCACCTTCTTGAAAATATCTGGTATCTCAATGAACTGCTTTCCAAGGAATAACTCAGTATGATGTGAATTAGAAAGCGCATATGATACCTGATACGTGATGGAATAAGGTCTATTCCCTTCTTCCACCAGCTCTTTCCTCTTGAAGTTCTGATAAAGTGTCAGGGCTCTGCTGAAGTTGGTGTCATTAAGATTGTAAGCAATCTTGGGATATATAATCCCCACCACCTGTCCAACACATAAGTTTCCCGCAATGGTCCCCATTACGGAATCCTTGAGATTTCTGACTCGTTTGTCACAAATCGCGATGTCAATTGGAGAATCAACCCCTGTGAAAAGGGCGAATTTGAGTACTAATTGAATTGCTCCAATATGTATCCAACTCATCTTCTCCGCAATTTCTGGCTTCATCTTTTCAAGATCTTCCCGGATATCACTTGTTGGAATCAATTGCATCTCAACTTGATTCCCTGTGAGCTCGATTGGGAGCGACATCTCTCATCTCGTAATACCATAGACAATATGGTGCTTCCGAGTCTTGAGACTGAAGTTCCTCAGGGCATAATCGATGTTCCCTGCTGTAAAGCCTTGATACTTCTGTATATTAAGGCTTTTCTTCATGATCTTGTCGATCTGGCTTTGTGAAATCATTGTCCGGCTTGAATAGCCCTTTCGATTTTCACTTTCCTGATGATGAACCCCGGTTCAGTCTGATTCTGAATCGGTTGGTCCATCTCCTTCACTACTAAGGATTTCTTCTTGTTCGTAAATGCTCTCATCTGAGGCTATATCCTCAAATTGGTAGACTTGTACGAGATCTTGGAAGTAGATCGCGTCTTCGATGTCTGGAGTTGACTCGAACCTCCTCATCATCTTGTTTTCTGGGCAATTTGTAGAGATATGCCCAGCTGCACCGCACGTTCAGCAGTTGCAGTCTTTGAAACTTTCATTAGCTCTGGTGTGAGCTTTTCGGAAAGTTTTCCTTGCTGGTGTTCTCTCCTGAGGTCTGCTTGAGCTTGCACCTCTAGATTGAAACTTGTTTCTTGATGGACCGCTTCGCTGTCCATTTTTGTATGATCCAGCCTTTTGTTTAGACCACATCGTTCTTGGTTTCCAAGATCTTCTCTTTTTAGAATAGGGCTGATACCTATTCTTCCTGCTTTTCTTGTAACTAGCAGGATCCTCTCCAATGACCGTTGGAAGATCATTGTCTTCACAATTAAGAGGAGCCTCCTTGTTGATCCTTCTTAATTTCTTGATATTCTTTTGTGATGTGGCTTGTTGACACCACTCCATCAGTTTGGTGTGCACAAAAGACATTCTTTTTCCCACTCCATCATATTCTCCGGGAACGTAGACTCGGATGAATATTTCTCTCCATGGGTTAGGAAATAAATTTTAGGAAGAAAATCTCCTTTGCAAAGCTATCATCAGTCTTGGATTGATGTTGGTAGACTGTGAAGAGCTGTAGAAACTTGTTGAGAGATTTTTGATCTAAGACTGCAAGTCTTAGATTAAGAAGGGCCATTGCATACTTCTTCTTCTTCTCTCCGTCATAGGTTCCAAAATAACCGACTCCCAAGAAATGATTCTTTAGAATGTCAGTCATTTGTTTCACCTTCTCAGCGTGGGACTCGATTTTAAAGCACTCATTTTTTTACTTCTGTGCTTATACTTTCTTCCCACGCTGTCTTTGCTGCTCCTGCAAGACTCATTTTGAGGAATCTAACATATCCCTCGTCACTCATATCAAGAGTTGATCCTGCAACTCTCATTGCTGCTCCCCAATCATCGATGAATTTCTCTCGATCTTTGAAGTTAACTTCATCGATGTTGAGAGTGACTCCATATGGATGGATGGGCTCCAATGTTGTTTTCTCCGAAGGATTATCATGTTTCCATTTCGTCCTTCGTTTGAAGTTGATTTTGAACTGATCGTCTGCAATACCACCAGTTCTTCGATGATAGGTGGAACCAGCCTCAAAATCATAATGACTCTGGAGTGGTTGTGTAGCACCTCCTGATGTTTCTCCTTCGGTCTTGGCCATCTTGAGATCCACCACTTTCATGTTAGCAAAAGATTCTGCTAACTCTTGTAGATCTTCTAGTCCGATCCTTTCGAGGTTATTCATCTTTTTTACCTCAGACCGTACCAGTAATTAGATTCAATCTAGGGTCGCATTTCTCGCCTTCCTTGACTGGTAACGGGTATCTTTTTGGTTCGTCCCAAAAGAAACCCCTCTTGGCTCGACTGGAACTTGGGTGCGTCTCCAGTTTCTCCACTCGTCTTTGAATATCCTTTAGAATGTCAATTATGACATCCTGTTTGCTGGATATTTCGTCCACCTTTTGAGGTACTCCATATAGGCTGTTGCCATAATTTTGCACCGTCTTCTGGATTTCCCGTAAATCCATAGAGATTTTGGCCGGATCTGGCATAATCTCCACGAAATTAGGGCCGACTTTCGGTCCTGAGAGGGCCATCAGATATGATCCTGATGGGCCGTTCTCATCAGACGTCTCAGCTTCCCCTCAAGATAAGCGTTTATCATGAGACGATCTAAGTAGAACTTGATAGTCCACTTGCAGGCACGGATCTCTCTTGGGTGCCTGTTTTCTCGAATCGCTGCTTCGAGGCGTTCTTGTCTTACTCGTAGTAGAGCAAGTTCACTTGTTTTGTTTCCCTCCAGAATTTGGAGATATGAACTGTAACACTCGCAACTCAGACAATAGTCTGGTTCCATTTTAACTTGAAGTCTCCTCCGTTAGGTAATAAACATTATATAATAAATAAATATAATTCTCAAATAAACCTAGGGCTCTGATACCATTTTTGAAGCGCAGGACCATATCGCCAAAACATGGGATTTTAATCCTCTTTTAAACAATATGATAACAAATATAGCTTAAAAATTAAAGAATTACTTGTCAATAGCAATTCTTGGTGTGCTCTTAGTAATTCATTACAATTCATTAAAGATATGTTTGTCTTTTCATTGAGTTTTAGGTATAAAACTTATAATTTTAAAGTATAGAGTATAAAACTACTATACTATTTTGTTTTGGGTATATATAACCATTCACACAATTTTCATTCTACAAACTCACGTAACATAAATTCAACTTTCATTTGATTGCGCTACAGACTAAAAGAAAATAGATGCTAGGGCATTTCCTTTTTTTTTTTTTTTGTCTTTCTTCACTGATAGTCCAACCCAAATTTCAGAAATTCAGACTAAATTAATTTATTTTTGTCTTTCTTCACTAATAGTTCAACCCAAATTTCAAAATTAATTTCTTTTTGTCTTTCTTCACTAATAGTTCAACCCAAATTTCAAAAATTCAGACTAAAATAAAATATTAGACACCTGAGGTAGGAGTTCGGTAGGGCATTTTTTATCTTTCTTCAAAAAGAGTCCAATCCAACGAACTTGATCGCTGACCAGCAGTTCGTCGAAGCTTTGGGACTCCAACTTCTGCCTCACACAACTAATTTGCTCGTCCAAGTCCAAGCTCGTTGGCGGCATTTGGGAATTATGGCGCTTCAGATCAGAGATAGAAACAGAATTGCTAATTAGAAGTAAAAGGTCGACTATCAAGAGCACAGACATTTGCGCAAACTTCGTTTATATAAGCCGGTGCACCTACCAAACATATTTGCGCGATGTGGGACGGTCAAATATTATTTACTGTTTCAAAAAAAAAAAAAAAAAAAACAGATTAAAAAGAAGTATATATATATTTTAGTTATTTTTGTGTGATTTTGTGACTTTTATTTTTCCGTTACATTATAAAATCAAAATCTTCTACTGGAGTATTGAGTATTAACAACTACTTTCAACACTTCAGCGGATTGTGTGGTATATATTTTTCTTCTTTTCTTTTTTAAATTTGTTGAATGCATTACCTTGATCAAAAGTTCAAATTAAACTGAGATGAATCCAAATGCTCTGACGCCGGGGAGGAGGAAATGCTCTTGCAAATACTCCCTCCGTCCTCCATTTTTTGACCCAAAACTTTTTGGCACGCATTTCTACCGAAACCTAATACGAGTTTTAAAATATAATTTTGAAATATTTTTTCTTTTACGGGATACTACGTAGTATCCCGTAAAAGAAAAAATATTTCAAAATTATATTTTAAAACTCGTACTAGGTTTCGGTGGAAAGACGTGCAGAATAGTATTAGTGTCAAGAAATGAAGGACGGAGGGAGTAATACGTTGCTGGGAAACAATGGGAGTGCAAGAGTAAAATCAAATGCTCCTATCATTTATATTTTTCTGATCTTACCTCCGAGTTTACACACTATATATACCATGTTAAATTACTGATCAGTATTTACTAGTAGTATATTACTATAAAATAAATAAATAAATAGCTAGATTATTAGATGACCTAATTTCTTTCTCTTCTTTTCTTTTTGAAACCATAGATGCATGCCCTAATTTTATTGTTAGCAATGTGTGCAAAACTATGGACTACTTTCAATTTTAACTCGAGAGGTCATCAGCTAAAATAGAGATACTGTAGTACACTTTGTTTAGATAAAAAAATAATTCAAGTGGAAACTTCAAGGAAATCTTAGCCTGCGTGATTGAAGCAAGGGATTTCCCCTCCAGTTTTCCTAGTCAACAACAAAATAATCCTTCAAAATAGTAACCAACTAAGAATTATTGACAAATTAAGAGAACACAATAACGAAGATCATGTTGGAAATTTGGTTTTGACCAAGTTTTGACCAAATTAATAATAATTAATATTTAATTTATTAGTTAAATTAAATATTAGATTATTATTCTACTCGCAGAGTAAATGAACGTGATATTTTTATATGTTCAAAAGCGATTTCCAGTGATTGAGATATAAATGTTCAAAGTTGGGTGGAGAGTTACTTCATTAATTAATGAAGTGTAAGTTATACCATATTGATTAAATATTAATGTGGTGTGATGTTTAAAAGAGTTTAAATATGTGGACTTAGTAACAAGTGGGCCAAGTAAGTGAATAAGTGTGTGGTTGGGCTCTCGCGTTAACACACACTCGATCCGGCCCCGCCATCCGTGGCGGACGGCACGGACAGCTCGGGTTCGGATTTTATGGCCGTGGACTTGGATCTTGGCTACACGTATCATCATCAAGAGTTCCAAGTCGAATTTAATAATCAGCTTCAAAACCAAGTGTGTTTAACTTGGTTCTCCAATCTACTAATGAAAACCAAACGCACAAATAAGGATATCATGCAACTCAAGCAATCAATTCACTTTAATTTGGTTACCTTCATTTCTGCAATGAAACACAAGTTGCAAACTCACATTATCTTTTGATCAATCTCTCTAATCATCTCATCAAGATTAAGTTTGCTGAGACCAAATTCTTTGCAGGCTTGTTGAGCTCATCGATTGTTATGGAACCGCTACCATCCTTATCGAAGAAATTAAGAGAAGGCCGAAAGCAGATTCTTTGCCTTAGTGGTTATGGAACCACTACCATCCATAATCTATTATTACCATATAAACGATAATAATATATAAAATTTGCCTGTAATCCTGTATTACTGAATCATTATCCAAAAAAAATTAAAATATGTATTGAGCTTATGAATTTAGAGCAAATTAACCATGTATATGTATCATTAGCTGAAAACCTCTCTAGTTTACGACCAAAACAAGTGTTCTCGGAGCTTTGCAAAGATTAACGACAAAATTATGAAGTATACGCATATATATATATATATATATATATATATATATATGATTAAAAAAGGGAACGGAAAAGAGTAATTTAATTAATTCATTAATAGGAAAGGTTGTGAGTAATTTAATGGGGGCAAAGAGAGTAAACATGGGTGGGGGGGGGGGGGAAGACAACTCTCTGAAACAATACTACACCCTATTCGATTTTTAAGTCTTTCTATCATTTTCCACACATATTAATAAAAAATAAATTATACCTAAATTAACATTAGTAAATAATAATGATATCTTAATTACACAATCATTATCTTGTGGGAAAAAAAAAAGAGCTTATAAATTGAAATCTACAGGAGTATTTAATCATCATTACGGTTCGATTGATCACCATTCCCATCTTGCACAGACAATTGAGCTGTGAATAAAATTAAAAAATTAAAAAATTAAAAAAAAGGCATTTAAAAGCAATATAGTACTACATTTTTTCGCAAGAGAAAAACAGCTGCATTCTGAAAAGACATTTGACTTAAGAATGAATTTAGAATCATAATAGCAAACTGAAACAAAGCAGGAATACCACGAGAAAGAATCTTTTAAGCGTTTACAATCTATTTCATCCTGATATATAAAAATATCATCAGCTACAAATCGGCAAATATATCACTCACCAAGAGCAGAGCCGATTTAAACAGAAAAAGGGGAAAGCACATACCAAGAAAAATCAATCATATCATACTACTCTTGTAAGCTAAGTTAGTTAACGCATACAACATATGATTCCTCCACAAGCGTCAAACAAACATGGTTTCACTATGGATTTCTGCAGTGTTTCAGAGCAACAAACAATCTGTTTTAGCAGTAGTTTTAAGAGCTTAAATAGATGAAGTACAACTGTCCAAACAAATGATATTGCGACAGATAGTTAATTCAAACATTATTTGAAAATAATGCTGAAACAATAAATATCAGTGTTCATAATTTCCTCAAGTAACTCAGCTACCCAAAATAGTGTAACCAAACAAAGCCCTAAGAAGCTCACTCAAACATTGTCATTGTGTCACTGGAAAGGGACAACAATCAAAGCATCAGAAGAAGGGGTAGGGGATCTCTCTAAGACACTCAAGATTTGAAATTGCTTGCTCTTATTTCCTTTTTTGGACTCCTATAACAAGGAAATTCTTTCATATATTCAACGAATAATGAGCACTTCAACAAGTAAGACAACAGCCAGGTTAATGCATGTAAAAGCTAACAACATCAGCACTCACCAAGTTGTAAAACATGGTCACCAGCAAATGCATTCGACATGTCAGTGGCCTCTGCAGCAGCAGCTGGTCGTGATTCTGGCATGTATAGTTGTCTCAGGCGTTGTTCATTCCTTCTCAGTCGTCTCAGGCGCTGTTCATTCCTTCTCAGACGGTGTTCCTTACGCTGCCTTATTTCCTTACATTCACTGCATCAGTCAAGCATGAGAATGAAGTCATATAAGCAATTTGAAGTATGTTCCAGGAGAGGAGGGAAGAGTAGAATAAAGTCAGTATTTATACCCGCAGCGTGGTACTGTGCAGTAGGAATCTGTGCATGTTACAGCATGAAACTTCACAAGATTCAGCGTACTTTGGCACAAAAGGCACACACTTCTTTTGCATAGGAAAACATGGCAGTAAAGCACCTTTCCTCTCTCAGACTTTGGATACTGGAAAAGCTGCTGTGATGCATCCAATGGCTCATCCAATGTCTCACCCTCACCGTCAAGCAATGACTTATCCTGGCACCGAGAAGCATGCACCAGCAGAGCATCCAATCTCGCCCACTGCAGCAGAAACAACAACAACAAATTCAGTTCAATCCACTACGAAATAAACTTCCAATTCTATGCCCAAATAAAATTAAACAAAAGGACTAGTTCTCCATCCTAGGATGTAACAGCCCATCTTCACTCCATACAAGAAATCTCTCTACGTTTGATCAAACCAAACAACCCTATACACCAACCTATCTCACACCTCTCGAAATGCTTCGAATACAATTAAATCCCAAAATATTGAATCTTCTTTTACCCTCACACATTAATTATCAATCAATTAATTGCCAAACTAAAACATCAATTCATTCCACTGATCGAGGTCGTTTTTCATACTAGAAAATTGCGTAACAAAAATTTCATTTGATTTGACCAAGCTATAGTTTAGGAATAGAATCGTTTATTTATCTGTCAACTAATTGTCAAACTAAAATATCAATTCATTCCAACAGAACGAGGTCGTTTTTCATACTAGTACTAGAGAATGGCCCAACACAGATTTCATTTGATCGCGCTATGTAACAGCCGAATTCAAGAAATTAAGACTAAAATAGAAATAGACACCTGAGGCGCGAGTTCGCTAGGGCATTTTTTGTCTTTTTTTACTAATAATCCAAGCCAACGAACTTGCTCGCTGAACAGCAGTTCGTCGAAGCTTTGGCACTCCAACTGCTGTTTCACACGATTGATTTGTTCGTCTAAGCTCATTGGCGGAATTCGATTTCAGAATTAAGGAAGAAACCCGGGAAGAATTGCGTTGAGAATGGCTTAGCGGGCCCTATTTATAGATGCTGTCGTGTGTGTGGTGAAACATAAAATAATAGTAATTCAAGGACTAGAAAATAATACCAGTACTATTAATTGGACTAAAATGAAATAAAATGTAAAACGAGGGGGGAAATTGAAAAACATTACAGTCGTAAGTAAGACAATTCGCTCCTACTCATATTCCTACATGGTAGGAGGGAGGCAGCTAGTCCACCCACAGCCACAGGCACATAATTTTGTTGAATTTCGTCCGACGCCGTTGGCTGCAGCCTCCAACAAGTATGGATTTTGAGACGGTGAAGAAGTTCGTTGAGAAAGATGGCGGCCCCTACGAATTCACGGTGGATTCCATGCCCGAGCGATTCATAGAGCCTATGGTGATGCAGGGCATGAAAATCGATCGCATCGAACGCGGCCGTATCGTCTGTTCCTTCACTGTTCCCCCTCGCCTCGTGGTTCGTATTTTTCGATTTTGATCGCTTAATTTCAACTCTGATTGAGCTTTTGATTAATTGGTCGGCTCGGTGAATTCGCTCTGTCTGTAGAATACTGGGAATACGTTGCACGGCGGAGCCACGGCGGCGCTCGTGGACATCGTTGGGTCGGCCGTCATTTTCACCATGGGGGCTCCAACCACCGGTGTCTCGGTTGAGATCAATGTTTCATATTTGAACGGCGCTAGTGTTGGGGTAAATTTCTGTTTGACCTGCCATTATTTATTCAGTTTGGTTTCTGTTTATTGTTTTTTCCGTTTCTTTCGCCCTAATTATTGGCACTCGATCGGAAAATCCGAGCTCGTCTGGGTAAAAATCTCGACTAGCTCAATTTTATGATTTTCTATCTAATTTTCTTAAATTTAAAATCTGTCTTCATTACATTAGAAAATAGTAATAATAATAATAATAATAATAATAATAATAAATCTAATCCTGGAGTTGATAATGAGATAATGACTCTGAGCAGCACTGGCTTCAAGCTGTAGCTTGCCTCAGACCTCTTTTAATCAGTCTTGTGAAGATAGCTTAACTTGGAGTCGAAGATCAAATATTTTACAAATTGAACTCGGTTAACCCCCATCGAAAATTTCCATAGTTCTCATATATTGAAGGGATGATAGCAAGATTTTGATTCTTGCAGATGTGTAGCTGTTTGGGTATAAGCTCAGGCCAGGTGGACTGTTGTATGTTTGTAGCCATTATAGAATAGTTATGATTGGTTCTAGTTTTCATAGTGAGTGACGAATAAAAGATAGTGTAATGAAGCTGCTTGAACAAGATGGAAGTCTTCTTTTTCTGCATCATATTGGTGGTGCTTCGTTCATTTATGAAACATGTCGCCTCATCACTGTATCGTTTCTAGAATGGGCTCGGTCACGTCCTCGTGTATATGCTATTTTATTTATTTATTTATTTATTTTTCCAGCAGGCTCTTAGATTTAAATAAGCTTGGTGGCCTAACTCGTCTAGCTATGTTCTATTTAACTTTTGTCATTCTTCATACATGATGACATTATCAATGCTCAAGTTACTACGTTACTTGTTTTCATGTTATAGATATTGGTTAGTTCCTTTGCATTATAGATATTAGTTACTTTGCAAATTTGTATCAGCCACAAGATCCACTGACTTAGAGTGCATGTGATTTGTGTACAGGAAGAAGTTGAGATCGAATCCAAGGCATTACGCGTGGGGAAGGCACTTGCTGTTGTGAGTGTGGATTTGAGAAGCAAGAAGACTGGAAAACTTATAGCTCAGGGGCGCCACACAAAGTATCTGGCTCTCCCTAGTAAAATATGAAACATAGTCCCTTGCTTGATGTATGAGCTACTCTAAACGAATGTATTATCTCTGTCGAGCTACTTAGTATACGACAACTAATAATGTAAACATTGAAAACCTTCAATTTGTAGAGTGAATGCACAGTATGATCAAGATTCCATGATTTGTGCTGAGCCATATATTGACACTACATTATCGCAGCAGCAATCGAAATAAAAGCAAGGCGTGCACCAGCCAACTTTTGAATTTGTCATTCTAATTGTAAATGGCTTCAATAGGCACTGTTAATATAATCTCATATGCATCTGATTATGCTGTATCTGAGTACAACTTGACAGCATGGTTAATAGGGTTGGAACTATTAGACAATGCAGCTTGCCTTGGGTGCAGGGAGCAAAATGAGCTTATATTATCAATTAGAATGTTGAAATTTCACACCAAAATGAAGCTAGATAACTACAAAAGAAGGAAGAAAGAAAAAGTAAAGGAAATTCAACAAAATAGGTTTGTTAGTTGCCTCCTTTCTTCTCTGTAACCCCTAATCCCAGTGCTTCCCCCAAGTTTATAGTTTTCCTCATGGTTCTCCTCCCAATTCCTCCGTTCCCTTTTCTCATCATAGCCGCAAATTCTCCATAATCTATCTGTCCATCCTGCAGAAAAGTACACACATTTAATAGTCAGCTTCTAAACCAAGTGTGTTTAACATTGTTCTCCACTCTACTAATGGAAACCAAATGCACAAATTACGATAGCAACTCAAGCAATCAATCCGCTTTAATTTGGTTAACTCACATTATCTTGATCAATCTCTCTGATCATCTCATCAAGATTAAGTTCGCTGAGACCAAATTCTTTGCAGGCTTGTTGAAGCTCATCGATGGTTATGTAACCACTACCATCCTTATCAAAGAAAGAGAAGGCCGAAAGCAGATTCTCCTCTCTCTCTAACTTGTTCAAGTGTACAGTAGCAGCAAGAAACTCCCCATAATCTATGGTTCCACTGTTATCAATGTCAGCCTGGAGGCACAAGTAAGCAACAGATGAGAAATTCTTCATGATCTATTGAAAATGCTAAATGAGTTTAGGTTCGTACCGCATCCATAAGGTCTTTAATTTCAGACTCCATAAGCTCAGAGCCAACTCTCTTTAAACCTTCTTTGAGTTCATCGAAAGTTATGGTTCCACTATCATCTGTATCTATCATTCTGAACAGCTCTCTCAGGCCACCAATTTCCTCCTCTGATAATCTCTCTGCAATAACCTACAATACAATGAAGCATTTCCCAGTTATACTTGCATGCTTATGGATGACAAGATTAGAATGGCGTTTATAAGTAATATCAATACAAGTGCAAACACATCACTTTCATGTAAGAAATAGTCTTAGCCATCAAGATTTGGAAAGAGTGACAATCTGTTCTTGGAAGCTGTTAGAAAACTTTGGAAAATTGTGCATCTGAGGAATTTTTGTCGCATCATACATCTGAGGTTTGGTTCGACATAAAAGGCAAAGCAACATAGCATGTGCCACTAAAGCTTGATAAACACAAAGATAAAGGCTATAAGAATTCTCTTGATCTATAAATAGTTCTGCTCAATTTTTCAGAACTATGTTTTAGATTCATTCTAAAATCACATCACACTACTCATTAAGGTACCTACACTGGAAGTATAAACAAGAAAAACCATAGAGCAATCATAAAATACTTACACGTAAAGCCATCTTCTTAAGTTTGTTCATTGCAGAAAACTGCTTTAGGCGTGATAAAACAGCAGAATCAAGAGGCTTATCAGGAGCCATTGTATCGTCGACAATCCAAGGATGGCCTGACCAGAAAAGACAAGTACATAGATAATCAATCTCATCTTAGTGAACCACGAAGATTAGAAGATCTGAAAACCTGTAGGAAGGTTGCTTACACAGAACTTCATACGCAGTTAGCCTTGTCTTTGGGTTTCTATCGAGCATCTTTCTTAACAAATCCTTGGCAAAATCTGAAATTGCAGGCCATGGCTCCGAATCAAAATCCAGCTTACCTTTTAATATCTGACGGAAAATTCCCATCTCAGTTTCTGGAGTAAGAAGACAAAAGAAAACGGAACTAGAGTTCTTAGGCACCGTAACAGAAACTGCATCTTAAATAGGTTGCAAAATAGTAAGAAATTGCGAGAAAAGAAAGTACCAGCCCAGAAAGGTGGGACACCACTGAGTAAAATGTATAAAATAACTCCTGCACTCCAAACATCTGCCTCAGGTCCATAATGCTTGCGTAGAACCTCTGGTGCAACATAGTAAGGACTTCCCACAACATCACAGAAAGTTTCATCTGAAAGTATGATAACACGATACAAAAACATAAGCTAATTAAAACAAACGAGCACACATAGTAAACATAACACAAGTCCTGGATTAATCTAAGCAAGGAAAAGAGATCAGCTGGCCCACATAATAAGCGTATGGTGTAAGCCATAGATAATGGAGATTGGAAACAATGGCCACTTCAGCAACATATAGTCATGTAGTATTGTAGTTATAAAATGATTGTTGCATGTTACAAAGATAAACAGAATCTATTCAGCTGATAGGGTCATTTAACTGTTATATTTTATAAGACCTGCATATATAACTTTCAATGAAGGATAGCAAGTCCATAAGCCTCAAAGCTTCAATTTCGATATCTACATAATGTTCATTTAGTCTATCTTCATGTATTCCGCTTCTCACTTTGGGACGGAAAGGATAGTGACATGAATGCAAAATAGTTTCTAATCACATCAAATAGAGTTGATAAAGGAAATAAATTGAACTATATGAACATACAAAGGATGAAAATAATAGACTCAGCTAAAAATCATGAAATCCAAGACCAATACTTGCATGATGAATGATTGGGGATTCAAAAGCACTATAACTCAAAATTTTATATCAAGAAACATGATGAAACCTGGTTTGTAGAACACAGAGAGGCCAAAATCAGTAGCCTTGAGAGCAGCATCCTCATCACCACTAATGAACAAGAAATTCTCAGGCTTCAAATCCCTGTGCATAACCCCCAAAGAATGACAACTCTGTACAACTCCAACAATGGTCTTGATGAGCTTTGCCGCCTCTTTCTCGCTGTAATGCCCCTTCAGCACAATCCTATCAAAGAGCTCTCCTCCCGCGCACAGCTCCATCACTATGTGCACAAACAGTGCATCCTCGTAAGTCCCCTTTATCCTCACCACATTCGGATGCTCCGACAGGTGGTGCATTATCTGAATCTCTCTCCACACATCATCGTAATCCTCCTGGCAAATCAGCTTCTTCTTGGGAATCGATTTGCAGGCGTAATCAATGCCGCTCGATTTCTCAGTGCAGAGGAAGGTGATCCCGAACTGGCCCTGCCCGAGTTTCTTGCCGATGGTGTAGAGGCTCTTGAGAGATGGGGTTCTGTACGGGAGGACCCACGTCGGTTTCTGAGGATGGAGCTGCGTAAAGAAAGTTGGTTTCTTGATCTCTGATTTGGGCTTTTGTGCTGCTTCTTGATTCTGGGCTTGATTCATATCTTGATTCTTGGTTTCAGTTGAGAGTTCGTGGTTGTGGGATGGAGGTGGAGTTGACGACGACATGGTTTTGGTTTCGATGATGGGTTTTGGCTGTGATTGTGAATCTTGGA
Organism: Mentha longifolia; assembly: GCA_001642375.2. Classification (NCBI taxonomy): domain Eukaryota; kingdom Viridiplantae; phylum Streptophyta; class Magnoliopsida; order Lamiales; family Lamiaceae; genus Mentha; species Mentha longifolia. Next base: position 32,961,709 of record CM038115.1, read on the forward strand.
ATTTGGGTTGTGAGTCTCGAGACTTTGTGAGAGTGGTGGAAACTGGAAAGGGAGGGGAAGAATACCGGGTCCGGGTGTAAAAAAAAGATTGAGACTTTTTCTTTTTTAGTTTCTTTTTATTATTATCTTTTCGTTTTTGGTCTAATCCTGGCAATTAGTAGTATCTCTAGATATTCCCTGCTATATTTTCTCTGTCTAGATTCACTCCTTTTCTTGGTGAAAAAAATAGTTGTCCCTCGTACTATTTATACTGTTGTTTACTCACTTGCTATCACGTTTAAAATTTGTATTTAATAGGGTGTTTGGTTAGAGGAATATGAGCATGATTCCTATTGATTCCTATTAATTTATTGGGGATAATGATTTATTTATTTTTGATTAATAATTAGTACTCATACATCAATGAAAATTGTTTCTATTGATTGGCCTTAATTAAAGGTGTGATGGTCTCCATCTATTTTCAAGATGTGAAACACCTGTCCTCTCAATTTACTACTACATTAATCAATTAAAAAAAAAAACTTTTTAAGTATTTCGTTATCTATTCACCATCAAACATTTTGATTCAAATATCACTTAACTTAAAATTTTCAGCAAATATTTGTTCGGAAGGCAGAGGCGTTACTTGTAATTCACAGGCGCCACAACATTAAAAACGCTCTGCAGCCACTCAATGTCAAAATCAACTTCACACACTGCCCTATTAATACGCAGAGAATGAGAATTAGATGTAAACTGCAGTTAATGTAAAAGCATCTCTAGCAATTCGGCCATACATCAAGCTCAAACTGAAGACGCCAAACGATTTCAAAAGCCCGCTTCAATTCAGTCGGGCCTGCGCCGAGATCCCATGTCAACTTCTTGCGCTACTTTGCCTGGTTCTGTAAAATTGGAGTCGCTGGGAAGAAAAAGTTTTCCGAGATTTCATCTACAGAGTAAGCTCTAAAGTTGGATCTTTTGTCGATTAGGATCCAAAATGAAGAAGCCCATGTTTGTTATTTTTCATTTTCTGGTCGAAATTATGGAAAATGCTAAGAAATTCGATGTTGTGTTGGGTGTTTGAATAATGCGAAGGAAGCAGGTGCGGGTTGAGTAGGAGAGGTATTGTGTTTAAAGGGATTGTTGCTGCTGGAGCTTCAGTAGTGGCTCCAACTGTCGCTGCAGAACCCACCAAAATCCAAGGTAAAGATTGAGTTTTTTGTTTATCCTTTTTTTCTTTTGCTAGTTTATGATCATGTATGTGTTTTTGCCGGTTGATTTTCAATTGGTGTAATGACGTCAGACTGCTTTCATGCTATTTAGATATGGAGAAATTGGCATTTAAAGAGGAGGGATATAATTACTGGACTTGGCGAGATAGAAAAATACATTATGTAGTGGAAGGAGAGGGGATCCCTATTGTTCTTATTCATGGCTTTGGGGCTTCTGCATTTCATTGGAGGTTGGCCTCTTTCTTTGATGCCCTACTACTATAAATTATACATTTTGATCAAGGCTTATTTATGTCAGCTGAAATTATAATTATTATGAGGGAGATATGATGATCAAATTGTTTTCGAATTCATTTACCTATCTATATGAGAGGAAGTGAATAATATTATTTGAATGCCATGCTTGCAGCCATATATCGCATTGCTATACTTATGCTTTGTGGCTAGATCTCGAATAGTTATGAGAGCAAGTGTGATTCAGCTGTATTTTCTAATGTCCTACCCTGTTTTAACATATTCAGGTACAATATACCTGAATTGGCTAAAAATTACAAGGTGTATGCGCTTGATTTGCTAGGATTTGGGTGGAGCGAGAAGGCGCTTATTGAGTATGATGCTTTAGTTTGGAGAGATCAAGTTGTGGATTTTGTGAAGGAGATAGTTAAAGAGCCTGCAGTTTTAGTCGGAAACAGGCAAGTGTTAATGCTGTTATATTGCCTCTATATTACAAGTTCAGTGCTTTTATTCATACTTGAATCTGAACAGCATACGCATCGAACTCTTTCCCTCAAAAAACAAAAAATAATAATAAAGGATTGAACTTTATGTTACAATGTTACATGTCTTCGACTATTGCTACTTCATTGTATTTTATGTATATACGTATGCTACTGATGCATCCGCTTCTTTGAAATCTTAGACTAGCATATTCTGATAAGCTTTCAACTCACAAATGATTGAAGTTCAATGTTGTCAAATATATATATGGATTTAAAATGTGCCTTCCTCGCTTCCTCTTTTCTTGCTGTTCATTTACCAAGAACTTGGCTTTGCTGTGGTATATATGATGATGGATGTTTCTTGTTGTGCTCCAAGTCCAACTACTGTATATACCGATGTGAATATCAATTATGAGCTAAAGACAAGCTTTTGTTTCTTGAAAATTAGAGTTTGTATTCGAAGGTTAGTAAATTAATCTGACTTGTGCACCTGATTGTTGCCTCAGTCTAGGAGGATTCACTGCTTTAGTTGCAGCAGCATCGCTTCAGGATCAAGTTAGGGGCGTTGTATTACTAAACTCAGCTGGACAATTCGGTGATGCTACTAATACTACTCCGACAACAGAGACTGAAGAAAATGTCGTCCAAAAGTTTGTTGTGAAGCCACTCAAGGAGGCTTTTCAGCGCGTTTTTCTTGGATTTTTGTTTTGGCAAGCCAAGCAACCAGCACGTGTTGAGTCTGTCTTAAAAAGTGTACGTCCACTTCCCCGCTGTTCTAAAACAGAAGATTCTTTCTTCTACAACGCACTTATTTGCATATCCTCTTCTGATGAGTAAAAGTTTCTTTTGCATCTACTTGCAATGGTTCCTTGTCAAACTATAGTCGAATTCATTAAATGTGAAAATTGTCCAAATCTTGATTTTTGTTGAGTTTGTCTCCCCGAGTATCTTGGTATTAGAAAACGATCACCAAGAGATATGTTTATCTATTGCAGGTGTATGTGAACTCTGCAAATGTGGATAAGTATCTGATTGATTCAATAACAAGGCCAGCTGATGATCCAAATGCTGGCGAAGTTTACTACAGGTACTAAGTTAATTACTTATATTGTATGACCAATACACGTTTATCAGATTCTCATTCCTTGATATGTGCAGACTAATGACAGGATTCATGTCGAACCAAAGAAAGTACACACTCAACAGTGTGCTGAGCCAACTGTCGTGCCCATTGCTCTTGGTGTGGGGGGACTTAGATCCTTGGGTCGGCCCTGCTAAAGCTCTTCGGATCAAGGAATTCTATCCCAATACTTCCCTCGTAAATTTACAGGCGGGGCACTGCCCACACGATGAGGTTCCAGAGCAGGTGAATAAGGCACTTTTGGAGTGGCTCTCATCTACACCCTCTCTTCAAGCTCCATGAACATTCCTTCCTTCCTTCCTTCCTTCCACTGTTATGCACATGAGTTGGAATACTGAAAATGATTCATAATTTGGTATATAATTGATAGAAAAGTTGTGTACAAATACATGATCACTTGCATTGCATTGTTCTTACACTTTCAATTGATTCTAGCCAAAGTCGTTGGTTATGTTTTTGCCTTTGCATTTTCTGGTGTGTTATTTTAGCAATTGAATGCTATCGCGTGAATGAAAGTTTAAGAAGACTTTGCCATTGCCACTCTTCTTAGTCAATTAAGTTATTAATTCATTTTCATTCAAAGTCTCTTTTCTTATTTTGGATGAACTGCCATGGAAATATGCGATGCATTACAATTTACAAAATACATACGTGACGTATGCATTAGTACGTAATCATCATGATTCTTGCACCAAATTAAAGTCCTTGTAATCTGCTATTTGGAAAAGCAACAATTTCCTCAACTCTCTCTCTTGGTCTTCGTCTTTGGAGAATAGAGAGATTAAACTTTTTTTTTTTTTCCCCTATTCTTTTTTTCCCATATACCTAAACGAATCTTGACTATTCTTGAAACAAAACGTCTTCGTCTTATCCATAAAGAAGGATGACAACTTCTGCATGACGTCAACGTTTTTTTATTTTTTTTTTATTTTTAATGTCAATTTTTGTATAATCTTCTTATTATTATTATTATTATTATCATTGGGCAACTTCGTACGTACATATATACAAAGACGCATTCATTATATCACGAGTCTTTTCTGTACTGTTTCTTTTGTTTACACGAAAACTGCATGTTTGGGAAATTTGGTGGAAGATATAAGAAATTAGAAAACACAATCCGAAACAAATTCTATTCTATATAGAAAAATAATACTACTACTCCATAATTAATTCATTCCATAATTTACATCGAAATTTTCTGAAAACTTTTCTAGCCCGCAAAGTATGAATTTTAGGAAGAGTTGGTGGATCAAACGTTTAAACGCGTAATCTTAGGCATTTAAAACCTTCGAGCATCGGAGAGTCTTTCCAGAATTTGGAATTTTAAGGGTTTTGGATTTGAGAAGAACCAACAACTTTACAACTGCGTAGTCAAAATCAATCATGGGGCAATGCTTCTCGGATGTGAAAGGCGGCCAGCAGGCGGTGGGTGTTGCCGGAGTCGTTACTGGCGGCGGCACCTCTGGCCCTAACGACGCCGTGGAGCACTTCTTCAGGGCTAGAGGGGAACATACTCTTTGCTCCCAAATCGAGGTACAACAAATCGGGGGAGTATTCGTCTTGCACATTTAATATAGTAGTAGTACTAAAATTTACATAATAATTTGATGTAGCTATTCACTGTTCATGAAAGCGCATATATTTCAAGAATATTTAAATTGGACGGCCCTACTGAAATATACTACTAGGATATAATATGTGGACATCAAATCTCAATGAAATACTATCTATGAACTGATTTTACTTCTGAGTTTAAATTGTAACAATCGATAATTGAGAAAGCTTGTGGTCATGGAAGGGTAAGGGGCACTCAAAGAAAAGAAGGATTGGCCATGGATTCCCGTTGACACGACGCTCACATATATTCAAGAAACGCCGCAAGAAAAACAGGGCGGAGGGAGTAGCTTTTATGTTTAGGTTGTAAGTAGAGACATTAGAATCAAGGTGACTAGCCAACTACAACTTGTAGGGGTGGAAGGGACCACTTAAAGAAGGATTATAACTTTCTTGGCATCATCTTCCCACAAGTTGGCTTTTAGGAATAAATATTACATTTGAGATTAGGTTGTAACAAGTGATAGAGCAAGATTGATGCCTCCACTTCAACTCATATAGGTCCACTTCTAAAGCAAAATAGTTTTTGCATGGATGCCAATCAACTTTGCATGTTCTAAATGTCTATATATACATATATTTCTTATTCTTGAAGGTTATTTAATCGTTTCTTTTCAAGATTACACTGGCAAGACTAAAAGAATGCAATGAGAATCTCTTTTTTCACATTCACTTCTTTTGTTGTATGTTTCTACAGAATATTATTCAGTTTACAGTCCTGCTTGGCTCCTTTAATTGTATTAAACATTATACACAAGCTGATGTGCATTGAATAATGTCGGGAGAAACTGTACAGCTTAAACAGTTTTATCTGAACATTTTATTCTTCTTCGCATTCGTAATGGTAGTCGCTCATGTGGTGCAACATTTTGCTTATTCTTATTTGCAGTTGTCTCTATCAGCTTCAAAGCTTCTTGATCGTGATATCACCTCAAAGGTAAAAGAAGAGCTTGAGTAGGATTCTGGGACATGTTTTATTTCTCATTGAATAATTGCATGTTGACTTGTATTATGTCTTGGTCAATGTTTTTGTCTTTACTCTTTTGTGTAGAAAATATAGCTTCTTTTGTTTTATCTCTCTTCCTTTTCATGAACGATTGATTGAAATGTCGCATGCATGTCAATAACTTACAATACAACTGACTTCAGTCGTTAAGGCTTGATTTACTGTCTTTGAAACCTTGATGACCCGGAAAACTAATTTTGCATAACTAAATAGTTCTTAAACATATAGGGGTTAGGAAAAAAATCGGTATAAGTAACATAAAGTTCAACTTCTATTGGATCATGGCTCACTAATAATATTTTTCCTATCAAGATTCAAGTCTTGATCAACTGTTTACTGTAATTCTAGACTATCTTAGTTATCATTTTCTAATATAGCTGCTTTGTAAATAACTTTAGGGTGAAACTTTTGTTTATTTCAGAGTGATCCTATGGCAGTTGCTTACATAAAGAGATGGGATGGGAAGCTTGACGAACTTGGCCGTACAGAAGTGATATCAAACAATCTAGACCCTGTTTGGATTCAGAAGATAAACATAACATATCAATTCGAGATAGTTCAAAATCTAATGTAAGTTAATCATGTGTCTGGTCCTTTTTCCTTAAAGATTGGTTGCTCGCATTTTCTTTATATCGACCTAACATCTTCTTTTTCAGCTTTCACGTGTATGATGTCGACTCTAAATATCACAATTTACCTGTGAAGGTATGCTCTATTTCCTAATTGTCATTTTTCATGTTTAGTTTCAGTTGAGATCTGCAGTTTTATGTGACTATTTTGAAAACAATGAAAATATCTAGAAATTGAGCATCCAGTTATTGTTTCCTTCAAGGAGTTCATTCTGTTCATAAACTTTTCTCCCATTAAGCCATCAGGAATTCCAACATTTGTTAACTTCAACGTGATTTGTTAAATTTACAGATGCTGAAATTGCAAGATCAAGATTTCCTTGGTGAAGCTAGTTGTGCTGTCTCTGAGGTAAGTTCTTTTTTCTTTACTTTTTTCATTTTGTTAGATTATGCTCTTCAGTTGTGAATATGTTGGGACACAATTTTGTCTGTCAATCCATGGCAGATTGTAACTAAACGAGATCGGAGTTTCACCTTGAATCTACATAATAGAAATGATCCAAATGGAAGAGGTTTGAGAAACTTGGGGACACTAACTGTCCGTGCAGAGGAAACTGTTGCTTCGAGGAATGCCATAGAGCTCAATTTTCGTTGTTCAGCACTAGAAAACAAAGATACATTCTCAAAAAGTGTACGTATCTTCAGATTTACAGCTCTTGGAAAATGGTCAACTAGCATTTTGAATATTTTGTTTCACGCAATATCTTATACTTGATTTGCAGGATCCTTTTTTAAAAATCTCTAGAGCTGCTGAGAATAGAGGCTATATTCCTATTTGCAAGACTGAAGTCGTGAACAACAACTTGAACCCAGCTTGGAAACCTTTGTGTCTAACCATGCAACAGTTCATGAGTAAGGTAAATACTATCTTACATATGCTATCTTCACGTATTTGCTTTTTCGCTCGGTTCATAACAATAATTGAACAATCAATCTTTAACCTGAGGAATCAAACCAGGAATTGCAACCTCATTAGGTGTCAATTTCCTATCAAAGTCTTTACGTTTCTGATTTGCTCTATGTATTCTGCAGGAGAACCCGTTGATGATTGAGTGCTTTGATTACAATACCAATGGGAATCATGTGCTAATCGGGTACCTATATCTCCATTTTTCTTGTTGTTAGATTCACTCATTGTATTTTCTTTCTTTATACCTCCCTTGCTGGTTTTAAAATGTAATTGTGTGCATCAACATTCTCTTTTGTTTAACAGAAAAGTGCAGAAATCCGTAGCAGAACTTGAAGCACTTTACCAAAATAGAACTGGTGCTAATTTCATCTCACCACCTTCTGGGATCAGACGCCATGAAAAGGTCTTCATTCCCCCCCCCCCCCAAAGTTTCTGTATCTTCACAGCTCTTGCAACTTGTTCTCATTATTACATATGCATATCCAGGTTATGAAAAGTCAAATTTTTGTCGATGGATTTGTCGAGAAACAACTGTATAGTTTTCTTGACTACATCTCCAGTGGATACGAACTTAATTTCATGGTTGCTGTTGACTTCACTGGTACAAAAATTGATTTCGTGTTCCAAAATTCCCCTCTATCCTATGCTTTCAAATGAAATCTGAATAATGAATGTGTATATCTTCAGCTTCCAATGGAAATCCCAGAAGTCCAGATTCTCTGCATTACGTTGATCATTCAGGACGCCCAAATGCCTACCAGCAGGTAACAATGTAACAATCTAAGTAAATACAGCTAATTTTAACATCGCGGAAAAGGACTTATAACAGTTACAAGCACGATTATATATAAATTTGTACGTTTCTTTGTTTGCTCATAGTATTATATATGAATATCACATCTACTTATGATATGTATGTTGCTAAAAACTTATCGTAGGCTATAATGGAGGTGGGGGAGGTGATACAATTCTATGATTCAGACAGACGCTTTCCTGCTTGGGGATTTGGTGGAAAAACACCCAATGGCTCAATATCTCACTGTTTCAACTTAAATGGAAGCCCAACTGATTTTGAGGTAAATGTTAAAGCCTCCTCATTTTTTTCTGATCTGTCCTTCAAATGCAAAGACATTCCATGTGTACTGCGGACAAACACATGAGACGACTGTTCTTACAGTTATCTAAATTCTACTACATATCATCCTGAACATTTGCAAAATGCTGAATAAGCCTCATTGTGAAGTTGTTCTTATACATGTGATTTCTCCAGGTTGAAGGTGTTGAAGGTATCATGGCTGCTTACGCATCTGCTCTACACAACGTCAGTCTATCTGGACCCACGCTATTTGGGCAAGTCATAAATAAGGCTGCAGATATTGCTGGTCACTCTCTTTCTTGCCACCAACCCAAGTATTATGTCCTCTTGATTATAACAGTAAGCAACTCACATAAACATCAATGGCCAAACTTTCCAAGTTTTTCTTATATTCTTCTAAGTAACAAATCTTCAAAACTGTAGGATGGTGTGGTGTCTGATCTTCAAGAAACCATAAATTCTGTGGTGAAGGCATCTGACTTGCCACTCTCAATCCTCATCGTTGGAGTTGGAAATGCAGATTTCAAGGAAATGGAGGTATGTTATGAACCCGATCCTTACTTAAACTGAATGAACTTTCTTGAAGCAATACTAAGATTTTAAATGCCAACTTTCTTTGTTCAAGATTCTTGATGCTGACAATGGACGTCGATTAGAGAGTAGTAGTGGAAGGATAGCAACACGAGACATTGTTCAGTTTGTTCCGATGCGCGAAGTGCATGGTGAGTAGGTCAAATATATAATTTCTTGAAGGTGCAACGTTCGATTCGATTTCTTAACTTGATTTGGGTGGTTTTGTACAGCTGGGCAAATCTCAGTGGTTCAGGCTCTTTTGGAAGAACTGCCGTCTCAGTTTCTGAGTTACATGCGTTGTAGAGATGTTAAGCCTCTCAATGTTTCTTAGTTAAAAGATCTAATTCAAGACAAGTTTAAACTGCTTTTGTACATTCTAGCTTCTTTTCATTGTTACTGTTCAAATTCAACTGCTGTAGATAACTAAGGAATCTGCTTTATGAAAAAAAAACAGTGATGAATGATGCTCTCAACCCTTTTTAACTTTATAGTCTTTATTCTAGATAATGTTCTTTCATTTTGAGAAAGCTCAGCTGTGAGGCATTCATTCATCCATTTTTTTGTCAAACCAAAAAAGAAAAAAAGAGACAAACGTCGGTTTTTATACTACAAATATGCATTTATTTATATTCCAATATTAATATAATTATTTAATCTTATAACTAAAAAGCGTACTTACTATTATGATGTTCTCTTCCATCATTTTATATAAATTCGTTTCGATGTTGATTAGAAGAAGAAAAAAAAAAGCGTGTATAAAAAACAATATATATATTTATATATGTATATATAAGACAAATTCTATATTCCGGATAAAATTGAATATTCCAACACTAATAAGTAATAATTCTCTCTCAAATAAAATTAAAGGATCTCTATCTGTTAGGATAATTAAATGGTAGAGTGACATAGTATTTTGTAATCAATGATGTAAAGTTTGCCTAGCAAACATAATGTAAGTAATGTAAAGTTAGGTCCTTTAATTTTAAGTAATAGTACTAGTACAAAATAAAGGAAAAAGAAGTTAATACTACTATATTTTGAGGAATATTCGGTTAAGTAGGTGGCACCATGCGATTGGCTTTCTTTATCGAAAGCAACTCTTTCATAAAAATGGTCCACCATACCGAGCGTAGGATGTAAAGAGAGAAGCTGGGATGGATGGACGGGTGAGATTGCATTGAGGTGCATCATTGGAGTATCATACGTTAGCATAGCATGGGAAAGCTAGTAATGTAGTACTGGTGCTAGCTGCTTCTGTTAACTGATTCCCTCTCTCTCATCTCTCTCATTCTTCAGTTCATAGCTCCATCACAAAAATCTAGCTTGTTGCTCATCTCGATCGATCGATCCGATCGGTAAGCCAATTAATTCCTCCCTCCCTTGTGTTGTCTCGTATGATTATGAAGCAAATACTAGAGTATATGATTTTGCTTAATTAGTGCTTGAATTTGTTAGTTGATTTTAATTAATTGTATGTACATGTGTGTTGTAGTAGAATTGAAATGGGGGAGAATTCGAATACGAATAATAGCAGTAGCATTAAACCAGGAGGAGCAGGGAGTCGTCGTGTTGCTCTGAATGAGAGAATACTGTCTTCAATGTCGAGGAGATCGGTTGCTGCTCATCCTTGGCATGACTTGGAAATTGGTCCTGGAGCACCTGCAGTTTTCAACTGTGTCAGTACTCTCTACTCCTAATTCATTTCTTCTTCTTCTTCTTCTTCTCTCTTTCAACATATCATCGATCATATATAGTTCCACCAATTAATTAAGTTGAAAATATATCTGATGAATTGAATCCAATTGGCACAATATATATTTGGCAGGTGATTGAAATTGGAAAGGGCAGCAAAGTCAAATATGAGCTTGACAAGACCAGTGGCCTTATCAAAGTCAGCACCTACCAATAATCCCTTCCTGCATATATAACTACTACTACGAGTCTACGAGTATATAATAATACTATGATTTTTGAGTTGAAGAGTTTGGTTGTTCATACTCTGTGTATATACTAGTACGGAGTAGTAGCTTAGCTAGAGAACAAACTTATAATAACAAGTAGTATTAATTTGTTTGAGTGCAAGTGCAGGTGGATAGGGTTCTGTACTCGTCTGTTGTGTATCCACATAACTACGGCTTCATTCCACGTACCCTCTGTGAAGACAATGATCCCATCGACGTTCTGGTGCTCATGCAGGAACCTATTATTCCTGGTAGTTACCTCCGTGCTCGTGCCATTGGGTTGATGCCTATGATAGATCAGGTAACAAATTAACTCGATCTATTGAATTAACGTAACTTTAAAGATATCGATGGAATTGCACATGTATTATGTATATATGGTGGTGCTGCTGCTGCTGAACTGCAGGGTGAGAGGGACGACAAGATAATAGCAGTATGCGCTGATGACCCTGAGTTCCGTCATTACCAGGACATTACCGCCCTCCCTCCCCATCGCCTTGCTGAAATTCGCCGCTTCTTTGAGGACTGTACGTAGTATATCCTTCCTTCCTTCCAATTGATTGCATTGCATTCATTGCCTTTTAGTACTGTAGTATTATTTTGTTGTTTTTCCTTATGAGTATATATTACGGAGTAATTGATTTCCAAATTAATTAATTAATACACGTACAGATAAAAAGAATGAGAACAAGTCTGTTGCTGTTGAAGACTTCCTCCCTGCTGAAGCTGCTATTGATGCTATCAAATACTCTATGTCAGTATTCAGGACTCACTCCCATACATAAACATAATCCAACTTTCTTTTATTTCTTTCAATTACATATGGACTAGAGGATTTCATCTCCACTAATTTATATTTATATTTATATATATATTCGGTTAATTGCTGCAGGGATCTTTACGCCTCCTACATCGTCGAGAACTTGAGGCAGTAGTGACTGCAGATGAAACTTACTACCTACTTTAATTAATTAAGAGCATGCATGCATACCAATAACTTACAGCTGAGCTAAAGCTGATGATGGATGTGATCAGTGATTGCCTTGCCTTCCTCGAGTTAAACTCATTACTAATTAATTAAACTCGATCCTTTACATTCTCCATATCAATTCATCTCTGTAATAAGTCTGTAGTAGCTATTCATGGAACTTTAATTGCAATCATGAATCATATGTATTCGACCTTCTTGTAATTTTCCCTTTTGTTTACTAATAAATTCCAAACGCCGGCTGCGCTACCTCAATATCCTCTACCATATAATGCGCCTTTCATATATATATATATGATCGAACTTATTTTCGTAAGGTAATTAATGCACGTGGACAAGAAATTAATGAACACGAAAGCAAACGGAACACAAAGGGATTTACGTGGTTCGATCTATTGGAATAGATCTACGTCCACGGGCGGAAAGAGTATAGATATTTATTGCTTGTATGAGTAGTGATTACAAGATTGTTCCCTCCCTCTCAATCTATTCTAAACCCCTATTTATAGGTAATTACATGGAGTTTGACTATGATACAAAGTCTTCTCCTATTAGGACTCCTTTGGCTTGATCTTCTCCTTTGTGGATACACACCGAGCTTCTATATCTCTCTTGGAGCTTGAATTGTAGTTGATGTAGGAGTTGCCTTGGTGAAGAAGTTTCTTTAGTTGGGCCGAGCTGCGTGGGGCGAGCTTAACTGTCGGGGCCCAATTATATTGGGCCTGATGCTTGGGCCTAGGAGCTAGGCCGTATCCTATCACATCCCCCCCAAAAAAGATGTAGAAGCGGGGGTGTGACGTAGGGGAAATAGTTGAGGTAGGAGTGGTCTAAAGTACGTTGCCCCGTCAAAAGTAGAATTGATGAAGTCAATCGCGTGCCGCCTCGTTAAGACGAGGTCGAAGAAAAGTACATTGCCCCGTCGAAAAATAAATTGACGAAGTCAATCGTGTACCACCTCGTTAAGACGAGGAAGAAGTAATACCGCCTCGTTAAGACGAGGGAGAAATAATACCGCCTCGTTAAGACTAGGGAGAAGTAATACCGCCTCGTTAAGACGAGGGAGAAATAATACCGCCTCGTTAAGACGAGGGAGAAGTAATACCGCCTCGTTAAGACGAGGGAGAAATAATACCGCCTCGTTAAGACGAGGGAGAAGTAATACCGCCTCGTTAAGACGAGGGAGAAATAATACCGTGTTGTTAAGATAAAGTCGGTAAGAAATTTGCATTGCCCCTTCAGAAATTGGGTTTCGACGAAGTCGGAATGCTTGCCACCTCGTTAAGACGAGGTGGGTATAAAATTTGCATTGCCCCTTCGGAAATTAGATTTCGACGAAGTCGGAATGCTTGCCACCTCGTTAAGACGAGGTGGGTATAAAATTTGCATTGCCCCTTCGGAAATTAGATTTCGACGAAGTCGGAATGCTTGCCACCTCGTTAAGACGAGGTGGGTATAAAATTTGCATAGCCCCTTCGGAAATTGGATTTTGACGAAGTCGGAATGCTTGCCACCTCGTTAAGACGAGGTGGATATGAATTTCGCATTGCCCCTTCAGAAATTAGATTTCGAAGAAGTCGGAATGCGTTGAATAGCACGACTTCGTCAAAGATGAAGTTTAGGCTTGAATTAGCACGACCTCGTCTTCAGACGAGGTTTGGGCTCTTCTCCGTTTTAAACAAAGGCCGTATCTTTGTTTTTAACCGAGGTTAGGTCAATACGCGCGTTTTAATTTTACTCCTATTATGGAGTTTATTAAGTACCCTCGTCAGGGTTTTACTAGCTCACTTCGTCTTTTGACAAAGTGTGGCTTTAAATAGCTCACTTCGGAAATTGGATTTCGACGAAGTTTGGCTTTAAATAGCTCACTTCCAAATTGGATTTCGACGAAGTTTGGCTTTAATACTAGGGAAATTAGATTTCTACGAAGTTTGGCTTTAAATAGCTCACTTCGGAAATTGGATTTCGACGAAGTTTGGCTTTAAATAGCTCACTTCGGAAATTGGATTTCGACGAAGTTTGACTTTAAATAGCTCACTTCGGAAATTGGATTTCGACGAAGTTTGGCTTTATTAGCTCACTTCAGAAATTGAGTTTCAACGAAGTTTAGTTTTATTAGCTCACTTCGGAAATTAGATTTCGATGAAGTTTGGCTTTTGATAGCTTTACCTCGTCATTAGACGAGGTTTTGGCTTTAGATTAATTATAAGGGCGGGATAAAATGCATAAGTAGAAAAGAGATGTTCAAGATGAAGCATGCAAGACCAAAATGACGACCTGACTCAACACAAAAAGACGACCTAAATAACCTATGTGAACTTTGAACATCTCTTGGTCACTTATGCAAAGTATCTCTTAAATAAGCAATGTGCCATGCACGGGGTATTGGCTTACCGGATAAGTGGGCGAGCTTATACGACCCTTTGCCGAGAACTTCTTCGACTCGATAGGGTCCTTCCCATGTGGCTTCGAGCTTGCCGATCCTTTCCGCTTTACTGACCTCGTTATTTCGAAGTACGAGGTCGCCCACTCGGAATTGTTAGTACTTGATTCTTTGGTTGTAGTATCGAGCTACTTGTTGTTTGTACTTGGCTTCCTTGATGTAGGCGAGCTCCCATTTTTCTTCTAACAGATCCAATACAGTTCGGAGGTCTTCGTCGTTGACTTCGGCCGTGATGTTGAGAGTGCGCGGGCTCGGCAGGCCGATCTCTCCCGGGATCACTGCTTCGGTTCCATACACCAAACTATAAGGTGTTTCGCCGTTCGAGGTCCGAAGAGTTGTTTGGTATGACCATAGGACGTGGGGTAAATTTGCTGCCCAATCTCCTTTGGCTTTATCGAAGTGGGTTTTGAGTCCCTTGACGATCGTTCTGTTCGTAACTTCGGTCTGCCATTCACTTGAGGATGAGCTACCAAAGTGAACTTTTGTTGGATATGAAGCCCTTCACACCATTCTCTGAATGTCCGATCGGTGAACTGTGTTTCGTTGTCTGAGACGAGGATGTGAGGTACACCGAAACGACAAACCACGTTCTTCCATACGAAGTTGAGGGCGTTCTTGCTTGTGATCTTTACCTAGGGTTCGGCTTTGACCCACTTAGTGAAGTAGTCGATGGCTACGATGAGTAATTGGAATTGGCCGAGAGCTTTGCCTAATGGACTGACGATGTATATCCCCATTGTATGAAGGCTCGTCGTTGAGAGGTCGGCGTCATGCTTCGATGTAGAAGCTTCGTGGCAATGTTGGCTCGGTGCTCGGTGGTGCCTCAGCGACGACGTCGGCATGACGGGGGTTCGGGGGCAGCGCCCTCGATAGCGGGGTCCAAGGGGCGGCAGCCCCTGGCGGGGTCCAAGGGGCAGAGCCCCTGGCTGGGGTCGAGCTGTGTAGAAAATTCATTGGAAATTTAATTTCCGGAATTTCGAAAGGTTGCAAAGCGCAGATTGGCGATGCTTCCGCGACGTCGGCTTGCAGCTCGATGGGGAGTTCGACGGTGCTTTGGCGACGTCGGCTTGCAGCTCGATGGGGAGTTCGGTGGTGCTTCGGCGACGTCGGCTTGCAGCTCGTCGTGAGACGAGGATTGGCTTTTGAGAGCACTTAGCTGCGGCTCGTCGAGTGCAGCTCGGCAAGGGGCCCGAAGGAGGAGCTCGGCGGTGCAGCTCGTCACCATGCTGTGGCGACGTCGGCTCGACGGAGGGCTGCAGCTCGGCTGCTCTTCGTGGGAGTCGGCGTAAGGAGCGAGCTCGACAGGGTCGAACTGCGGAGGAGCTCGGCTACTCGATGTGAAGGTGTTATTTCCCGGCACAGCTCGGCTGAGGAGATGCTGCGGGTGCGGCGTCGGCTGCCGCTTGGCAGCTCGGCAAGGGCCCGAGAGGAGGAGCTCGGCAGTGCAGCTCGTCACCATGCTGTGGCGACGTCGGCATCAACGCCTTAGCAGCTCCACTGCTGATCTGGTGCTGCCGGAGCTTGGACACCATCTCCTCCATCTCCAGCGGCGAATTGTCGTCCCCCTAGTGGTAGGCGGAGGAGGGGACAGAGGAGAGAGCATATGGTTGAGGAAATCGTCGTGCGACGCCGCCGGATCGAACTGCGAGGCCGCCAACATCTGGCCGTGACTGTGGATTTCGTGCAGGGGTAAGATTTGGTGCTGGTTCAGCAGCGCGTTGATGTAGTTCGGTAAGGAGGTGTTGCAGCTCGCCGGTGGGGGGAGCTGCCGAGGAACCAGAGGGGAGAGTTGGGAGCGAGCTCGTTAAGCGACGTCGACATGACGAGGTGGAGGTGCAGCTCGGCTGCTCGACAGAGGAGCTCGGTGGAGCTCGGCGGGGCGAGCTCGGTGATAAAGCTTGGCGGAGGTGCGGCCTTAATTCCCGGAATTTCGAAAGGTTGCAAATCGCAGATCGGCGATGCTTTGGCGACGTCGGCTTGCAGCTCGATAGGGAGTTCGGCGGTGCTTCGGCGGCGGCGTCTAGCAGCTCGTCATGAGACGAGGATTGGCTTTTGAGAGCACTTGGCTGCGGCTCGTCGAGTGCAACTCGGCACTTATACGACGGAGTCGGTCGAAGCACGAGCTCGACATCGGTGCAGCTCGGCTTCCCACAGACGGCGCCAGTGATCGAACTTATTTTCGTAAGGTAATTAATGCATGTAGACAAGGAATTAACGAACACGAAAGTAAACGGAACACAAAGGGATTTACGTGGTTCGATCTATTAGAATAGATCTACGTCAACGGGCGGAAAGAATATAGATCTTTATTGCTTGTATGAGTAGTGATTACAAGATTGTTCCCCCCCTCTCAATCTATTCTAAACCCCTATTTATAGGTAATTACATGGAGTTTGACTATGATACAAAGTCTTCTCCTATTAGGACTCCTTTGACTTGATCTTCTCCTTTATGGATAAACACCGAGCTTCTATATCTCTCTTGGAGCTTGAATTGTAGTCGATGTAGGAGTTGTCCTTGGTGAAGAAGTTTCTTTAGTTGGGCCAAGCTTAACTGTCGGGGCCCAATTATATTGGGCTCGATGCTTGGGCCTAGTAGCTAGGCCATATCCTATCACATCCCCCCCCCAAAAAGATATAGAAGTGAGGGTGTGACTTGGGGTAGAAAGTTGAAGTAGGAGTATTGAAAGTGCATTGCCCCGTCGAAATTAGAATTTTGACGAAGATGGAATGCTTGCCACCTCGTTAGGACGAGGCGGGTAAGAATTTTGCATTGTCCCCTCGGAAATTGAATTTCGACGAAGTCGAAATGCTTGCCACCTCGTTAAGACGAGGTGGGTATTAAATTTGCATTGCCCCTTCGGAAATTGGATTTCGACGAAGTCGGAATGCTTGCCACCTCGTTAAGACGAGGTAGGTATAAAATTGGCATTGCCCCTTCGGAAATTGGATTTCGACGAAGTCGGAATGCTTGCCACCTCGTTAAGACGAGGTGGGTATAAAATTTGCATTGCCCCTTTAGAAATTGGATTTCGACGAAGTCGGGATGCTTGCCACCTCGTTAAGACGAGGTGGGTATAAAATTTGCATTGCCCCTTCGAAATTAGATTTCGACGAAGTCGGGATGCTTGCCACCTCGTTAAGACGAGGTGGGTATTAAATTTGCATTGCACCTTCGGAAATTGGATTTCGACGAAGTCGGATGCTTGCCACCTCGTTAAGACGAGGTGGGTATAAAATTTGCATTGTCCCTTCGGAAATTGGATTTCGACGAAGTCGGAATGCGTTGAACAACACGACTTCATCAAAGATGAAGTTTAGGCTTTAATTAGCACGACCTCGTCTTCAGACGAGGTTTAGGCTCTTCTCCGTTTTAAACAAAGGCCGTATCTTTGTTTTTAACCGAGGTTAGGTCAATAAGCGCGTTTTAATTTTACTCCTATTATGGAGTTTATTAAGTACCCTCGTCAGGGTTTTACTAGCTCACTTCGAAATTGGATTTCGGCGAAGTTTGGCTTTAAATAGCTCACTTCGAATTGGATTCGACGAAGTTGGCTTAATAGCTCACTTCGGAATTGATTCGACGAAGTTTGGCTTTAAATAGCTCACTTCGGAAATTGGATTTCGACGAAGTTTGGCTTTAAATAGCTCACTTCGGAAATTGGATTTCGACGAAGTTTGGCTTTAAATAGCTCACTTCGGAAATTGGATTTCGACGAAGTTTGGCTTTAAATATGGCTTTACATTCCCTATTTGTCGAGATAGTATGCATAAGTGGAGTAGAGAGAGATGTGCAAGATGTATGCAAATGCAAGATGTATGCAAGACCCTAAAAAAACGACCTAAATGACCTAAATGAACTATATGAACTTGGACATTACTCTCAACCACTTGTGCAAGGTATCTCTTTAAATGAGTAATGTGTCGTGCACGGGGTATTGGCTTACCGGATAAGTGGGCGAGCTTGTACGACCCTTTGCCGAGGACTTCTTCAATTCGGTACAGGTCATTTTAGGACTTCGGGCCTCAGCTTTGAGAGTGGACTTCGTGTATATGAGGGCTTGTCCATTTGAGGACTTCGGGCCTCGGCCTTGAGAGTGGACCTGTCTCCTCGGCTTCGCCAGTACTTAGGAGTTTGACTTCGAGGGACTTCGGTCGGCCTCGGCCTTGAGAGTGGACCTGTCTCCTCGGCTTCGTCAGTACTTAGGAGTTTGACTTCGAGAGACTTCGGTCGGCCTCGGCCTTGAGAATGGACCTGTCTCCTCGGCTTCGTCAGTACTTAGGAGTTTGACTTCGAGGGACTTCGGTCGGCCTCGGCCTTGAGAGTGGACCTGTCTCCTCGGCTTCGTCAGTACTTAGAAGTTTGACTTCGAGAGACTTCGGTCGGCCTCGGCCTTGAGAGTGGACCTGTCTCCTCGGCTTCATCAGTACTTAGGAGTTTCACTTCGAGGGACTTCGATCGGCCTCGGCCTTGAGAGTGGACCTGTCTCCTCGGCTTCGCCAGTACTTAGGAGTTTGACTTCGAGGGACTTCGGTCGGCCTCGGCCTTGAGAATGGACCTGTCTCCTCGGCTTCGTCAGTACTTAGGAGTTTGACTTCGAGAGACTTCGGTCGGCCTCGGCCTTGAGAGTGGACCTGTCTCCTCGGCTTCGTCAGTACTTAGGAGTTTGACTTCGAGGGACTTCGGTCGGCCTCGGCCTTGAGAATGGACCTGTCTCCTCGGCTTCGTCAGTACTTAGGAGTTTGACTTCGAGAGACTTCGGTCGGCCTCGGCCTTGAGAGTGGACCTGTCTCCTCGGCTTCGTCAGTACTTAGAAGTTTGACTTCGAGGGACTTCGGTCGGCCTCGGCCTTGAGAGTGGACCTGTCTCCTCGGCTTCATCAGTACTTAGGAGTTTAACTTCGAGGGACTTCGATCGGCCTCGGCCTTGAGAGTGGACCTGTCTCCTCGGCTTCGTCAGTACTTAGGAGTTTGACTTCGAGGGACTTCGGTCGGCCTCGGCCTTGAGAGTGGACCTATCTCCTCGGCTTCGTCAGTACTTAGGAGTTTGACTTCGAGGGACTTCGGTCGGCCTCGGCCTTGAGAGTGGACCTGTCTTCTCGGCTTCGTCAGTACTTAGGAGTTTGACTTCGAGGGGCTTCGGTCGGCCTCGGCCTTGAGAGGAATTCATCATCTTTATTGCGCTTTGCCTCGAGTGTGGGCTTCGTGCTAGTCAGAACGTCGGCCGCGACTTTGGTACCTCTTGAGGGTGTTGTCGCGCACCAATTGCTCTATGACCGCAGCAAGCTTTCTGCATTCCTCGATATCGTACCCGTAATTCTTATGGAAGCGACAGTACTTCTTGGATCAGCGCTTCTCCCTTCCACTTGACATGGGCCGAGGCTTCTCGAACATATCGGTGTGAGTTGGCTTCGGCCTCGTCAATGGAGTGAGTTGGCTTCGTTCCTGGTTTTGTCGAGGTCCCAGCCTGGATTCCAGGGGTGTATGCTGTAGCCTGTCGAAGGCACTTCGCCGATTTTGGCCTCGGTCATTCCGATCCTTCTTCCGATCTGAAGGTTCGGCCTTGTCGGCTTTGTGCTTGCACCTATCAGTTTTGTCGGCTCTTGCGAACCGACCTGCTATGCCATAATGGCTTCGTAGTGCAAGGTAATTGTCCTCATCGCGCCGAGGTGAGACGGTGTTGCGCCGAGGTGAGATGGTGTCGCGCCGAGGTGAGATGACGTTGCAGCGAGGTGAGATGCGATGGTGGCCCCGTTGGCGGATCCCGACGTCCCGTGCGTCTACGATCCTGACGCTAGGGGACTTTTGCCGATGCCGCGATCCGGAGGTAAGCTTTGTGCTCTCTACCATCTTTGCGTGAGGGTTGTCCTTTTTCAAGGCTGAGCGTTGTGTTGTTTTTGGCGAGCTGGAGAAAATCTTGCTATGCTTATCCAACATGCTCAACGTGTCCGTCCGGAGTCTGGCCTTTGGCGTGTTCCTTCCTAGATAGCCGGTATGTTGCCGGGTGTAGATCTTGCACCTGGCTTGCCTCGCCTTTATGGATTTCGGCTTCCTAAACCGGTGAATTTGCTGTCGGACCTTGTCCGGTTTGCTGAATATCCTTTTCCTTGTTGGCGGCGGCAGCGGCGGTGGTAGCGGCAGCAATTGATCGTGTTGGAATCCTCTCGATGCGTAGAGCATGTTTCCGGGTAGTTTCGTCCGATTTGGTGGTGATTTCAGTCCGGAATTGGCAAATAACAGAAGCTGCTCCGAACGAATCGTGATTTCGCGAGTCGTACAGCAGTACGAACTTCCAGATGCGATTCTTGCCACACCGGTGATCGGTTTTTGACGGGCAACCTACCGTTGGAATCCTCTCGACGAGTAGAACATGTTTCCGGGTGGTTTCATCCAATTTGGTGGTGATTTCAGCCATGAATTGGCGAATAACAGAAGCTGCTCTGAACGAATCGTGATTTCGCGAGTCGTGCAGCAGCACGAACTTCCAGATGCGATTCTTGCCACACCGGTGATCGGTTTTTGACGGGCAACCTACCGTTGGAATCCTCTCGACGAGTAGAACATGTTTCCGGGTGGTTTTGTCCAATTTGGTGGTGATTTCAGCCCGGAATTGGCGAATAACAGAAGCTGCTCCGAACGAATCGTGATTTCGCGAGTCTTGCAACAGTACGAACTTCCAGACGTGATTCCCGCCGCACCGGTGATCGGTTTTTGACGAGCAACCTACCGTTGGAATCCTCTCGACGAGTAGAACATGTTTCCGGGTGGTTTCGTCCAATTTGGCAGTGATTTCAGTCCGGAATTGGCGAATAATAGAAGCTGCTCCGAACGAATCGTGATTTCGCGTTTGGGGGGGATCGCGTTAGTCTTCCTGTCATGGCTGTAGATTACCTAGAAAATTTTTGATCGAAAATCACAAATTTTCATTTCCCACAGACGGCGCCAGTGATCGAACTTATTTTCGTAAGGTAATTAATGCACGTGGACAAGGAATTAATGAACACGAAAGCAAACGGAACACAAAGGGATTTACGTGGTTCGATCTATTGGAATAGATCTATGTCCACGGGCGGAAAGAGTATAGATATTTATTGCTTGTATGAGTAGTGATTACAAGATTGTTCCCTCCCTCTCAATCTATTCTAAACCCCTATTTATAGGTAATTACATGGAGTTTGACTATGATACAAAGTCTTCTCCTATTAGGACTCCTTTGACTTGATCTTCTCCTTTGTGGATACACACCGAGCTTCTATATCTCTCTTGGAGCTTGAATTGTAGTCGATGTAGGAGTTGCCTTGGTGAAGAAGTTTCTTTAGTTGGGCCGAGCTGCGTGGGCCGAGCTTAACTATCGGGGCCTAATTATATTGGGTCTGATGCTTGGGCCTAGGCCGTATCCTATCAATATATATGTAGTACATACTTTTATACATGTAAAAAGTCACAAGTTCATTTTGTGGATTCATGCATGCGAAATGAAGCCAAATATATTGCTTATATAAATTTTAAGATCGAAATTAGTTTTACCAATAGTCTTCAAATTTAAGCTTCACTTGTTACAGTGCCTATCTATTTTTACCATAAACTATAAGCACCTACTCACAAGATTACTGTAGTATTTCCTAAATTACAAGATTATTTTGTTCTGTCTCAATAAAATAATATTGCCGCTATTAGAAAATTATATACTCCAACTAATTTACACCTTTTTTTATTTATTAATATTACTATGATTTATTTATTCTTAAATGAATGCCCAACTGATTTTATATTTCAAAAATTATTGCAATTAGTATATCACAAGGGAAGAGAAGAAAAAAAAAAAGTTGTGTGTTTTACAATTTTTTGTCTAATTATAGTCTTTTTCAAATCCACAAACAAGTAATTGCGGCGATTTTTTTTTTTATTCATCATTAAATTAAATTAAATATAAGTAAAAAAAAAGACAAATTTGATGTGAGGATATGCGAGTAACTCGGAGGTGTACTCAGCTGAACTCACTGGGTCCATATTCACTTATTCAGTGTCGGTAGGGATGTCAATCGGGCCAACCCGAGCGGGTTCGGATCAGCCCTGTCGGGTTTCGGGTTATTCGGTTCGGGTTGAATCGGGTTGAGTTTTTTTCGGGCTAGAAATTTTCAACCCTAACCCTAAACTTCGGGGCTCGGGCTAGCCCGTCGGGCCAAGAAGTTGACGATTTTTTTATAATCATAATTATATGAAAATAAATGATTCATGTTATACCATCTAAGCCACTTTATTTTGTATTATGTTAATTCAACTTGCATAATATAATAAGTAGCTCAATTAGATGTGAAAATATTTTTCTTTAATGATTATATTAGTCATTTTTTTATTATGTGGTGAAATACAAAATAGAAAAAATATTATGATGAATACAATTTAGTATAGAAAATTGTAATATTTTTCACAAGTATTTGAATCAAGACATAAATTTTAATATTTGAAACAAAGTAATAAAAATCAACACTTAATTAATAAAACTTTCGGGTCATCGGGCCAACCCGCCAAGCTGCCGGGCTAGCCCTATCGGGTTTCGGGCTCTTCGGTTCGGGCCATTCGGGTTGCAATTTTTTCGGGTTAGAAATATTCAACCCTAACCCGCTTTTAGCTCGGGTTACTCGAGTCAACCCGCGGGTTTCGGGCTAAATTGACATCCCTAAGTGTCGGACAGGACAGTGTGGTCTCCTACCCTCATCAAAATTGCTATTTCTCTCTGTAAATTCTCCCCAATCTCAAAACCCTAGACCTGAAACATCCAATTCGGTGAAGAGATCAAGGAGAAGATGGGGACCTTGGGAAGAGCTTTCTACGCCGTCGGATTCTGCATTAGGGAAACCGGCCAAGCGCTCGATCGCCTCGGCTCCGCCTCCAGGGAAACTACCTCTTCCAAGAACAACGTAATCATGCAATCGCCCTCTTTTCATTTACCTACTAGATCTTTTTTAGCTCTCTGCTGCTTGCATTTCTTTTTCATCTAGTCTTCGGTGAAAATGAGGTAGGGGTCCTTTTTTGAATTTGTAAATTGGGCGAGCTGCGATTTATGCCGTGGCATAATAGAGAAACCTTTGATCTAGGAAATGTGTGAGACGAAGAATGATTGGGTCTGAATAATGATAGACTAAAATCACAAGTATGTTGGCTCAGTGAGTTGGCCTTCTATGACGCAGTAAAGAAGCTTTGATTTCGGAGGTGTGTCTCAGCCATTCCCCATCTTTTGAACTGCTAGTTTACGAGAATTGACTCTAGGCTGAACATTCATTTCTTTCATTTTATGCTCACCCTCCATTGTTGTTGTTGAATTGATTCTAAAGTAAAATGTTGACTTTCTGGTGGAGATAGAAGGAAAGGGTGTTGACACAGGTTTGGCATGGAACCACACAACTAAAGTTTGTTTTACAAATTCTTTTATGCCTTTATGGATAGAATCTAATAGTGATTTATCATAACATCTATAGTGTCAGTTTATTGGTGATTTCTGTGTGAATTCTACAAGGTTTGGTGATTCGTAAGGTCTCATTTTACGCATGAATAGATTAAGGATGTAGATCTATTACACATGCGTCTTTCCTATTTTTCAGTATATCTTCTCCATACATTATTCAGATATATTTGATGCATAACAATTTCTTTCCAGTGTCGAGGCATAGAACACTCATGAACTTGTTTGACAAAGCCCCTGTGGTTGATAAGAATGCCTTTGTGGCCCCTAGTGCATCACTCACTGGGGAGGTTTATGTTGGGCCAAGCTCTTCCATTTGGTATGGATGCGTTGTTAGAGGTATGTTTGTCACTGAATTGAATATAGCTTCTTGCTGTGCTGTAGTTAGATCAACTTCTATCAATATTGTGCCCAAAAAAATGTTTTGTGTCTGCAACTGGAACTATACTCTTCGTCTTCGAAGTATCCCAAAATTATATTGAGTGAGTTTTTCAGTACTATGTGAGAACAGTAATCAATTTTAGTCAAGTAAATAGCAAATTGGTTTACTGTGACACATCCCTTCATGCAGATTGCAGAGTTATCCATGTCTTCTCTCACTAGACATTGTTTTTGAATTCTTTGCTATCAGTATATACATTGACACCCTGAGCTATTTAAACCCAAACTAAAACATCCCGTGGGATGTGAAAGTCCCTGTATGGAATCATTCTGATGGATCATAGACTCATAAATGCTTTATATATCATTTTGATGTTTCTGAAATGCTGATGATTCCTACTCACATGTGATTTATAAAATGATCATAGCTATTCGTTTGTAAACTTTCTGAGTTTTGAGGCTTGTGTCACCTCTTAGGTTTAGTAGTCTTTAGCTCATGGATTCACATTGTCCAAAAAAAGTATCTTCAGCATTACATTTGATTTCATTTTGTTCAAGTTTCTGAAGCATTTTCTGACATGATTTTTGGTAACAGTTGTTTAACTAAATAAGAAGGTCTTCAGCTCATAAGTGCAGGGTCTAACATAGTGCAAGTAATTAGAAATTCACTAGCTGTGTTTTGGTTGTTTCTGTGTCATCACTGCTGGTTCAGTCAGTCCTGGTATTTGGGCATGGTGTGCTTGTGTAATGGTTTATAAAGTAGAAGTGGTCTCTATGCAGGTGATGTGAACAGTGTTAGTATCGGATCTGGAACCAACATACAGGACAATTCTCTTGTTCACGTGGCTAAGTCTAATCTGACTGGGAAAGTCTTGCCCATCCATATTGGTGACAATGTGACAGTGGGTCAGTATCATTAGACTGCATCCTTAGATGATCTTTCCTCAGAATTTCTTGACCCTGTGGGGTAATTTGTACATTGGACTCTACAGGGCATAGTGCTGTCCTTCACAGCTGTACTGTAGAGGATGAAGCGTTTGTTGGTATGGGCGCTACATTACTTGATGGAGTGGTTGTTGAGAAACATGCAATGGTTGCTGCAGGAGCTCTTGTCAGACAGAATACGAGAATACCCTCTGGAGAGGTTAGTGAAATACACTGATGAGCTGTCTGTTATCTAGTCTTATGCAGTTTTATGATGGCAATATGCATAAAAGTGTCACTGATGCATGATTTGCTATCTGTCTGGAATTCATCTTGACTTATATTACTAGCTGCTTAGACATTCTTTTACTCATAACTTCAGTGTCTCTTCATGTTAGCTTGAACTCAGTGACTACATAATTGCTATCTAGATGATATCTAATGTGTCTCTGAGTTAATTTATTTAATAATATGGACAAATTAAACAGAGAGAAGGGGCCATATAAGATGGCAAATCAAGAGCCTTTTCTGAATATGTTACTTTTCAATACCAGGTATGGGGAGGAAATCCAGCCAAATTCCTGAGGAAGCTCACAGATGATGAAATCGCTTTCATATCTCAGTCAGCTACCAATTATGCAAGCCTAGCCCAAGTTCATGCTGCTGAAAATGCTAAAGACTTGGACATGGTAGAGCTTGAAAAAGTACTTGGGAAGAAATTTGCTGAGCAGCATTAAGAATATGAAGAACTTCAAATTTCTAAAGCTTAAAAAGCTTTCTAGTATGGAACTCCTTCCAGCCTTGTTTCTTTTTAGTTTTCAATGGATTCCAAAAACATGCTTGAGTTTTGCATCCAATAAATTCTTGGACCAGGCTGAAATTTCAATGGATGAATCCTGGTATACAGTATTTCTTATGCGCTATTTCTTGTCTTCTGTTAATGGGACTCGTCAATATTGCTTGTTCCTTTCATGATTATCTCTTTCAACTTCATTAGATACCCTTTCTTTTGATGTTCGAGGGAAGGCATCATGTCAGGCAATTAGATATTGGGTTACAAGAAAATTATACTTGGAAGTTGTCATTGAAAATTGGTGTATTTTGTTAGTAATTATTGAAGGCACCATTCTATTGTCTTATGCTAAAAAACTTTTTTTATTTTTAAGACTATGGTGGCAATTTTTTAGCACAAATATGCAATAAAATTGTGTCTTCTCTTGGATAAATGTTGCTCTACCCCTGCTCACTTCTCCCAACTCTTCATACTATAATCATGCCTCCTCAGCCCAGCTCCAGGAAAATCCGTTCTGCTGGTGGCTACATGAGATGTCTTCTGCTTTGAAGATGATTGACGCTTAACAAGTGAGTTTCTGTACACACTGTTTGTTAGTTGAAATATTTATCGCTTAAGTTTGTTGTTAACAACACTGCAACAGAACAAACCATAAAGGCGCTGGTCTATATTAGAAGTGATTTGAATTTATATCATATGTGTGATTTGTAACACTGATTGAAATTGATATTGCACTATGGCTATAACAGCACCCTGTTTCCTTACTTTTGCTACTCAACAACATTGAAAAGCTAACATTGCTAGCACTAGAAGAGTAGAGATGGTTTTTATTTAATTTTTTTTGGGGGGAAGGGATGGGATTCAACACAACAACAGCCAACTAATTCGAAAACAACACACCATAACAATGCTCCGCACAGTCTAGATGCAAACACATTTTCCATTCTCGTTCGTCTGCGTGTGTTTTTCTTCAGAAGTTAGAAGCAACTCTTTTTCATGATTATCAATGCCAGAATGTTTTTCCGTTTTCTCCTTAGAGGTTGGAAGCAACTCTTTTTCTAGATTGTCAATACTAGAATGTATTTCCTGTTTTTCCTTGGGAATTGGAAGCAACTCGTTTTCTTGATTATCAGTGCTAGAATATGTATCCTGGGAATTCAAATTTTCTCCATTGGTGTGAATTTGAGTGGAAAACGGCAGCAATCCCTTCTCTCTGCAGCTGTCAATGGCTCCTCTATACATTTCCTGTAAAGTGTACTTGAATGAAAACCCCATGCCTTTCAATTTCTCAGAGGAGAAACTCACCACAGGTATGTCCTTGTCAATGCCTTCAAACCTGTCCATGAAAACATAGTATTCTTATTGTAAATTAGTCGTAAAATTTGGGGCTGAGGGCTTAGGGTCCAGCCAAAGCTGAGATGGGGCTTACTCAGTCGGGATCTTGTATTCAGGCCAATTTTCTCTTATCATATTTGCTATGTCGTAAATGGTTGCATCATGTGAGGAGCAAATGTATCTTCCCTCTGCATCTGGGTGCTCGAACAAGAATATATGAGCCTCACATAGATCATCTACACGGACAAACTGACCTTGCTTTATGATAGAGTAGTGAGCTTCATTCCCTAGTTAGAAGTTGAGAAAATTATTAGTCAAAAATCGACCTCTCCTAAACACATGTCACGTAGAAACTAAGTACTTGGAAATTCACCTGTAATGGGGGATAGAGCTGTGATCAAGCTAGGTGGGAATGTAGGCATGAAGAATGGTCCAACTACCACTGGTGGTATGATGCTGATGAAGTTGATATTATACTCTTTCGCTGCTTCCATGGCTGCTTTTTCAGCCAAAATTTTAGACACAAAATACATCTGCAGGAAAGAGTAAAATCCCAGAAAAACTTGGTTCATACACAGCAATAGCAATAGCTGAGGAGAAAGAGAGAGAAAAGAAAAAGAAAACCAACCCATCCAGTCATTTTCTTGGAGTAAATGAAGTCCAGATCACTCCAGTTTGTTTCATCATAGACTGTTTTTTGGTGCTCTTCAACATTCAATGTCCCAGCTGAGTTTGTGAATATTAATTTCTTCACAGTTTTGGCTTTTGCGCATGATCTCATTATGCTCATCATACCATCAATTGTAGGCTTGATCACTTCATTCTGTCAACACAACACCAACATTATTTCAGCACATGAGGCATCATCCTTTCAACGTTGAAAAGATTGCGACTCGATCTTATAGCTACATACCTCAGGGTCGTCAGACTCGAAATCCATAGGAGTGGCCATGTGAAACACCCCTTCGCAGCCTTGGACTGCTTCATCGTAGCTTCCTTCTATGTTCATGTCTGCTTTCCACAGTGTCAAGTTAGTGTCTGCTCTTGGCAATTCTCTTAGGTCTTTTACCTTCTTCAAGTTCCCTGCATACACGTAACCATAAACCTATCACTAGTCCAAATATATAGATACTACACTCGATGAAATAATTTAGGCCAATCTTTTGTAAACTTTAAGCGTGGAATATAGCTATACCTGGATCACGAACAGTTGCACGAACAATGTAACCACGTTCCAGAAGTCGCATGACGATCCATGAGCCGATGAAACCGGATGCACCGGTGACACACACGGTGGTGGTGGTGGGAGGCGGTGCAGCGGTGGTTTTGGCCGACATGTTTAGAAAGTGATTTGATGGTGGATTGGAACTATTTCTCAATCTTCTCTTCTTTAAGATATAAATCTTGAATAAATCCAAGAATGGTGATCAAGATCGTTTCATTTATACGCAGTCGGTATATGGAAAGTCCATATAGGTGGGTTGTAGATACACGTGAATCTACTCACCATTCTCTGTTGGAAAAAGGTTTCTAAAATTGGCAATAATTAGGCTGAGTTTTTCGTTTATTTATAGAATAAATAGAGTGAGTGATACACTATTTTTCTAGTGCTAGTGATTCAAGTCTCTGCTCATAACAAAAAAGAAACACATCAAATCTCTTGCAGAAGATTAGTTAGTTGTGCAATTCAAGAACCAAGAAACCACTTGCATTTCAAGTCACGGTCCGGCTTTCGTCTTTATGCCCTATGGCGGCCGGGCTGGCCCCAGCGTTCGACAAATCGACAACCCTCCCTAATTTGGGATGGTATACTATATCCCCAAAATGATGTCCCATAATTCAAAATCTACTAATTTTATATTATATTTTATAAAAATAAAAATACTATAATATAGTATATCATACTCCCTCCATCCACGATTTATAGACTCATTTTTTTTGGCACGCTATTCCACATGTGCCAAAAAAATGAGTCTATAAATCGTGGACGAAGGGAGTAATAGACATTTATAAGAAAAAAAAAATGAATGTTTTTGAAATTATATACTTTAGTTTTGAATTTTTCAACTTTAATATACTAATAAAAGTGAAATAAAATGTTAAAAAAATAATTATAAACCCTAATGGGGATGAGTGAACCCTTGAAAATAATTATTAAATTAAAATAAATCATTATAACATAAATTTATTTAAAAAAATTGCATAAAAATAGTAAAAATTGAATTTTGTGACACCATTGGAACACAAATTTGGAGATAGAGGATCCCAAGCGCCCTAATTTTGTGCATGTTTTTGTAATTTAGTGCATTATATAAAATAAAATAAAATAAAAAGGGTAAAGATTGTTGATGAATTGATTATTGATGGGTAGTGAATTAATGGTATTATAGGTGTAGGTATAGCCGTAAAGCTCTCACTCACTCTCCAACTCCAAGCGTGGGGAGAGGCGTATTATCTCCACCAGTAAGTCAACAAGGGAAACCTCAACTTGCATATCAGGTTCCCCAACTCCGTCTTGCATTCATTTTTGTGGTAATAGGGTGTTTTCCCCGCTCTTAGATAGATTACACAATATATACCCACCTCTTTAATTTTGCAATTCATATACCCAATATTTGAAAATTGGACAAAGTTACCCTCAAAACCCTCCATCTTTCCTCTCTATATCCTCAATCTAAATTCAAATTTTGAAATTAACATCCCAATTTCTTTTCTCCAATTCTATTCTCATCTCTCTCTTTCGTGCTGCTCATTCTTCTCCTTCCTCATCATCTCTCTCTCTTCTCTCTTCATCTCCCCCTCCATTCCCAACCCCAAATCCAGGTCGGAGGTTCTCCATCGTCGAATCCCCATCCATCATCTTCTCCGCCTCAGCCTTCCGCGACTACTTCAGCGTTTTCTGCAACGCGGTGGGTCTGATTTGAGAGTCGAGGAACCAGATGCGGCGGCGGTCGACGGTGAGGAGCTGAGGTTTGATATGAGGAACTTGCAGACGTGGAGCGACCATTGATGTCGATGAAGCTCTGCGGCACCTTGAAGATGGAGCAGGAGCTCTTGTCGGCGGAGCGGCTCAGGATGCGCAGCATGTCTGCGATCCTCTACTGCATCGAAAGGAGGCGGTCGGTGTTTTGACTTGCCAGATTCTGATGGCATGTGAGTCCTTGTCGTTCGATTCTGCTGAATCGTTGGCCATGGCGGTGAGTTCCTACGAAAGAGAGATGAAAAGAAAAGGAGTTCGAATAGGATTGAGGGTTTTGAGTTTTATTTTATTTTATTTATTTTATATTTTTTTATATTTTTTTCTCTTTCTCATTACAGTACTTTGGCCGAACTTAAATTTGTGGATGAAACTAATTGCTTGAAATTGATTTGTTCTACTACAATGAAACTAATTGCCTGAAATTGACTTCTGTTGGGGGATTTTTTGCTGCAATGTTATCTATAAGATTTGTGGGGAAGCAAAAATTTATATATATTTTTAGTTTACTGTTTTATTTTTTTAAATAAGAAGAAAGTTACGGTACAAATTCATTATTTTTTTCTCTTTGCAATGGAAAGTACGGTACGAATTAATAATACCGTACTGTAACGGTACGAATTCATAATATCGTACCGTAACTTGTCGAGATTGTTTAGAAAGTAATGGAAAGTTACGGTACGAATTCATAATATCGTACCGTAACTTGTCGAGATTGTTTAGAAAGTAATGGAAAGTTATGGTACGAATTCATAATTTTTTTCTCTTTGTAATGGAAAGTTACGGTACAAATTCATGATATCGTACCGTAACGGTACGAATTCATAATATCGTACCATAACTTGTCTAGATTGTTTAAAAAGTAGGATAACAAATATTCATTCATTCATATCATTAATGAGTGGTACGAATTCGTCTCAGTCTTTTTGAGTACTGAGCAATTTTTTATGAATTTTCGTATTGTTGTTTATAAAAAATAAAAAATGATGAAAAAAGGGGAAAAAAGGAAGAAAAAAAAAAGTCTGAAAAAAAAGCGAAAAAAGATGGAAAAAAAAAATTGAAAAAATCGAAAATAGCAAAAATGAAAAAAAAACAAAAAAAGCTGAACAAAGAAATTAAAAAAGGAAAAAAAAAAAAGAAGCTGGAAAAAAAAAACGAAAAAAAAAAACTGAGAAAAAACAATTGAAAAACAAAAAAAAAAAAAAAAAAAGAACAAAAATGAATTAATATGAAAATAATGTTGAAGAGAGAGGAGTGAGAAGTGAGTGTCCATGTGCACCCAAGAGAGAAGAGAGGGGAGAGAAGGAGACCCATGTACATAAAGGAAGGGAAATTATGTCCTAAATTGAAAAAGTGGGTAGATGAATGTGTAAATTAAATGGGTGAGTAGATTTTGATTTTCTTATATGATATTGGGTATTTGAGGGTTTGCCCCTTCATTTTTTTAATACATATTCAAACACCATTTTCTAGAATATATATTCAACATCATTTAACTTATTAGAATCATCATATCTTATTATGTCCAAATCGAAAGTCGTAGTATTTTTTTTTTTAATTATTATTACTTTTTTTAAGAGAGGAAATATTCCTATTCGATAGTGCATAAATGATAACATTCGCACTTAACTGCTACATTACAATTGTATAGGTCCACACAGAGCAACCAATCAATAATAATTGATGAGGATTGGATTTAATAAAAAGAAATGGATGATGGGGGTAAGCTTTGAAGCAAGAATGAGTCGGTAAAGAAAAGGTCAAAACATAACTCAAAGGAAGAAAGACATCATATGTTAATACTAGTATTATATATATATATAGAATAGAAACCAAACCCCCGTCCTCAAGTCCTCATAATCTATATTGGCTCTACAGAAAACCAATCATCTTCACCACTCTCTCTCTCTCTCTCTCTCTCAAAAGGCTAATCACAATAATGTTGAGAGCTCTGAGCATGCGGCGGCACAGGCGGGGCTACGAGCAACTGGATGAGCTGGAAGAGGCGTCGTCGTCAGCTAATATGTTGCTGAGCAGAGACAATAGTTCGCCGGCAACTTCAAAAAAAGAAGCAGTATTAAAGTCTCCGAAGAGAACAACGCCAAAGCCGCCGTCTAAAGAAGCGAAGAAAGCAAGCAAAGTCCACCCCTTTTTCAGTCTGTTCGAGACAAAGCGAAGGAAGAAGGCGACGACAAGGCCAGATTTCTCCAGGTATTTGGAGTACGTGAGGGAAGGAGGAGCTTGGGATATGGCTGAAAATAGACCTGTTATGTACTACAAATGATCTTCTTCTATAGTCATTAATCATTAATCAAATCAACCTCTTTTTTTTTTTTTTTTTTTTTTTTTGTGATGATTAGTGGTGCATGGTTGGTTCCCTTGGTTCTTAATTAATTCTTTTTTCTAGCTGTAGCTATAAATATAATTGGCAGCTTGGATGAATTAATTCCTGCTCTAGCTCCTTATTGTCATTGATTGAATTGATGTGGTTTGGTTTAAGATGCAAGATCTAGATTCAATATTTGTTTCAAAGTTGAAGACTTTCTTAGCTGATTAGGAGAGTGGTTATCAATCACTTTCTTTACTAATGAAATGAGAACACAAATGATCATATTGGATTTATTATTAATCATTATCATTGTTTCAACTTCTTATTCATATATTTACTGATGATGCTGGACAAATATTTCTTGATATTAACAGTATTCAAATAAAAAAATAAGTTGAGTAACGATGATTAGACCCTTTCAAACGAGCCCAAAGTGAAGGGCCGTAGGTGGACTGGGCTATTTCCTTTTTTTCTTTATTATTACTAGTATTATACTCCACCGACCATATTTATTTTCATTTTGGTTGTGACTTGTGCGTGGAGAGAGCAAATCTAGATTTCACACGTTAACCCAATTGACTGGGCCTCCCTTTTCAGAACACATCACATTCAGTTTTTCTAAAATACATGTACTCCACTATAACTATTTTCTTTGGACTTTATTTATTATTATTATTATGAAACTATAGAAGCCGGTCCTTCCACGTTTTCAATTATTATTATAACAATTGGAGTTTGGAGGAGTAATTGAAATCTTTAAATCTATACTATATATATATATATATATATATATATATTATAAAAAGTGTCTTGTTTACAAAATTTGTTTTGCCTATTTTGCCCTTAATATTAGAATTAGTATTAATTATAGGCAATAATATTTATTTAATATTATAATACTTATACTACTGAGTACGTGGAACTATAGTATTAGAATATTTATATAATATTATAATAATAGATTAATTGTATCTACTTATCTAATTATATTCGGTATATAAATACTACGATAAGAATTTTCTAATTTTTGAATAATTAATAATGTATATTATGTACCCCTGATGATACCACCAATTGTACGAGGTACAATAGGTTATCTCCATATTACTGTAATTTAATTAGTATAGGCAATAATATTTATATAATATTATAATAATTATATTCAGTATGTAATATTAAAGTATTAGAATCCTATCCAAACTAATATAGCAGATTAATTATAAAGTAATTATAATGACACAACTTAGTAACAGATTGATAATAAAGTACTTGGCGTCACACGCACTAATTTTGATATGAGATTTGGGATTCGTTAACTCAACTCATCAATTTGTGATCAAAGTTATAAGAGATACGGATTTATTGGATTTATAAGAAATACCTTGCGTTCTCAAAAAAAAAAAAAAAAAAGGGGGAATATTGCATTAAGAATTTATGGCAGAAGAGATTGTAAAAATTCTTATGCAAATTTTCAATCAGTTAACTATTTTATTCTCATAATTTATATGTACTAGTATTGCTCCCGTGCGAATGCACGGCAATAACTCTCTAACAAAAAATAATATATGATGATTATAATTAAAATCATCATAAGATATTACGATTGTCTTAGTGCAACACGTATACACTCACACATGTAGTATTTTAACAAATTACATGAACGTTTTCTAAAAAAAAAAACTATAATAAAAAGCCAACTCTTGTGCAAGGCTGGATGGAAGTGTAGCAAAAGGAGGACAATCGACCTCTTGCATTTTGACATAAATACCAATTTTACATATAGAAAAATTAAAATTGCAAAATAGAAATGATAATTTTATAGTCTATACTGAAAATGATATGTTTAATTGTGTCCAGATAAAACTATTATTACTCATAAGTTTTAGAATATAGCTAATTGATGGGCCCAATTATAAATTAGAGTTTTGAGGATCGTATGAATGATGTATTTTGTTATAAAGTTTTATATTCAAAATTATATATGCACCAGCCATTGCTTCTACATATTATAGTTAGTGCATGAAAGACATAGAAAAATAATAGTTGTAATTAACAAAAACTGGATGTTATAACAGTTTATAAGTAAGGAATATCTTTTAGTGAGGACATTGAACATTGTACCTATGATGATAAATTGTGAAATTTTAATTATGTCTTTCTGTGATGTCTCAGTTTATGATAAATCGGATCATTTTGAATCAAAACTTAAAGGAAAATTCTCAATTTCACGGCAATCCTCTAACATAAGAAAAATGAAAAACCTTTCTGGATTTGGAAATGTGGATTGGTGTGAAGTTCTAAACATCTACTACTGCTATCTATAAATTAAAGAGCAGATGAAGAATCCCGACAATAGAGTCGAGTGCAAAATAAATTATAAAACACAATACAAAATGATTATTAAGCAAAGCAACAACTTAATTAATTTACCAATATGAACTGCAGCCACTGTACGTATTTTAAATTGGATGAGAGGACATGTTTCCAGCATTGTAAAATTTTTGTGCTGCTTAGGCATATATCCAGTATATAGTATAGGCAAAGTTGAGGGTGATCTTCTAGTTGATTGATGAACTGTTGCAGGGCAAGAAACATAATTCAGAATGCAATATTTAACAACATGTCAAATTACTGATGAAGGAAGAAACTACAATATCACAGCTTACGAAGAGTGCCAAAAAATTACACAAAACCCACTCACATTCATGACAGAAATACTAAGTAATTTTTGAAGTAAATTAGCGACTAATCTGATCACTCCAAAATGACTACTCAAATAAGAAGAAAACGTAAATCTAGTACAGTACCTCAGTAAAAAAAACAAATTGCTCTAAATTTATAAGATGGGTTAATCAAATCACATCTAACCTGATTTGGCTTGCTTTCGCGATAATCTCTCGCGTTAACAACCCGATCGCCAATCTCTTATCAGCAGCGCTCAAAAATCTGCCAATACACTACGAAATCAGGTCTACAAACTCCACCGATCAGATTCGTGAAATTCAACAAAAGTATATCGGGAATGAAACATAAATTTGGGAAAGCACGATTCATTCATTTATATTAAACGCGTATTGAAATTGTTCCTCCTCATTCCTCTCTGTACAATCTGAAACCGATAGATATTATAGTACACCATACAATAAAGTAATTGAAAAATGGTGTTAACTTTAACGTTTTTGAGCGCTGGAATTGGAGTGAAGAAACGCGAACAGATTCCACATCGATTGATCTTCAGATTAGTGGAAAGCCAATTAATCGTCGAAGTAGAGTTCACTTTTCAGAATCTTCGTCTTAGAGATTGTGTGGATTCGATTTGGGCGTGGGCAAAGGATGAGCAGGTAGAGATAAATATCATAAATTGATTTCAAATCAATTTCCAATTGATTGCTGAATTTCAACTCAGCTTTTAAGATATTATATAGATTCTGATTTTGCTAATACTTATATGAATATATATTGACATCTTGATTGAGTCCGGTTCTATTCCTGTTTGTTAGTTTCAGACATTGTATTATTATTCTCCACCGTAATTGTGAGTTATATTTTTAGTTCAATTTTTTTATAGGACTTATTCTATTTTGCATATGGATATAACTGAAGTATGAGCACTCATGATGCAATGCATATGTCAAACTCATTTTCAAATATTTTTTTTTATTTAATCATTATATTACATATATATATATATATATATTATTATTATTTATAATAAAATTTATGTAGGTATCATATGCGTATTTATTGTATTTTTAGTAATTGTGTATTTGAAAAGTTACAACTACAGAGGTATATCGATAAAGAAGGCTATTGCAAATGAAAAGAAAACGTAAACGAAATTCATTTGATTTGAATAGTAAGTAATGTAATATCTTCAGATAAATGGATATTTATAGATGTAACAACATGTACTTTCATTTAAAATTAATTATATTATTGATCCTTTTAGATTCAGTGCTACATGAGTTAAAAAAGATGTATGACTGTCTTTCATGGGATGGAGGGTAGTTAGTATGTTTTCATTTATTTCATTAGGGGTAAAATTGGATAGAGAGCTTGCATCTATAAGACGAGGAGTCTACTCTTTTCGATCACAGGAAATGGTTTATCGTGATCTTCCAAGATTGATTCCACAAAATAGAAATCCTGATTTTTTCCAATTATATTTTTATGACACGCAAAGTGAGGTTGAAAACATAATGAACATAATGCAAAATCAGAATATATCATAAGTAGTTGTGAAGAAACTCATGAAAATTTTAGAGGTCAATCCACATGCTAAAATATTTTGGAAATTGAAGGACCGCGGTTCGACGGATGATGTTCAACTTCGTATTTCAAAAGATGTGAACTTAGACCAACGTCTATATAACTCTCCACAGGCTGATCATGTTACAGCTATATGGGTTGAAGGGAATGGTGACAACATACCATTAGAACGAGATATTGTAGTTCATGCTCATTCAGGCGAGAGACATAGAATAAAACATTATTGCGGATGTTATGACCCATTACAATATCCATTTTTTTTTCAAGATTTGAAAATGGTTGCCATAAAAATAATAAAATATTGGCTCTACATCTTCAACTCGTGATGAAAATCTCAATGGTATAATCTCCCACGATGAACAAAGTATGGTTAGTTAACTTTTTTTTAATTGATCTTAATAGTTTAATAGTGTTATATGATGTTCAGTCCTTCAATAACTATTAATTAGTACTCCCTCCGTCCCATGCCATTAGTCTCCAAGGGGAATGACATAGTAAGCAATGCCAAAGAGGAGATAAGAGATTTGAAGGTGTAAATCTTTACTATAATGGGTAAGAGAGACAATTAAATGGGACAAATGGAGTAATATATTTTCACTTAATTTTTATATTGTACGACATTTATGAATTATTGATTTGATTGAATTTGATTGAATTTGATTTAATTTATGAATTTGATTTGAACGACATTTCTCTTGCGGTCATCAACTTACAGATTCACCTTCCGAATGAACAGTTTGTAGTCTACCATGCAACTCAAAATTTGTAAAATCTTGAGTTCTGCGATCATGTTTCATGAACAATGCTGACATAATATTTTTCTATGTGTGCTACAAGTGAAAAGACAAAAAAAAACTTATTTATAAAGAATTTCCCGAGCACTATGTTTGGGATAAGAAAAGCAGATGTTGGACAGAATGAAAAAGAGAAAATGTTATTGGACTTATTAGTACCGTAAGTTCAATTGAAGGGGATATTATGAAAAACTACTCTTAAATCATGTTGAGGACCGACATATTTCTATTATTTCATGACAGTTAGTGGAATACATTTCTTGACTTTCAAAGAGGTAGCGCACAAGAGAGGATTGTTAGAAGCAGATCAAAGCATATTTGAATGTCTAAACGAGGCAATAATATTTCAAATGCCAAGTGAATTACGTAAGTTGTTTGCAATAAACTTGGTACATTGTGCACCTACTACATATGTGAGAGTTCTATGGGATAGCTACTTTGATGCGATGTCTGAAGATTTTAAAAGAGAACACAATTCAATTGAAATACGCATTTCAAAGACATTGAAGAGCTTAAATTTTTACTTAGTGCATGGAAAAAGAATAGATTTATATGATCTTCCTAGCATTCCTTCTTCACATATTGGTATTGGAGATAGATTGCCCTAGAGAGACACTAGCCGAAATGTGGATAGAAATACCTAAAGAAGACATTAATGCAGAGCTTAAGCTAAATGATGGTCAAAAGAAAGTATTTTCAATGATTTTAAGTTGCATAGAGAAAAAAAGGTGAATTTTTTTTCATAGATGGCCCAGGGTGAAACTGAAAAAATATTCTTATATCGTGCATTGTTAGCCCATCTACGGTTGAAAAATCATATAGCACTCGCGACTGCAACATCTGAAGTTGTTGCAGGGATACTGCCCATAGAAAACAACGCATTCATGTTTTAGAATGCTGATAAATTCAGATGAATCGAGTGAATGTTCAATTTCTAAACAAAATGCAATCGCAAAATTATTTCGTAGAGCACAACTAATCATATGGGATGAAACGCCTATGGCAAAAAAAATGGGCAATAGAAAATATGAATAAGCTCTTACAAGATATCATTGGAAATGATATGAATTTTGGCGTAAAAATAGTCGTTTTTTGAGGAGATTTTAGACAATTATTACCGGTTGTTTCTAAAGTAGTCATTTCTTTTATTTCTTTTTTTAAAAAAAAAAACAATAGGCTATTTGTTATTTTTATTACTTTAAATTAAACTTATTATTCTTATTAAATTTGAGAAATATTTATGGTTCTTTTTTATTTATAATTCATTATATCTAAAATAATAATAATAATAATAATAATAATAATAATAATAATATAACGGGATCCATATGAAATGCACGTGATCTCTGCTAGTAGATAGAAAAATAACAACATATTTATTCCAAGAACTAACCCAAGAAAGATGAATCTCAACCCTCACCTCAACCCTGCAATTTTATCTAACCAATAAACATAATTCCTTATTAATTATTTTATTTTAACTAGATAGATAATTCGTTCTCTAGAAAAACACAATTTTCCTTGCAAATATGATAATAGTCCTTAGCCATATAAAAGAAAGGGAATAGATGAAAATACAAAATGGGAAACGGTGGTGGGAGAAAAGAGGGTTGCGTCGATCAAAAATAAGACCAGAAAATTCGCCACCACCCACACACTAAATTCAAATTTCTTCATCAAAAACTTTTCTTTTCTTGAGGAAGAAGAAGAAGAAGAACAAGAGAGAGAAAGACTGTTGCATCCAGATATCGTAACTGACTCTCTCACCTTTCTGCCCCCTTCTCTAGGATTCTCTCTCCCTGCCCAATTTTAAAGAGACAAACACAGCTAGCTCATCGAGGTCATGGATCCATCTCATGCCATTAAACCTGCACCCCTAGCTCCACGATTATATATATGAACGGCTATTCCGTGTTCCCTTCATCGAGGGTTCCTTCTCTTCTCTTCTCCGGCGGTGAGTTTCCTATTTCCATTTCTTTCCATATGTACTCTTTGATACGAATCGATCGTTTCGCGCGAATTTTTTTTTCTTAATGCGTATTTTATGTCTCTTTTGGCTGAAAGTTATTGTCTTTGGAATTGGGATCATCTTTTTCGATGTATAGAAAGGTGAATTTGTGCGGTTTTGATTGCCTGGATTATTTAGTTTTTTACTTTGAAGACTTTGTTCCTCTGATTTTGAACAATATCGGGATTTTTAAAGAAGCAAAATAAAAACAACATAGAAAAAAAAAATTAGCTGAGGAAAAGCCCCGTTACCTAATTAGAATGAGCTAGAGCTAGAGGCTGTGAATGTTCTCATCACGATTGTTTTCGGCAGTAAGATTTGAGGAAATGGGTTAAGTTTCTGGAATATGTGCTTAGCATTTCCTTTTTTTGTAGCACCAATCAAGGAATTGTTTCTTAGTTGCTGAGGCTCATTCGTGAACTTCAGTATTATGTTTTTAGTGAGAAATAGACTTCATTAGTGGTGCCATACTATATGAGTCTTGAAAATGTTCTTCATTTTTCTGTGTAGATTGTTTGATGCTGGAAAGCCATGCCGACATTTACAGCTATAGCGTTGGATAGGCTGTTAGAACCTGGAGCTGCAAAGTCCATGGTAGAAGCAAGAAATTCTCCCGACTCTAAACTTGGGAGGAGACATAGCACTTCTAATACTATAGATGCTACTACTTCAATGATGGAAAGGGGATCTGGCATTCCTCCAAATCCAAAGACAGTGAGGGGAGTTTATGATCCCTCAAACACAAATCTGGACAGGGGTGTTAGCCTTCCTCCAAAGACAAAGCTGGAGAGGGGAGTCAGCGTTCCTCCTAATGCAAAGTTGGAGATTGGAGTTGGTGTTCATCCTAATACAAAGCTGGAGAGGGGAGTTAGTGTGCCTCCAAATGCAAAACTAGAGAGGGGAGTTGGTATTCCTTCTCATGCAAATCTTGATAGGAAGAATAGTGCACCATCTACAGCAGCTGTAGATAAAGAGCACCATTGGACTCAGATATCACCAGCACTCTATGCCACTCCTGAATCAACCCCACTTCCGGATTCCCCATCCTCGTTTCCTCCATCACCGTACATTATCAACCACAAGAGACGGGGTCCACGGCTCATGAAGAGTTTCTCTGAATATGATGTTGCAACTTGGGCAAAAGAAAATGATGAGATTAAGGTGGACGACAGTGAGGGTAGTGCTGAAAAAGGTGTACTGAGTGCATGTAAGGATGACATCTTGGATTCTGCCATGGATGACAATAGTAGCCCTTCTGGTAGTGAAGATGTCAAAGAAAATAATTCTACTGGTATTTGTACCGGAAATAATGGAAGCAGTAGAACTGCAATTGGTGTAGTGGGGCAAAATGGTGTGACAAAATCTGTCAACTTCAACCTGCAGCAGGATGTAGGTGGTGAACCAGTTGATCCACATCCACAGGACTCAGTTAGTCTCAAGAGCAATAGTGAAAATGAGGTTAACGGTGGAGCTGAACTATCTTTGAATGCCACAACTCCAATTACCGAGTTCTATGATGCTTGGGAAGGTGCCTTCTTTTTAACCCTGCTCTTCATACTTTTTTCTTATTCTCCTTTCCTTCTGCAGCATGTATGGTTTGCCCAACTTTTAAGGTGAAATTGAGAGTTATCTCATTTTTACTGGATCACAGTACATTTCATGTAGGCTATAGCATATTTCCTTCTTCAATTTTACAGTTTGTGAAGGTATTCTCACATAAATAGGTTGCTTGTGAATCGAATTAAAAAATATATATATCCTCCGTAAATAAGGGAAAGCTTCTTTTACCCCCATTTTGGGGATGATATGGATATTGATGGTTCTAATTACTTATTCTCCCTGAAATACTATAAAACAGTTGTTTCACCAACTTGGAATGTGCTGTTTATAACTTGACTGCATCTCATGACTCCAGAATTGTCGTCAGAAAGCGGCCCCCAGCCCCAATTTCCTGATATCGAAAGTGAACTGCGAGATATGAGATTGACCTTGCTGATGGAGATTGAATTGAGAAAGCAAGCAGAGGAAAACCTAAATAATCTGCGAAGTCAATGGCAGAGGATCCATGAACAATTATCTCTTGTGGGGCTGAATCTTCCTGCTGATCCAACTACTCTAGGGGAGGGTGATGATCCAGGAGCTGAGATATGCCAACGAGTCTATCTTGCCCGTTTTGTGTCTAATTCAATCGGGAGGGGAATCGCAAAGGCTGAAGTTGAGCTGGAGATGGAAGCACAAATAGAGCTGA
The DNA here is from genome assembly GCA_001642375.2 of Mentha longifolia. Classification (NCBI taxonomy): domain Eukaryota; kingdom Viridiplantae; phylum Streptophyta; class Magnoliopsida; order Lamiales; family Lamiaceae; genus Mentha; species Mentha longifolia. The sequence continues at coordinate 33,003,523 of CM038115.1, forward strand.
AGAACTCTGAAATTGCTCGCTTGTGGGATAGGCTTCATTACTTTGAAGCTGTGAACCAGGAGATGTCTCACAGAAACCAAGAAATCATAGGTGGGTTTCTAAAGGCCATTCTTTTTTATTGTGAGCTGAGGTTTGACCTATGTTGATTGCCTAGAATAACGTAGACAAAAGCAGTGTCCATTAGTCTCAAATACCCACTTCAGGTTATCTGCATATGCCAATTAAGTAGTAAACTGCAAGACAAGACCTGGTTTGTTAAAATTATTATGTTTTCAATAAATGACACGCTTAGTGAAGATTTGTAGGCAAATAGAGATTAGAGAGGCCCTATCTTGGATATGTTTTCTCTGGGAGTTATATATTTATACTTACGTATGTAAAGACGCATATAAACATGGTACTGGACCTAGCTTTGGCATTTTCTTTTGGAGTTATATATCTCTTTTAATATTGGACCTTGAATGGATAAGTTTTGTTAGTTAAGCATTCTGTAATGCAACAATTAGGCCTAGAAAGTCCTCTAAGTTGTTCATTTGCTTGTAGATTCAACTTAATTGAGCACTCAATATAATCATGATGAGAATCCTGTATGATGTTCTATTTGTCGTTATTAGTGATACCCTCATCTCATCTATCCTGACCTACCTTGTGTAGAAACAGCAAGGCGACTCAGGCAAAGAAGGAAAAGAAGACAGAGATGGATCTGGGGTTCGATTTCTGTTGCGTTGACCCTTGGATCGGGTGTCTTAGCGTACTCTTACTTACGCAGTGGAAAAGGATCGTCTTCCCAAACCCCATTCCAAGCGTCAGAGGCTGACCATGGCTCAGAGTAGTCAGCTCCAACTGGATAGTGTAGTTGACTTGAGAGGCCACTGTAGGAAATAATAGCCGCAATAATAGAAAAACAAGGGGTTAATCACCATCTTGTGCATACCAACTCTGCCTTCTTCCTGTTTGTTGCTCGATACCTGCTATTGTAGGTTGTGTAAATTTAATAACATAGCTACACAGAGCTATACACAAGCAAATATAAAATTGCCAAAAATATGTATTTTTGTGTGCGCTTTCCATTTGAGAATGTTCTACACTTTGCGTAGAGCTTAATACAGCAGACTGCTTGTTGCATGCGGCCTCTTTACTAATGGCTCTTGATGAAATCATGTTTTTAGTATATATTTTGAGCCTTATCCTAATCTAGTCAGCATTTTCCATGGCTGCTTTGTTCTTGCATAGGTAGTATTCAACAAAACCAAGCATGATTTAAACATTTTAATTTAGATGCACGAATAAAATTATCTCTGACTAAATGCAGTCTGCATAACCTGCATTTGCCACAGCTAGTCATCAAGTTCAAATAGTCTATATTACAAAGGAATCATGCAAATATAGAGCATATAAAAGCAAGAAATTCAAATATCAAGTGCTCAATATGCCCAACAAAAGAGAGTACAAAGATTAGAACATCACGGTAAGTAATTGGTTTGTCTTAAATCAAGAAACACAAATTGCTAAACAGAAAGCTCTATGCTGCCACGTGATCCTCATGCCATGATCTTGGCTGACCTCGCATAGAGGCTGTCCACAACCTTCTCCATGTTTGATATGGTCTCTAACGTTGCTGGGTAGATCGCATCAGTCTTGGGATCATCGAAGATGATTAGGCATCCAGCACCCTGGTCCAGAGTCCCTGCAAACTTCTTGTCCAGAATCATCTGAGATAGTTTCTTCTCAACTTGGTGAGATGGCAATTCAATCAACTCAGCAATGTGGGCAATCTCAACTCTCGAAAATGGCTCGATCAACCTGCAAAGATTCTGCTCCTGTAGTGTGTCATAGAGGGCTGAAAGGTGCCTGTGGACAATCGGGTCTTCATCCAACTCAGTCTTGAAATTCTGCAGGGCAGTCTCGAAGAGCTTCAGAGAGCGCTTCGAGTGAGCATCAGCTATGGCCTTCATTGCATCGAGTTCTGGTCCTTTATATTGCAAACCGACCTTGGGTGAGGAGATTATCCCAGCCACATCCTCAGCCTGATTCACCATGATTTTGCATAGAAGCATGTACTTGAGACCAAAAATCGCCTGAGGATCTCCAAGAGTGTTGAAAGCTTCAAATGCTTCAAAGAAGTAGCTGTAGCCCGTTTTGTAGTCCTTTTCTTCAGCATGGAGAATTCCACTTTGCAAATCTATGGTGCCCTGCTGAGCTGGAGGCACATATACTGCATTTGCAGCTGTCCTTGCAGCAGTAAGTGCAGCCTTGGCCTTGGGCAGGTTTCTCAATGCAAAATGGAGTTTGCTCTCTAGCAAGTCGATCTCCACAAGCAGAAGCTTGTCATCTAATCTCCTAACCTCCTTAATTAGACCTGAAAGGAGATTCAGGGCTTCCGAATATTCCTTACTTTCCATCAGAAGAGCTGCCAGCCTAGCCTCAATTCGCTGACGGAGAAAAGTTCGCTTTTCAGCTCTGGTCCATTGCACAATCTCCTTGCAGAGGGAGATTTGGAGATCAGAGGTGCCAGGAATTTTAGCAACTGAATCAATGATTCCACGGACCAGCTTTGCAGTTTTTGCCTTGGGGATCAAGGAAAAGAAAGGTCGCAATTTAGTCAATAGGCTCTGTAGTTCTTCAGCTCGACCAAGTTCCCTCAGACGATCTGATAGATCTGTGATTGCCAATTCTTTAATCTTTAAGGCTTCTGAAGAAGATGAGGGATCTTCAAGAATCCCATAAAGGATAGGGATAGCCTCAGCCGCAGTTTTCTCTTTAGCAGCATTAATCGAATCCTCAGTTGCAGGAACATGTTGGGATGACATAGTTACTGCTTTCAGATGGGAGGTCTCTGCCAGATTTGAACTCATAATTACTAACAAAACCACAAATAAATCTCCACAAATATAACACTTCACAACCAAGTAAATGGAACTGAATTGTGAAATAATAGTTCGATGAGCTACTACTCAAGATTTGAGGCAATACCAGTTCATGCTAAACAGGAAATCAAATAAAATAAAAACCCAACGACATAAGACGGTGAAGCATTCTATCATTGTTCCTCAAATGTTATCCCTCTTTCTACCAGATCCCGTTTCTCCATAAAATTCAAGATTAAGGCTTTAGCTGAAGTTATGAATAGCACTGGATACTACTTCTTCAAACAATTAAACTTCAATTTCACATATACTTCCCACAGAAATACATCAATCAAGCTGTATAAAAATCGAATTCCCATGTGGGCGACTAGGGTATAGGGAAAGAAACAGAAACAAACAAATCACGAATCTTAGCACACGCTGAAAACAAAGATAAAGCAACATACGATAATCACAAACTGAAATTCCGAAACGAGGAAAAGAAGTTACCAGTAATTCTCAGAGCAAATCCACCGCCGGCGCCGATGCGAAGAAAGAGAGAGACAATGTGAAGCTTCGAGACTGGATTTTCAAGAAACGAATTCGAATTATTAACCAATTTCTTGTTGAAAGGGGCAGCTTCTGAATTTGGGCCGTACAGGCTTTTTTAGAAAACTCTCGGCCCATAATTTTATAAGCCCAAATGAGATGTGGAATACCGAATATGCCCTTGATCGGAACGGCGGCGTATCGGTTTTTGAAACATTTTGACATGGGAAGGAACAAATAGTGGAACAGATAACGTTCAGTTTTCAGCTATGGAGTTAGAGAGCTGAGCTTAAGCTTACAGTTGTACACTTTGAACTCACATCGTCTAGCGACGGCGGAAGAAACGGCGGCGATGTATTGAAATTTACTGGTGAATTTGGAGAAAGCCCAGAAGAATGAAGGAATTAGCTCTGCAGTACAACATTCCCCTCCCTCCCACCACTAAATACGGAATTTCCCAACGGAAGACTCTTCCCCATTTTCAATCCACTCGGAATCAAGCTAGCAAGAGGGTTACAAATCACGGCTGCGCCTCCGCTGGTATCCGCAGAAAATCGACCAGACCTCTACTACTCGAAGAATTCGAAGATGGATTGGGCAGCAGCAGTTATTACGTGAGGGTTCAAGACGCGGGGGAGGACGAGGAGGAAGATGAAGCGACGTCGTCCTCGATGTTGCTGTCCTTGAGCATGAAGCCCGACAGGAACATGGCTTTGCTGGACGATTACGAGATGGAAGAGATGGATTACGTGCCCGACGACCCCAATCACCGGAGCGGCTACGTGGCGGTGGTCGGAAAGCCCAATGTCGGGAAGAGCACGCTTTCAAATCAAATGGTTGGTCAGAAGCTATCCATCGTCACCGACAAACCTCAGACAACCAGGCATCGTATTCTTGGTATTTGCTCTGGCTCGGACTACCAGGTTTGGTTTTTCTCTCTTTTTAATTTATCCTTCTTGGTTCTTGTTGTAGTTGAGCAATTGATGGTTGGTTAGTAGTGCTTATCGAATTATAGTGTTTCCTGAGTAGCTTGATTCTGTCTGACAACTTGAAATTCTGAAAAATAAATAAAATAAATCAAATAAATTATTGTGCCGTTGATTCAAGTTATGGAATTCTGCGTAGATGATTCTTTACGATACACCGGGTGTTATTGAGAAGAAAATGCACATGCTGGATTCTATGATGATGAAGAATGTACGGAGTGCTGCCATCAATGCAGACTGTGTTATTGTTGTTGTTGATGCTTGTAGGGCGCCTGAAAAGGTATTCCTTCCCATTTTCCGAGAAGAAATTTTCAGGCTTGTCTTTGTTAACTAATACTGCTGCTTATGTGCTATGTTTCAGATTGATGAAGTGTTGGAACAAGGAGTTGGAGACCGTACTAGTAAGTTACCCACCTTGTTGGTTTTGAACAAGAAGGATCTTATCAAACCTGGTGAAATTGCAAAGAAAATCGAGGTATAAATTGCTGAATCATGTTAAGTATTCTGCTGTGAACCAACCTTATGATAGTGGCATGATAACCTGTTATATCTTGTTGATGTGAGCATGGTTTGGTCTAGTGACTTTAGTCAGTGCAGCGTGCTAGAAATATTTCGTGGTAGTGTGGTATTATGTTGTCCAAGATTACTATTTTGCAGTCTCTATCTAGCGTGACCTTCATAGTTTAACATGCAAGAAGTAGTTTTCTTCCCAAAGTCCTGTATAGGGCATCCTTTCTTGCAGTAAGTGATTATAAATATAAATATGATTTACCAATATTATTATGCAAATTACATCTCTTGCAGTGGTACGAGAAGTTTACTGATGTTGATGAGGTCATACCTGTGAGTGCCAAGTTTGGGCAAGGTGTAGAGGATGTGAAGGAGTGGATTCTATCAAAACTTCCTCTTGGACCAGCTTATTATCCTAAGGTGTGTATTTAAAAAGAACCTTATGAAAGATTGCCAGAAGGTAGCTGAAATTTTTGGAAAGACAATGTCTTTTTTCTCTTTATTCAGTTGACCTACTGGTTCGAGCCTTGAGCAGTTGTTTGATTAGAATTTAAGTCCTCCTTTTAGAAGTTAAAGATCTACATTTGAAATCACATCACTACTTGTCTTCAGGATATATCTAGTGAGCATCCCGAAAGGTTTTTTGTGGCTGAAATTGTAAGAGAAAAAATCTTTATGCAGTACCGAAATGAAGTCCCCTATGCATGTCAGGTAAACCTACACTTAAAACTGTCATGGAAATTCCAAATTTCTGTAAAATTCTTGAAGATACTACCATATCAGTTAACTGTAATATTTTGTACAACCGGACAGGTTAATGTTATCAGTTATAAAAGTAGGCCTAATGCAAAAGATTTCATCCAAGTAGAGATTGTAGTGGAGAAGAACTCGCAGAAAATCATCCTTATAGGAAAGGTAATATCTTTTCTATGCATATATTCTGTATACCTTTTGTTCTTCTGATTTCTGTTGGATAGAGATGCGGTATGACATATTCTTAATTTGTGATCATGTGCTATTGACATTGCAAATAAGTGAACATAAAATAGATCCTTCTACGGATACACGGTTTGAGGGGGGAGCATAAGCAATGATCTGAAATTTGAGTCCGAAATGAAAATATTTAATGGCGTGAATATATGATGATAATCAGACTGAATATGCAGGCTTATTTTCCTTAAATGTGAGACTGTTATGATTATCTATTCACTCTCCCTTCCTTCTTTGCTTAGCAAATAGCAATGGCTTGGTTCCTTACACTATTATCTAATAGACTGATAAAAGAAAGCTCACCTTCATAGTATTGAATTCGCGCGCATGCTTCAGCGGCTAAATTCGCTGTTGATTGTAATTAGGAAGGAAAAGCTTTAAAGGTACTAGCAACAGCAGCACGGCTAGATATAGAAGATTTCTTACAGAAGAAAGTTTTCCTTGAGGTATGAAACTAATGTCCTTTGCTCAAGAACATCATCCTTTTGAACCAAAACATAATCTTTGAAACTTTTGCAGATAGAAGTAAAGGTAAAAGAGAACTGGCGACAGAATGAAGGACTCCTCAAATACTACGGCTACGGTGGTCAAATACAAGCTTTATGACATACATATGCCCTCGGATTTCATACATGTAAGCCAATGATCGTTCCCTTCCCTCCTTGCTGCAGTGCTGTTGACAATATTTATTTCCTATCGGTAGTATTATACGTTGTTGTTTTGTCCAATAGTCTCGTTCTGCATATTTTAATGCTGTCAACAAAGAAAATGAGGAATACTAGCTAGTGAAAGGGACAGTTGTATTTGTAGAAGAGTGTCCCTGCATCGTTTATGCGTGCAAACTTGCTATCATTTTGTAAGAAAGGTAAAGCAAAAGCTTGCTCTTTTGGTGTTGGCCCATCATTTGGCATCAATTGCGAAAGGTGGCGATGTTTGAATTCGACACAGAATTTTGAAATACTGCACCTTGATTCTTATTGTATGTGTGTAGCTTTTTGCAGTTGGATAGTATGGAAGTATGTGATTTGATCCTCAATTCTTAGTTATTACTCATGGAAGGATTTTTCAAGAAGTGGGAAATCTTGATACTGAAAGAAAGTGAGTACAAGATTACACTTGACTGAGTTTCTGTATAGGTGATTCATTCAATTAGATTAAATTATGAATTAAAGGAGTGCAGATAACTGGAAAAAGGGTGTAGTTGAAGACGTTAGTGTGTGTAGTAGGGGAGTGACTAGTGAGGGGAGGACACGTGTGTTGCGGGCAGACACATCACGCCATATGTCTTCACATATTAGGTGCCGCCCTTCACGCCACAATTAATAAATTGCCCCCATTCTGTTCTTACCTTTAGGGTGTGTTTGGTAAAGAAGATGAACCAAGATGAACCAAGATGAGAGAGATCATCTTAGTTCATCTCACTGTTTGGTAACCAACTAAAATAAACTGGAGGGCCCGAGATGAATACAAGGCCCGTTGATATTTCACTGTTCCGCCTTGTTTAGTCATCTCACGTTTTTGGTCGGATGAGGTGAACTCATTAAAACAGTAACACAATACTTTCTCTCTCTTACCATTTTACCCTTATGTATTTATACGATTTTAAATAATAATAATAATAATAATAATAATAATAATAATAATAATATAAAATAATAATAATAATAAATAAATAAATAATAACAATAATAGTAATAATAATAATAAATAAAAAAATAATAATAATGTAATAAAATAATAATAATAATAGTAATAGTAATAATAATAAATAATATCAATAATAGTAGTAATAATAATAATAATAATAATAATAAATATTAATAATTTAATAAAATAATAATAATAATAATAATAGTAATAGTAATAGTAATAGTAATAGTAATAGTAACAATTATAATAATAGTAATAATAATAATAAATAATAATAATAATTTAATAATAATAATAGTAATAATTATAATAATAACAAGAATAATAATAATAATAATAAATATAATAATAATAATAATAATAAATAATAACAATAATAGTAATAATTATAATAATAACAAGAATAATAAAAATAATAACTCAACAATATAATAATAATAATAATAATAAATATATTAATAATAATAATAAATAATAACAATAATAGTAATAATTATAATAATAACAAGAATAATAAAAATAATAACTCAACAATATAATAATAATAATAATAATAATAATAATAATAATACAGAGTAATAAATAATAAATAATAAAGGGTACTCTTTAATCTCAACGATAAAAAGTGAAATCGGTAGGGGTATTTAATAAGGGTAAAATAGTCAATTTAAATTTTAATCTAGAGTTTTGCAATTTGTACCAAACACAATATGATATCATCCGGGTCTGAATTTTTTGCTACCAAATGGTGAGATGAATGATTCATCTTGACACTATTCATATGAGTCATCTTGAGATGAATCATCATTCTTCATCTTGAGATGATTACCAAACGCAGCCTTACTCCTTTTTCTTTTTTCTTAATTTCGACTTTGAAAAGAAGAAAGCATGCATGTAAATTGGTGAGGAATTAGAATTACAGTTATTTTGCTTCTTTTTTTCTTTCTTTCTTTTAAGATTGGGTATAACCAAAGAAGTTATGAAGAATATATCGTACAAAATATGGCTCGCATAGTGTGTTTTATTTTGAAATTTACTTTTGCATGCTACTAATACGCAAAGATACATCTAGCTTTTCATGCATACGTATTTGGTATTCCATTAAAAAAGAAAAAAAAGAAAAAGAAATCCATGTTTAAAAGTTAAAAAAAAAAAAGAAAAAAAAAGAAAAAAAAAGAATGCATTGTGGAGGTAGCAAAAGAGAACAAATTACTACTTCAAGAAATATTAAGACCGACAAATAATTTAAACAATTAAAAGTTTGCAACCAAAAAGCAAACTAAAAAAAATAAATACACAATTCAATAAATTTCCCGTTAATTCCGGTAAAGAAATAACTGCACCATCCTCCTTCCTATTTCAGTTTTCTTCTTAATTATTTCTCCAATTTCATACCAAAATCTCCCAAGTCTAACTAAGAAAATGAAGCAGCATTTGTGCGTGATCGTCTTCTTCCTTTACCTACAACAAAAATGGGTAGTCGCAAATGGAGATGCATTCATCAGAAGCAGAGGAATCCATTTCATGCTCAACGGCACCCCTTTCTACGCCAATGGCTTCAACGCCTACTGGCTTATGTACCAAGCCGCCGACCCTTCTCAGCGGCCTAAAGTCTCCGCCGCATTCCGCCAGGCCGCCGCCCACGGCCTCACCGTCGCCAGAACTTGGGCTTTCAGCGACGGCGGCTACCGCCCTCTGCAGCATTACCCTGGCTCTTACAATCAGCAAATGTTTAGGGTCTCTTTCCTTTTTAAAAAAATTGCAACTTTTTTCCTTTTGATTATATGGTTCTTGATTTTTTTTATTTATTATTTTTTTTTCTGTGAAGGGACTGGATTTTGTTGTGGCTGAAGCTAGGAGGTATGGGATTAAGCTGATATTGAGTTTGGCAAATAATTATGAGAGTTTTGGGGGGAAGAAACAGTATGTGAATTGGGCTCGTAGCCGAGGGCAGTATCTCACTTCTGATGATGATTTCTTCACAAACTCTTTCACTAAAGGGTTCTACAAGAATCATATTAGGGTATAAACTATAAAGTAGTCATTAATTACTAATGCCAGATCTGTTGCATTTCTTATGAAATTTGCTGCTGCTGATGTGTGTGTGTGTGTGTTTGCAGACTGTTCTTAACAGGCACAACACAGTTAATGGAGTCTTGTACAAAAATGATCCCACAATCATGGCTTGGGAACTCATGAATGAGCCCAGATGCACCTCCGATCCTTCTGGGAGAACTATTCAGGTCATTTCATTCTTTATTTGATTCAAGAATTGAGATTGAATTATGAAATGAATCATTGATAGTAGTAGTTCTTGGAGCATTAGCAGTAATAATTAGAGTCTTTCTTTCCCTTAGGCATGGATAATGGAGATGGCTTCTTATGTGAAGTCCATAGACAGAAACCATTTACTCGAAGCCGGTATAGAAGGATTCTACGGCCAATCATCACCTTGGAGAACAAGGTTGAATCCTGTGTCCAACATCGGGACAGATTTCATTGCAAACAACAGGATTCAAGGCATTGATTTTGCAACTGTGCACTCCTATCCTGATCAATGGTAGTTATAGTCTATGTAGTTTAATTCTTGAAATGAAGAGTGAATATGAAGTATTCATAGTTTGTGATGTTTTTCATGTGTGGATTAGGCTATCAAGGTCAAATGATGAGGATGAGGTTTCTTTCATGAGCCAGTGGCTTGATGCACACATCCAAGATGCTGAGCACATTCTGAGGAAGCCTATACTCATCGCGGAATTCGGGAAATCTTGGAAAGATGCAGGCTTCAGCTCCTACAAGAGAGATTTGCTGTTTAACACAGTGTATACCAAGATTTACACATCTGCAAAGCACGGTGGAGCTGCAGCAGGAGGCCTCTTCTGGCAGCTTTTAGCCCCAGCCATGGATAACTTCGGAGATGGGTACGAGATCATCCTCGACCAGAATTCATCAACAGCAAATGTCATAGCCCAGCAAGCTCATAAACTGTACCAGATCAGAAAGATATTTTCAAGGATGAGGCACTCGTGATATCTATCTATCCATCTATCTATCGATATAACGAACAAGTCCATGTGTGTGTATTGCTTATTTGCTTTGTCTTCTCTCTACATGTCATGTCTCTTTTTGGGATGGATGCAGTTCAGTTCATCCAGGGAGATAGTACGTATATTTTCGAGGATGAGGCACTCATGATATCTATCTATGTATCTATCTATCGATATAACGAACGAGTCCATGTGTGTGTATTGCTTTGTCTTTCTCTCTACATGTCATGTCTCTCTTTGGGATGGATGCAGTTCAGTTCATCCAGGCCGGGGATGGTATATTTAGCTAGAAAGTAGAGAGAGAGATTCATATTTGTACTTTAAAGTTTGAGATTGTGTTATGATCCTCATTCCTCAATCTATGCATGGGCTTAAAAAACTCAGGAATTTCTGCATATTTTTATCTTCATCCTCCTGGGAATACAGTCAACCTATTTATTTTTAGCATTTGCGCAAACTCAAATATATATATTTATATATATGGGTATTCTGTTCTATATATATATACCTTCAAATTATTTGCTTACTCATTGAGCCCAGCTAAAAAAGAAATTGAGCAAGTTGAATTTTTGGACTCAAATTAATACATACTCTTCAGTTATTACTCCTCAAAAAAGAAAAGAGTAATATATTAACTACCGATATCAACATAGTAGCTAGATTGGTGAATCAGTTTCCGAAGCATGGGGTTATTATCAATGAGGCCTCTTATTACAAGAAGATTATATACGAGATCATGCTTAGCCTACGCTGATTCCATACAATTTCCTTCACCGGAAGGAGGTAGAGACTTTGAAGCGGTGGAAACAAACATCTTTCATCTCAACTCACAGCTGAAGGAACTCACTAAAGCCGGCGACTTGATAAGCGCCCGCAACCTGTTCGATGTTATGTCTCACCGAGATGAGATATCTTGGACCACTATGATCTCCGGCTACGTCAACGCCTCCGATTCATCTCAAGCTTTGTCTTTGTTTTGTAAAATGTGGGTCGACCCGAATGCCCGGATGGACCCCTTCATTCTCAGCCTCGCCCTCAAGGCTTCTGCGCTAAATGTGAATGTGAGGTTTGGAGAAATGTTGCACGGGTATTCGGTGAAAACTGGTTTCGTCAACTCTGTTTTCGTTGGGAGCGCAGTTCTTGATATGTATATGAAGAATGGTAGAGTTTTCGACGGCTGCAGATTCTTCGATGAGATGCCGTTGAGAAATGTGGTGTCTTGGACCGCCATTATTACTGGACTTGTTCGTGGTGGTTATGGTTTGCAGGGAGTTTCATATTTTGCTGAGATGTGGAGGGATGGAGTTGAGTATGATTCTTACACATTTGCCATTGCTTTGAAGGCCTGTGCTGATTCGGAGCTTCTGAATTATGGAAGGGAGATTCATGCCAAGACAATCAAGAATGGTGTGGATACAACTTCGTATGTGGTTAACAGTCTCGCCACCATGTATAATAAGTGTGGGAAACTAGCCTGTGGTTTGCATCTGTTTGAGAATATGAGAAAACCTGACGTAGTTTCTTGGACTTCTGTGATAACTACATATGTTCAGACAGGGAATGATCATCAAGGAATTCAAGCTTTCTTGAGGATGAGGAAGTGTGGTGTTTGTCCTAATGAGTACACTTATGCAGCAGTGCTTTCTAGCATTGCAAATGTTGCAAGAATTGTTTGGGGTCAACAATTTCACGCACTTGTTCTCAAAGAGGGTTTTGTAGATTCATTATCCGTAGCAAATTCACTCATGACGATGTATTCAAAATCTGGACAGACTAATTCAGCTTCAGTTATTTTTCATGAAATGAACAGGAGAGATGTTATTTCTTGGAGTACTATCATTTCAGGTTATACTCAAGGGGGCTATGGAGAGGAGGCCTTCGAGCTTCTATCGTGGATGAGGAGAGACGGGCCAAAACCAACTGAATTTGCTCTTTCAAGTGTACTGAGTGCCTGCGGAAGTATGGCCATCCTTGACCAAGGTAGACAGCTTCATGCTTATGCTCTAACTATTGGTTTAGATCAAACAGCTCTGGTACGAAGCGCTCTCATAAATATGTATGCAAAGAGTGGGAACTTGCAAGATGCTGAAAAGACTTTCTCTCTATCACAGAATGATGATATAGTTTCATGGACAGCCATGATCAATGGATATGCTGAACACGGATACAGTCAAGAAGCCATTGATTTATTTGAGAAGCTTAGTCATTCTGGTTTAAGGCCAGACCCCGTTACATTCATTGGTGTTCTTAGTGCTTGTAGCCATGTTGGACTTCTTGACCTCGGCTTTCACTACTTCGATTCAATGACTAAAGAGTACAAAATAACCCCTTCCAAAGAGCACTACGGTTGCATGATTGATCTCCTATGCAGGGCTGGAAGATTACAAGAAGCAGAGAATATGATCAAAAGCATGCCTCTAGAAAGAGACGATGTTGTTTGGTCGACTCTGCTGAGAGCTAGCAGAGAACACGGTGATGTTGAGCGTGCAAGAACTGCAGCAGAGAAGCTTCTTGAACAGGACCCGGATTGTGCAGGGACTCATATCACGCTGGCTAATATCTATGCTTCAAGAGGGAAATGGAGAGAAGCTGCAGAAGTGAGGAAGATGATGAAATCGAAAGGTGTTATCAAGGAGCCTGGATGGTCTTGGATCAAAATCAAGGATCAGGTTTCTGCATTCGTAGCCGGTGACAAGAATCATCCTCTGTGTGAAGAAATATACTGCATTTTAAAGCTAATAGCTTCAAAAGACAGTCTTACACTCCAAGAACTTGCTTCAATCCTGTCTGTTTCACAAGGTTAGCAAATGTTTGAGATTCTGGGTGCTTAAGGTTGATCTTCTCAATTCTGGGAGCGCAAGCTTGCAGTTCAGTAGAATTTTCAGCAAGCAAATTTGCGTTCTTTATTATGAGGTGTGGGAAATCCTGAACCAGTTCAAGAGAAGAGACAATTGAAGAAGCTCGGGAACACCAGAAAGAGAAATGCCATCATTTCTTATGAACGATATAAACATCTCTTCAAGCTCCAAGATTCATGCCATGTAAGCATCTGAGCCGCGATAGAATGGAAATACAAGTCACCGAACTTCCCAAAGAGCTCGAGTTTTAAAGGAAAAATCTTACTACCGGAAGCTGAAGATACCATGTATCGGTTTTCTGATGAAAATGCACTTGCAGATTGTTCATGTATTCAAAAGTTGTACTGCTCTGTTGTCTTCTTCTCTGTAGATTCTTTCATTACAAAAGGAAATGAATTTAAAACTTGCAGAAGCAACAAGAGAATAGTGTTATTTTCATTCAATATGCTCTTCCATTTGAACAATGATCCTATCAAGATAACTCAAAGCTAAAAGGAAGTTTGAAAGAGATGTAATCTGAACTTCTATATATCAGCAAGCCAGGACTGGTAACTATGAAGAATAAAACAAATAATAAATACAATGGCACCTAAAGTGATCATAATTCTAACCCACAGGTAGGAAACGAACAAGTTGAGTACAAAAGTGTTCCATGACCAGAACCACAGCAATGCGAATATGAACCCCACGATCGTTCCAACAACCACTTGGCTAACTGTATGAAGACGTTGGGAAATCCGAAGCCATGCCTGCAACGACAAGGCTTTGAAATTAAACAACCAAATGATTTGATTTTATGATACCAAGTGTTGTATACAAGTAAATATCACCATAAATTTTGTTACTATCATCATCCATAAGTGATATAGTTTTAAAACCAATTGTAGCTTCAGATGAAGAACCGTAAATCATCCAACCAAGAAGAATCAAACCGACCAGACTTTGTTAATCTATAGATGTGCATAGGAAACATCGATATTCCCTCAATTTAAGTGCAGAGAACTAATAAAAAGTTACACTTGTCAAAATCAGAGGATCAAATCTAGGTGTTGTATACTTACAAAATAAGATCCCAGTATAACAAAAGAGCCACTTAGAGTGGCTGTAAAAGCATTCACCCCAAACCTCTCCACCACTGCAGATAAGAAATAACAAATATGAGTTCAACGTAACTTCCCCCCAGTTGATTACATCAAGATTGCCATAAATTGCATAAACAATGTACAATTCAAGATGATGGTAAGACATGCTTACATGAAATAGTGAGAAATGTGACGGTATAAACTATAGACTGAGCATGAGAAGAAGGCATCCCTGGGTCTGATCTTAATGTAGAAACGGGCCTTTCTTGGTTTAGCACATTCTTAAGTACAACTGAAAGCAAAGCGTTCAGTGCAGACCCCAGAGCAGCCCATAAAGCTTCTGCATCATGCCTCCACAGAACGATTCCAGCAAAAATCGCTGAGATGAGCCACTTGCTCTGGTTCAAGTGTAATAAGCCAATGAAATTAGTTAGTTTCTCAATGATGGAAAGTATATTCCAAGCCCAAAATGCTTGCTTTCAACCCAAATCATGACTATATGCATTATCCTCCAAAATTTGTCGTGTTGATCTCGTAATCAAGAAATAAACTGGGGAAAGATAAGTGACAATTTCATGAGGAGAAATTAATGAGACAGTACATGAATGAGCCTTTAAACTGAAGGAGCTTAGATTGAAACCTCAGGAAAATGCTTCTGAACTAACATAGTACGCGAAAACCTAACATAGCTCCCATTTAATTTATCTCCTAAAACCACAAAATTACAACCTCTAGTTCTCACATTATCACCAATTTCACTTGAGTGAATGTCCTTACATCAATCAGCATGAACACACAGCTACACAGATCAGCAACAAACCAGGAAATCCTTGTATACTAGCAGCAAAACCACAAAACCATTTTCACAAAGAAAGAAGCACAAGTTTTCAAATTCTTTCATCATCTATATAATATAGCATGCTTCATCATATCTGTAAGCAACCTCCTTTGCTCAACTACAAATTCTAACTCCAATTTGATAATTCCATGTCCCTAAAACATAAACTTTCAATGATGAAAAAAAATAAAAAATCAACAAAGATTGTGAGGAATGGATGTACCAACCAAACTATTAATAGTAGCTTCAAATCCACCGTCCTCAAAAGTCAGAGACTCATCCACAAAGGCTTCCTGCTCAAAAGCTGCAACTCCATCATCAGTTGTACTCGCACGACCACCCAACTTAAAACCCTTCATCTTACAAATATTTCTTCTCCTCAAATCCCAAGAAACAGATTTTCTGCAACCGAATTCCCCTGAAAAACTCAATCTTTTCGAGAAACTCTTGGCGGGTTTATGAATATTTCTCAGTTCAGGTACAGAAAAGGCAGTAGCTGAAATGGGCGTTGAAATGGCTGACATTGGCTTGTTCCTAGAGCTTCACCAATCACCACCAAAGGATTCAAGGTCAATTCATATTCAAGAAATTCAGAGGTGTCATGAAATAAATTGGGTCAGAAATGAACGGCATGGACTGTAATTTTCAATTTTAAGGAATAATAAATTAATAATAAAAATAAATAAAAAAATATTGAGGTGTAGACTTTTCTTTTCCCTTACACAATTAGCACGTGCGTAAATAAGATATTAACTTGGGATTCAGAGAGAACAAAAATGGTATCTGAAGTCTGATTAAGTGCCTCAATGACAAGATTCCCCAGAAGTTTGCTCTTTCATGGAGTCATCATGGTCATGGACTACTAATGTTGTTCTAATTTTATTAATAATAAATTTTCTGATAACAAAGATGAAATTTTGTTTAATTAATGGCTATCGTCGAAAGCTAGGTACATATATTAATTTAATTGCCTAACTTTAATCTATATGTAGAAGCTATTACTTTAGTTATAAAGGCTTCCTCTTAACTAATTACTGTTGTAGTTGTAGGACATGATTTATTCAATAATAATTTCGTTGCAAAATTCTTTTTTTCGGCCATTTTAAATACATCCATAAATTTCCTCAAAAAAAATTAGATCCGTGACGTGACTTAATTAATTTATTGCATAATAAAGTTGGTGAGCTGGACTATTATTTTGGGCTTTTGAGGGATCTCCATATTTATGAAAATGAAGCCCACTAACAAGTCTAATATACTATCTACAAGGCCCATCAATATAAGTTCACTTTTTGTCTCATTATTTTAACTTATACTATACAACATCCATTTCGTAAAATGCTATGATTCTTAAATATATGTGAGATATAAAATAAAGAAAGCCCTTTCGACGAAACGGAATATGCTAACATAAAATTATATATTTATAATTATATTTGTGTCATTAAATTGACAACTAAGAGTATAAAAACATGATCGGTTGATGTTAGATTCTATCCACTTGATGTCTAGATAATTTGACCAAGTGCATGCAATTCCAATGGTGATGGATGTTACAAAGTACAAATTCTTTTCTAGTTTAGAACCACACGAAATTTTAAATTTACTCTAAATAAATATTTTTACTCAACCGCAGTTGTATTTAGATTGACAAACAAATAAAAATGAGGAAAAATGATAGAAAATACTGTTTTTTTACCTCAAAGAGAACGTATAGTATCCCACAAGTCTACCCTTGAGACTTTTAAAATATTCATAATATTAATCACAAGTCTTGGACAAAATAATGTAGCACAATTAATTTTGTTTTCATCCTTAGGAATTTGTTTCAGAAAAAGTTAATAAATTAAGTCCATATAGAATAATTTGACTCAACTCTTTGTCATTCACACTTATTCCCCCCTTTTTTTTTTCTTTTTTTTTTTTTATTTTTATAAAAGTTGTTTACAGACAAGCATGCTCAAATTATGGCCATCCAAAAGCGATTACTTGGAATCAATATCTCTTACCTTTTTTTCCTCTCATACTTGAGATTCTCGGAACCCTT
Source organism: Mentha longifolia (assembly GCA_001642375.2). Classification (NCBI taxonomy): domain Eukaryota; kingdom Viridiplantae; phylum Streptophyta; class Magnoliopsida; order Lamiales; family Lamiaceae; genus Mentha; species Mentha longifolia. Next base: position 33,020,926 of record CM038115.1, read on the forward strand.
TTTTTTATTTTTAATTTCTTATTTATTTCTGCATTCTTGAGTCTTGTCTTTCAAACATAAATCATTATAAAGCTCCTGTTCTACTCAACATGTATGGAAAAACATCTTTAAATCATGTATGTATGTATGTATGTATGTTAGAATTTAATAACAATTAATTCATGTTTTTCATATATCGTGTAGCATACAAACTTGGCCTTTAATACTAGTAATAAATCATAAGGAATATCATGCTGGATCCATTAATTATAAACAAATCGGCAAACATATGAGTCATGCATGTATATATAAATATTATACACATATAAAACCCTGTGCATATAACATACGATAACAACAATTTAAGAAGAAAGCCATTAAAAGCACTGTTGCCGAGAACAAACCATACAAAAGAAACGATTACTTAGGCATGATATGTACGTATAGGATGGCAATGGGTCGAGTACTCACCCATTTAGTCTTTCCCAAACCTAGACCCATTAAAATTTTCGTACACATACCCGTCCCAAACTCATTTAAAAATTAATTTTGGTACCCGTACACACCCAAACCCATCGGGTAATACCCACTAATTACCCAATAAAACCCAAACTCCACAACATTAATATAAATAGTTCTTTAAAATTTTATATAACAAAAATTATAACTAAATATATATACCAATCGAAAGTCAAAACTATTATTTAAACATGCAAACCTCATTATAAATGTGAACTAACAAAATTATAAAACAAATCTCAATATAAATATCAATAAGATATTAATTTTGATACATTAAAAAAAGAAACCTAGAATTACGAATAGTTATTAATATTTTAATTTACACAAACATACATACATATATATGGGTTTGGGTAGTGGGTACCCGTAACTATCTACCCATACCCAACCCAACCTCGTTGCGGGTATCAATTTTATTACCCAAACCCGTCCCAAACCCATTTAATTTTACCAAAACCCGTCCTATTAGGGTCTGAGTGGGGCGGGTACCTGCAAAAACCCGACCCATTGCCATCCCTATGTACGCATCAAGCACTATAATTATTACAATCTGATTCAGCGTCCTCTCGCTGTTGTTTTGATGAAACAAATCGATTAATTATTATAAACATGATTACCAAATAATCCCAACTATACATATCCCAACAATCAAGCGATCGATGACTGCTCTGATACTACTTGTTAGAATTTATTATGTTATCTATATAGCATAAATTCAATCTTCTAAATATCGTACTCGATTATATTAAATATCATAGTAATACCTGGATCCATTGACATTGTATTACTGGATGCGGAATACCTTCAAGTACAATCTTGAATCCTCAATCATGAAATGAACAAATTTGGTATTATGGTATATACGTTTTCTTCCAGGTGGGGAGAAGAGAAGCTTTGTTCGATTTAATGTATTGGAGACCATATATAACCAAGGGTTCTCTAAATACTAGATAATTAAGCTACTCATAAACACCTAATTAGACTAGTAGTATTAGGTATCTAATCATAAGTTCATATCAATTATATAGCCCATAGACTTTTTATTTAATTAAATTATTTAATTAAGTCCATCAATGATAAATAATCAATATAATTGTAATAATAATATGATCGAGTCTTGTCTTTCAAACATATAAATCATTATAAAGCTTTGGAAGAACATATGTATGTATGTATGTATGTATGAGAATTGAAGTATACTACTCCATCCAGTATGTATGTATGAAAATTGAAGTATACTAATCCATCCGTTTATCTTGACGTTTCTATTATTTTATAATTACATATATTCAAGAAACGTGTCGGTAAATATAGGAGCATATTATAAGAGTGAGATGACTGCAGGTGGTGGTGGTTGAGATAAGATAGTGAAAACAGGTAGAGAGAGATGGAGATGAGTCAAAGCTAAAATAAATGATGAACTGAGCTCCTCACTCCTAAGCTATGGCTTCTTTCCTTCCACTTCAGACACCCCTACACCTACTACTACCTTAGTACACTTGTACCGCTACCACTCACCTCAAATAATTGTAATGTTTCGCCATCAATTTTCTCAGCCGCTAACAATTACTACTACTCTACCAAAATTATTTATTTATTTATTTTCGGTAAATACTTAGGTCCGTCCGTCTCAATCCCATGCATATAGATAGTAGTATTAAATTTGGAATTCATTTGAATTAAGTTGAATAGCTAGTATCCTACGCTCTCTACATCTACATGCATGCATGGTGATGGTGGGGGTCGGATTCTTGTGCGATCGACAACTTTCATCTTTGCATGTTACCACTATTTACTATATTCAATTATTCCTGCCTTAATTTTAGGGATATATGCAATATATTTCTTTTTTACCGCTCACGTACCTACTGTTTTTTGTTTTTTTGTTTTTGTGATCTGACTGTTTTAATTCTCAGAAGAAAAAAATTATTAAAAGAAAATGCATAGTTTGACATGAAAGGAGAAAGGGTACAGAAATTCAAAATATCTGCACTCCATTTCGAAACATATAGATATATAAGTATAAATGGAATGATAAAATATGAAGAAATTAAAATTAGAGGTACATCGAGCTTAATAAATTATATACAAGTTGGCGACATTGTTGGCATTAAACCCAATAAAATAACTAAATAATAAGATATGTACCTAATATTATATATACTCCTACCTAATTAACATTGAACGGTCTTCAAGGATTGCTTCTAATTAATTAACTTAATTAATTATATCCTCTTTCTCCTTCACTTCAATGTCTGAGGTTTGTGGAAAGTAAGATCATAATATATCTTCATTTCACTAATTAAAATTTTCATCATTATTTTCTTTAATCATACCCAATCATCATCCAAATGTGGCTTCTCCCATAAAAAAAATTTATTCAATTTTTGTCTCCACACTTTGGAGAAATAAAACTCTATAAAAAGGCAAAAGAAGGCCTTCGCTGAATGATCCATTTCTTCCAAATTCCACCCAAAACACACACACACACACACACACACGCACACTTTCTTCTGCCAATTAATGCCTTCTTCTCTCTCTTCTGCTTCTCATCATCTCTTCAAGAACACAAGCAGCACCAAAATCAGTGAAATCCACATCAAAATATAGGAATAAATTATTAAGTACATATATACGTACATACTTATATATATAATAGTACTATAATATATGGAGGGCTTTGATTTTGACGATGTAAATACGACGACGGAGAAACGCAGCAGCTTCCCGGCAATCATCGGAAGCGTCGGAGAAATCAAGAAGCTGTTCCGCATTGCTGAGATCCTCCTCCTACTTCTTATGCTGACGTGGACCTCTACTCGCCTCCCCTTCGCCGTCAGGATCTCGGGCGAGTACATCCGCCGCCTCCTGAGCGTCGTCGTCAGCCATCTCTTCATCTTCCTCCTCAGCAATGCCATCGTCCTCGTCCTCTTCTTCAAGTCCCGCTCTCTCTTCCTGCACCACGCTTTTCAAGATCACCGCGAAATCAACGTCGAAGACTTCATCTCCAGCAGCAGCGGCGGCGGCGGCGCCTACTTCGCCGGCGAAAGCCTCCGCTCGGAGGAGGTCGTGTACCAAGACAAGCGGACGATCCTTGAGGTTACTAAAGTTAGAGCGCACATCAAAAGGAGCCAATCGGAGCATTTCAGGAGGAGTGATGATTGCGGTGGTTGTAAGAAGAAGGAGCTGCGGCGGTCGGAGACGGAGATACAGCGGAGGGTGGTGGAGGAGAAGGCGGAGGCGGAGGTGGTGGATGAACTGAGTAATGAGGAGTTTCAGAGAGCCATAGATGCATTCATAGCTAAGCAAATCAAATTCCATCAACAAGAAAAACTGGCTATTGTGCTTCATGAATGTAACTAGCTACTTAATTAATTAATTATATTTCATTCTCAGTTTTTTAGTTAAATTTAATAATCTTATTTATTACTAGTAACTATTTTGTGGAGTTTCCACCTAATTACATTAAAATTTCGTATTTCATATATTATCCTACATATATTTCCGCCTTCTTTAGGAAGGTTAATGTGAAAACATTATTTTATATTGGTGAAATACTAAATATATAATTTTCCCTCCATAAAATGAATGAGGGGAAGATTTTTTTATATATAATATTCAAATAGTTCTAGTGTTTTATATATAATATTTATCTATGACTATAAATATGTATCTATATATTAAAATGCAAAATGATATATATAATTACTTATGTACTGATAATGAGTGGCTAATCATCTATCATTCATTAGGAGAAAACAAATTATAACTGAAAAGATCATTTTTTTCTTCCATAAACGTTACCATCGAGTTTAGTTATATAACAGACTGAAAAAGGCTCATTAATTATTGTCATTTCGATATATAAGAATTGATGTTAATTAACTCCAAAAATCTAATGATTTCAAATGAAAAAGATATAATTACTGAATTACCGCATTTTTATCTTTGAGCAAAAGTGGCTTTAACTTTTGGGAAAATAGAGATTAGATTCTTCCTGAATTCAACTTTGTTGTCTTCTTTTCTGCTCCTCTTTTCCCATTGTTTTCATTTTCCTCTTTCAATTTGTGAAGCATCATCATTACCATTTCCACTATGATAAACAATTGGGATTTCTTTGCAATTAATTTAACTTATCACCATATATACTAAAATAAAGTTGAACTGAGCTAGACACCCAAAAAAATTGTCAAACCTTTGGCCCAAATACAAGATACTACCTCCATCCCATTTATTTAGACCTATTTGCTTTATGCACGTATTTCCACCGAAACCTAGTACGGGTTTTAAAGCATATTTTTGTAGTGTAAAAAAAACGATACTACAAAATTATGTTTTAAAACCCGTACTAGGTTTCGGTGGAAATACGTGTCAAATAGTAAATAGGTCTAAATAAATGGGATGAAGGTAGTATATTATTAAAATTCAAAATCAAGGCCCGCCTTCTAATTGTAATTTGTTTTATTTTTTTCCTTTCCTTTTTGTTCTTTTAATCATTTTAGTATCCCTATGTGCCTTTTGAATTGAAGAAAGAAAAGATGAACAAAAGGTGTACTTTCTGAGCCAATTCTTCTAACTATAAAAAAAATATTACTCCCTCCCTTCCACTTAAATAGTCAATATTTTTTTATTGGTTTGTCTTATATAATAGTCTACTTTTTTAAAATGGTAAAAGTATATCTCATAACTAATATTATTTTAAATTACTTATCTCTACTTGCATTGGTTTATGTGCCAAAAATAATATTGACAATTTAGATGGGACATAGGGAGTACAATTTTACTCTTTAAATGCATATAAATATTTCATCCTTGAAATGGCAAAGACAAAAAGCTAAGTACAAACTCCCCAAGTTTATTTACTAGGAGATATACTATATAGTTATATTAACCCTTTGGATGGAGATACATAATTAGAAATTGATTGGTTTTTTCTTTTACAAATTCATATATATGTTTTATTGTATATTGAACAACATATATAAATATATAATACACACATAACATAGATATTGATAAATTTAAAAGAGTGAAGAGTATATATATATATGAAGTAGCTCTCAATTACCTAGCTAGCTATATATATAATCCAATATATATTAGTAATAATATTGTTTGATGATCTTCCTTAATTAATTAGGTTAGCCACTAGAGCTAGTTAATTTAGAGAGAACCAAGACAAAAGAAATGGAGGACCTAATATCCTCCTTGCCCATTTCTTGGTCCACCAATGTTGCATAGAGTTGAAACAACTTGTCCAATATTCCATGCCCAAAGTGGTGTGAAATCATTGGTTCTTGTATGGATCGCACTGCCTTCCCCACTGCACTTCCATAGCTACTACTACTACACTTGATATCCTTATCCATCTCAAACTCCTCCATCACCTCTATCTTGAAAGACCCTTCTCTCCTCACCTCTTCTTCCACCTCTTCCTTTGTTGCTGCATAGAAGTTCACCTCATATGACTCCAATTTCTCCTTCTCTACTTCACCCTACCAAGAATAAGAATACACGGAGGTTAATGTCTGAAACTAAAGGTTTCAAGAACTGTTTGTTTCAGAAAAGAAAAAGGGCAGACTAGTGTGATTAAACATGCATGTGATCTAGATAGCTTGTACCTGATCTACAAGGGTGGCTAGAGATTGGTAGAGAATTTCCCACAAGAAAGAAACTCCCCTATCCACATGTGATGCCCCATTCCTTCCCAACATAATCACCACCATTTTCCCACCATTGATGACCTCTTGAGACCTTGATCTGAGGAACAATGCAAAATCCTCTTGAAACTGTTTGTAGTAGGCTTCACTTACTCCTACTGGGCTCCTTTCAGATATGTATATACTCCTTTTATTTATGGACTCCTTTCCCTCATCATCATAAATTCCGGGAGGAACCTAATATACAATAGTATTTATACATTAAGATTAATTTTAGAGAGAGAAGATGATGATGATGGATCTGCTGGTGGCTAACCCTAGACAGCCAGTGGAGACTGTAGGAGGAATAGACCAAATGCAATGACCGGTCGGGGAATATTCTGCCGTAGAATGTGCCCGGAAAACCGCCCACGTAAACCGGCGACGACGGATTCAGCTCCTTGTACAGATCGGGCAAAGCTTGGAATATTGTGTTGAAATCGTTCGTGGGAAGGTCGTTGAGGTAGAACCGGAACTCCGGCACCGGCTCCTGGGTTTTCCGGCAGGCCTCCTCGACGGCGGCGACGGATTCCTTAATGTTAGAGAGAGTGTTTGGCCCTGAGGAGCAGCCCATGTCGGCGATCCCCATGCTGGTTGGCCTTGTCTCCTCCAAAACTTTCTCTATGGTTTCTAGGGTTATGTGCTTCACCATGTCAGCTGCCCTTTTCTGCTCAAATTAAAAATTAATACAGATTAATTATAAAACTCAGCTTAGAGAGAGAGAGAGAGAGAGAGAGAGAGACCTGGAGTGCAGAATTGTTGGGATAGCTAGAGTCGCCAACCCCACCTTTCATGTGGAAAGGTTTTTGAAGATCCATGGCAAATGGCAATCAAATTGAAAGGAACACTTGAAGAATTTGACAGGAAATGAATTGAAGTACATATTAACAGCAAGAGAAGATTTTGAGTTTAAACTCAAGTGGTAGTTGATGATATGATGTTTCGCTGTTCATAATGTAAGAAAATATCGAACTATATGGGTCAATGGCAATGATTTTAATTGGAAAAAATTTCTAACCTTTCTATTCTGCTCGCTTCCAAATATTTACATATGTACTTACATAATGAACGGACTGTTTGCATTAAGTGGTTACTCCCTCGGCCCGCCATCTATGTGCTTAGAATCTTTCGATATACATATTAATAATATTTCGAAAATTGGATAGATTGATTTCACTTGTATAGAGTATTTTAACCTGCATCAAGTAGAATAATATATACAGTATATTATATCAAATGAAATTTAAAATTCTAAACTTTATCTTAATATCTGCTCTGTTATGTGTGACGACGGAAGGAGGGAGTATTATAAGGTTAGCTAGCTAGTGACCAAAAATTACACAATGAAGAGACTGTTTGCGGACGAATAAGTACAAATGTTGAATATATAATAAGTGTGTCTTCTCAAAATAAAACTAAAAAAAGAAAAAGAAAAAGAAAAAGAGAGAGAGAGAGAACAATTTAAGACTAAATGTGATTGACACGTCATTTAGCATGTGAACAGAGTATAATGGGAACTTTTCTTGAATAGGGTAGTGGGGTTTTGATGCGATTAGAGTTGTGAATGAAGTAAATTGGTGTCATTTCCACCTAATTCCTCTTATTTTGGAAGGTATATTTATTTAGCTTTCCTGGATTTGACACATTACCTTCCCTGCATAAAGATTAGATGCCTTGCTTCATGATTGGTCTGTGATGTTTTTTCAATATTGAGACTCACACCACATTTTTATAAGGGCAAGATCATCTGTCACAATATCGGTGTCTCAATTATATTTCTTTTATATTACTATCTTTTATTAAAAAATAAAAAAAAAATACTACTATGTATAATATTGTAAATTATAATAGATATTTATAAATATATATTTTTAATAATTATGTATCCTAATTTTGAATTTATCTTAATTAAATGCTAAAATAAATTATAAATCTTAATTAGAGGTGTGAACCCTTAAAAAATTTAATTAAATTATTATAAATTAAAATTATTAAATAAAAATATATAAAACTAATAAAAATTGAGATATGAAATATGGGCAAACAAATTTTACACCATCTGTCCAAGTAAGAAAAAACTAGAAATTTTGCTCAGCTATTAATGGGCAAACTATAGATAGAATAAAGTTACACAAGAACAAAGTTGATTAATGTCCTATATCTGTACTGCAAACTAGACCTCAAGCCCACATAATAGTCCAAATTTAAGCCCAATCTCATTGGAAATTTCATTTTATTAGTTTTATCTTTTGAAGAAACAATTTAATATGATTGCCATATATCGTTGGCACTCAAATTGAGGAAGATTGTTTGTCTAAATTTATATACTACATATTTATATAAAAGTACAATTTATTGGTCGATCAACTACCACTGCCGCTGGACTCTTCAACCACCGACTCATTCAGTTTCCTCTGGAGGTGCGAAATAACTCTATGCAGGTATTCTGCATTGGGACAGCTGACAAGAAGCTTGAAGATATCCGATTCCTCGCCAACTCCATTCGACACAATCTCCACCTTTTCTCCGCTTATTTTCTTCCTCAAAGGTTGCAAATTCTACTCTTTCAATCCATTTCCTTTTCAGTTTTTTGTTCGACCGCCATTTTCCTTTCTCGATTTGAATTTCTAATACGGTATATTTTGTTGCAATCGTGCGATTCGGTTTTATTTCGAAATGTATCAGTAATGGTGGATGCTGATATGGATTTTTCCATCTGATCTTGTGGGTTTAAAGCTGGTGGTGACAGTGGTGGATGTGTCCGCTAGTAAGAAAGATGTTGAGAGTTGCGATGATTTCAATTTCAAGTTTTAGCTTCCCGATGATAGAGGCAAAGCTATTGCCGCCATGAATAAGTCTCTTCAAGCTTTCCTCATTAAGGCTCATGGTGTTAGATAAATCGAAGCACAGTTGAGTTGAGAGAGAAAAACCTTCTTCATTTCAATATGAAAACTACTGTTTTACACTGCAGAAACCAACCTATAAATACACTAATTCTCAGATCTATTTGGGCCAATCACATGGCGCCAGCTCATCTACTCTAACTAACCAATGCCAGCTCAGCTATCTATACTAATAACATAAATAGAAAATCGGGGAAGATTCTGCCGTAGAATGTTCCCGGAAAACCGCCTACGTAATTCAGCTCCTTGTACAGATCGGGCAAAGCTTGGAATATTGTGTTGTAATCGTTCGTGGGAAGATCGTCGGCACCGGCTCCTGGGTTTTCCGGCAGGCCTCCTCGACGGCGGCGACGAATTCCTTAATGTTAGAGAGAGTGCTTGGGCCTGAGGAGCAGCCCATGTCGGCAATCCCCATGCTGGTTGGCTTCATCTCCACCAAAACTTTCTCTATGGTTTCTAGGGTTATGTGCTTCACCATATCAGCTGCCCTTTCTGCTCAATCATATCAAAATTATAAAACTCAGCTTAGAGAGAGAGATCTAGAGAGGGAGAGAAACCTGGAGTGCAGAATTGTTGGGATAGCTGGAGTCGCCAACACCACCTTTCATGTGGAAAAGTTTTTCAAGATCCATATATGGCAATTAAATTGAAAGGTGATGATCAGTCGTCGAAGAATTTGATAGGAAATGAAGTACGTAGTAACAGCATTTTGGGAAAGCGATTTTGAGTTTAAACTCAAGCGGTCGGTAGCTGATGATTCGCTGTTGATAGTGTAAGAATAGTCGAACTATACTATATGGGTCAATGGCAATCATTATTATTGGAAATTATTGTACCGTAACGTAACTATTTATTCTCGTCGTCGCTTCCAAATATATACTCCACTGTACATCTTTACTTGCATAATGAAGAAGGGACTGTTTGCAGCCATCCATAAGCTATCTATGCACTTAGAATTTTTCTATATACATATATATTAATATATCGAAAAATAAATATTAAGATAAATTTTGAATTAGTGGACGATTAAGTACAATATATAATACTACTAAGTGTCTTCTCGAAATAAAACCTAAAAAGTTGGTATTATAAGAGAACAATTCAACACTAACTGGGATTGACACGTCATTTAGCATGTGAACAGAGTATATATGGAACTTTCTTGAATAGGGTATAGTAGTGGGTTTTGATGCGATTAGAGTTGTGAATGAAGTGAATTGGTGTCATTTCCACCAAATTCCCCTTATTTTGGGTTTTGATGCGATTAGAGTTGTGAATGAAGTGACTTGGTGTCATTTCCACCAAATTCCCCTTATTTTGGAAGGTATATTTATTTAGCTTTGTTGGATTTGACACACTTGCCTTACCTTCATAAAAGATTAGGCCTATCATGATTGGTTTGTGAAGTTTTTTCAATATTTGACATGTCAAATTAGACAAAAACTTGTGTCAGCCGGAGGCACCGTGCGGCCGGGCCCAAAGTGTCAATCTTTATACAGAAAAGTGTCAATTTATATGAATAAAAGTGTCAATCTTTAATATAATTATTTTACGAATAAAATGATAATTTTTAAAAGTGTCAATCTTTATATAGAAAAGTGTCAATCTATATGAATAAAAGTGTCATTGTTTTAGCCTGGTCGTACGGTGCCTCCGGCTGACCCAAGTGTGTCCCGTCAAATTACTCGCACCACAATTTTATACGGACGAGATCATTTGTCATAACATCACTGTCTCAACTTTGTTTCTTTTATATTATTTTGTATAAAAATAAAAAATATTATGTGGAACATAACAAATCATAACAGATATTTATAAATAAAAAATATTTTTTTATACCTAGCTTTGGATTTATTTTTTTTATCTTGATATAGATAACTAATAAAAGTGAAATAATATGCTAAAAAATAATTATAAGCCCTAAGTTAGATGAGTATACCCTTAAAGAAATTATAAAATTATATTATACTCTCTCCGTCCCCTTCTACTTGAGCCATTTTATTATAATACTACCTCCATCTCAATAACTTAGACCCATTTGATAATGGCACAAGAACCAAGAGAGTGGTGAATATGTGGTCATAATTAATTCTGATGAGAGAGAGTTAATTGTAGCCAAATATTCTTTGTCATTTTCGAAAATGGGTCTAATAGATGAGACGGACCGAAACGGCAAATTGGTCTATTTCAATGAGATGGAGGTAGTAATAGACTCAGAATAATAAAAGAGCGGGCTCAAGTAGAAGGGGACGGAGGGAGTATATTAAAATTATTTAAAAAAATAAGATTGACAAAAATTGAGATCTAAAATACAGCCGCACGAATTTTACACCATCGCGGTCCCAATAGAGGTGGCCCAAAAAACCGGAACTGTGGAACCAAACCGTAACCGGCAGTTTCTGAACCGGAACCGTAACCGGCGGTTTGGAACTGGGAAATGAACCGTTGGAACCGGCGGTGCGGTTCCGGTTCCATTCTCGAGAAACCGGAACCGGCGGTTCCGGTTAAAAACTGGAGGAACTGGCAATTTTTTTAAAAAAAAAAATTATTTATTATGTCTATATGAAGATCTTATTTGAATGTATTGTTTAAATACCATACTAAAAGACTTGATAAAGTATAATTATATGAAATTCTTAATGTAATATTTACAAAGTATAATTTGTACAATGAAATAGATCTTTCATTGTTAAGTTATTAGGTTTAGGTGAAATAAATAAATAAATAATTGAATAATCCTCTCATTAATTTGTTTATTTCAATTTCTACAATTTCTCTTACAATTTTCGATTATAATTCTATTACAATTAAACTTGAAACAAATATAAACGAATATGCATATTAAAAAAAAAATATTGCGGTTCTAACCGGTTCGAACCGGAACCGTACGGTTAGGAACCGGAACCGTGGGGATGCAAAACAATATTAGCATCCATGGGAGTTTTCTGTGATTTGCAACCTAGCATTCCAGTATCATTCAATAGATCCAAGCCATACTTTCTTTGACACAAGAAAATACCCTTTTTGCTTCTAGCAACCTCTAGGCCAAGAAAGTATTTAGGAAATCCAAGATCCTTGTACTTGAAGTGCAGACCCTAAATATTTCTTAAACTCATTAGCTAATTGATCACAGTTGCTAGCCATCAAGATATCATCCACATAGATCACTAGTCCAAGAAACTTTCCATTTGCACAATGCCTGTTAAACAAGGAATGATCTCCACTTGATTGCTGCAAACCAAAACCTTTGAGAACCTCAGTAAACATTAAGAACCATTGCCTTGAGGCCTGCTTCAAGCCATAGAGAGATTTATTTAATTTGCAAACGGTGGAAGGTGGTATGTACTCCCCCTGAGTTACTAACCCATGTGGTAACTCCATATAAATGTCTTCATTCAGATCACCATATAAGAAAGCATTGTTTATGTCTAAGTGAAATAGGTTCCAGCCTTTAGCAGCAGAGAGAGCGAGCAAGAGTTTGACTGAAACATGTTTGGCAACTGGAGAAAATGTGTCTAGATAATCCACACCAGCTTGTTAAGTATAACCTTTAGCTACCAGCCTAGCCTTGTAGCGTTCAACAGATCCAAGCAAATTTAACCCTGTATACCCATTTACAACCAATGAGATTCTTGCCAGCTGGTAAAGGAACAAGGGTCCAAGTATTGTTGTTTGCAAGGGCATCAAGTTCAAGCTTCATAGCAGCTCGCTACTCAGGGAATTGAATAGCTTGGTGGAAAGAGTGAGGTTCAGGAACAACAGTAATAGTAGAGATAAAGGAAGAATATGAAGGAGAAAGCCTGGAAGTGGATAAAAATTGGTGAATGGGATAAGGAGTTGGGATGACTGCTCCACACAGATAGTCATACAACTGTGCACGCTGTTTAATGGGCCTGCCAGTGCGAAAAGATGAAGAACTGGGCAGGGTGGAAGGATTAGGAATAGGAGAGGAAGTAGAAGAAGAAGGTAGAGTGAGAGGAAAGGCTGGAGAGGCTGTGTCAGAGAATGGAAAAATAGTTTCATGGAATACCACATGCCTGCTTACACTAATAATGGTATTAGTTTCAAGATCAAGCAACTTATAACCTTTGTAGCCTGGTGGATAACCAAGTAAAACACATTTATGTGCCCGTGGGGAGAATTTATCTCTATTTCTATCAAGGGTGGATGCAAAGCATAAACATCCAAAGACTCTGAGATGGGAATAAGAGGGTTTCTTTTTTAATAGAGCCTCAAAAGGAGTAAGAGTAGCGTCAGAAAATACTGATGAAGGAACTCTATTGATAAGATAGGATGCAGTAAGAACATAATCACCCAGTAATCTATAGGAATATGAGACTGAAAATAGAGGTTCGAGCAACATTAAGAAGATGTTGATGTTTTCTTTCTACTCTAGCATTTTGTTGGGGTGTTTCTACACAAGAATGTTGAATTAAAGTGTCATACTGATTATACAAGGAAGAAAGTTGGAATTCACTGCCATTATCACATCTAAGAGACTTTATTTTGAGACCAATTTATGTATGGACTTGTTGAAAAAAAAGTAGGGAGAATAGTGGATACTTTAGATTTTGTGACCATAAGATATGTCCAAACAAATCTTGAATGATCATCCACAATAGTAAGAAAGTATTTATGACCTTGGACAGTGCAAGGAGTAAAAGGACCCCATACATCACAATGAAGCAAATCAAATATATTTTCAGCATGTGAAGTAGATGTAGGAAACTGAATTGTCTTGCTTAGCAAGTGGACAGATCTCATAAACATGAGATGGTGGAATGGATACAGGTAGAAATTTTGACATTAGTTTCAGTTTTTCAAAAGAAAGATGGCATAATCTAGAGTGCCATACATCAAAAAAGAGTATAAAGTTTATTACAGGCTGTAAAAGCTGATGAGAAGAATCAAGAACATACAAGTTTCCTATTCTATGATCCATCCCAATCATCTTCCCAATTGAAGGATCCTGAAAAACACAAGTGTTTGTGGTGAAATAAACATCACACTTAGCAGAAGAGATAAGGGAGCTAACTGACAAGAGATTACAAGAGAATGAAGGCACAAAGAGAAAAGACTTGAGAATGAGAGAATGACTAAGCTGAACAGTACCAGTTTTAACTATTTCAACCTTGTTATTATTAGGCAAAGTGACAAAAGTATTGCATAAAGGTGTAGAAAGATGGCCTAATCTAGAGTGTACATACATCAAAAAAGAGTATAGAGTTTATTACAGGCTGTAAAAGCAGATGAGAAGAATCAAGAACATACAAGTTTCCTATTCTATGACCCATCCCAATCATCTTCTCAATTGAAGGATCCTTAAAACACAAGTGTTTGAGGTGAAATAAACATCACACTTAGCAGAAGAGATAAGGGAGTTAACTGACAAGAGATTACAAGAGAATGAAGGCACAAAGAGAAAAGACTTGAGAATTAGATAAGGACTAAGCTGAACAGTACCAGTTTTAACTATTTCAACCTTGTTATTATTAGGCAAAGTGACAAAAGTATTGTATAAAGGTGTAGAATCTTTGAATAATGAAGAATCACAACATACATGGTGCGTAGCACCAGTATCAACTAACCATGATGAGTGTGGAATGTGAGAAACAGAATTAATGAAGGATGAGGCTGAAAACATACCACTGAAGGTAAGGTTGGGATCAAAAATAGGAGTAGTAGGAGTGGCTTGAGGAGATTGAGTAGGCATGTGTTGCTGCGAAGAAGAACTTGATCCAGTGCTGAGCTGTTGTTGAAGATAAGATATCAACCGAGAACATTGATTTGCAATAAGGAATGCAGCAGGTGGAACAACAGAATCAGTGGAGGCATCTACACTATGACTAACATTATGAACTGAACGATTGGATGTAGTATCACTAGGTCGTCCACGACCTCGACCAAATCCAGGGGGAAATCCATGAAGCTGGAAACATTTATCAACAGTATGGTTGGTTTTTCCACAGTGTGAGTAGTATAAGCGATCTCTAGTGCGTTGAAAGTTGGATGATGCAGCATTTGCAGTGAAGCCAACAAAATCACTGAGAGGAGCAACATAGGTGTTTGAAGGAGGCAAACCAATAGATCGTTGTCTTTCCTCTTGAAGAACTAGGTTAAACACCTTTGTAAAAGAGGGAAAAGGATCTAAACTGAGAATATGAGACTGAAGAGAGGAGAAGGAATCATTTAACCCCATAATGAATTGCATACAAAACTCTTTTTGTTGAAACTCTCGCCATTTGTGTGACCTGTTGCAACGGCAACCACCGCATTCACACCAAGTGACGGGTTGTAAATTAACAAACTCATCCCACAGTATACGCAAATTAGTATAGTAGGAATTAACATCAACATAGCCCTGTTTCAAACCAAATAACTCCTGTTTCAGCTGAAAAACACGAGCATCATTGCCCTGTGAAAATCTATCCTTCAGATTGGACCAGATCTGAGAAACATTAATGAGATATAGAAGACTAGATTTGATTTAAAGAACTATAGAATTGCGCAACCACGATACAACCATACTGTTACAGCGAATCCATACATTCAATATAGCGTCATCATTCACAGGACGAGTAATAGAACCATCGATTAAACCTACATTGTTCTTCGCCAGTAAAGCAGTATACATCGATTTACTCCAATTCAAATAATTCAATCCATTCAACAATTCAGTGACAAGGATAGCACCTGGATTATCGTTGGGGTGCAGATACAACGGATGTCATGGATCATCGGGGATAAAGCTAGGAACCTCACGATTGTTGCGAACCATGATTGAGAGAAACTAACGAGAAACTGCAGCGGAATTGTGATGTGCTCTGGATACCATAACCGATTTCATAGAGAGAGAAAGAGAAAGAGGAATAAGAGATTTTCATTATTCATTAATTGCAGAAATTTACAGCCAAGCTCACTATTTATACTAACTATTCCAACTCACTTGCTGACCTGTCACTAGCTAGTAACTAACAAACAAAAAGAAAGAAACGTGAAATAATAAAAGAACGACTTTAGCTTCCCTTCTTCCTTTTACTGCTTCACAGTATGAGACCTGTTATATTGTACCTAGTTACGCCATACTAAAATTATTGGTCTCTAGAAATGGGGCTTTTATCTAATTCTTGGGTTTAAATTGAGTTTTGTAATTTTAGGAACTTTTGGGTCTATATGGTACGCTTATATATCAATAATGAATTTTTGGTTGTTCTATATTATCTTTCCTTTGTTATGTGATGGATATTCATGTTATATATACTTATAATTGTTAATTGTTTGGAGAAAATAATGTGTTTGTAAGCAATATTAGTGGTCATGTTAGGGATTTAATAGTTAGCTCAGATCAAGATGTACTATGTCGACTAAAACATGTCTTCTTTTTTAGAGATTAGCAGGGGTGACGTGCGTTGCACGTATAACTAATTTTATTTTATTTTATCAATTTTGTAAAAATATAGTAAAAATAATATTTTTCATAAATTATACGACTTGTATTACATAAATTTTTATTTAAGAAAATGAAATTGGATGCTATTTATATGAGCTATTGAGAGTTGGAATTTTGATTTTCAATAGTGTAATGAATTATTGATATTTGAAACAAAAACAATTACTAAGGGTGTGAAATACAAATATAAAATAATGATAATGACAATATTAATTGATCTCTATTTGCATTACATCTCAATATTTACTGGAATTCCAATATTACCAATAAAGAGTTGAAAACTAAATTAACAACAATTAGTCAATTATATTATTGTTAATATGTGTACATAATTTGACATGAAAATTTATATTCATATTAAATTTAGAAAGGACCCATAATTTTGTCTCATTCAATAACTAATGAAACTAAAAATAAATTCTAAAATAAACATAAATTCTAATCAAATTAATAAATCCTGGTTAATAATATATTGAAATTGGAGACAATAGTTTGTGATGCCAAAATTGAGACAAACTATTTTCTTGTTTTACCTTTGTTAGTTTGAGAGGAATTGTTCTTCTACTTGCTCTTAGGTATAAGTTTATTCATTGTCTAATCATCATTATTCCCTTTACTTTTTTATTTATGAAGCGTATTTCAACTGAAATTGGTAAATTTCAAACCGTTAAAATATGTAAAATCATTTCGCTTTCTGGAAAAATACTTGTAAAAAATTCAAATCTTTTAGGATTTGTTAATTTTTAAAATGGTTAACGTAAGATTTTATTTTTTTTTGACTATACAACCGATTGCTTCGATGATATAGGCTCAAAGTTTCCTACATATAATGTTGAAACTTCATTAAATAATTAATTTGTGAACTATAATCTCCTTGTATATTAGTATATCAAATTTATTCTTGTACTATATCCGTCTTCAAAAACTTTATTCTTAATTTCGTTTCGGGTCGTCCCTCAAAACTATGCACCTTCTATTTTTGAATATGGACTCACTATAATAATACAAATAAAGGTGAGACTCAATCTCTACTATCAATAAATAATGCAATCCACTACACTAAAAGATGAGACACAATCTTCACTGACAATAAACAATACAAATCAATTACATCATTCTTAAAACTCATTGTTGGTCAAATCAGAGCAAGAATTTTAGGGACGGATGGATAGAGTAATATAGTATTGCTTTTTTATTTTGGGATACTTGAAACACTAAAATTGAGACAAATGATGCATTAAATTAAATCTTTTATTGTTTAATTTTGTTAGTTTGAGAAAAAAAAATAATGTTCTTCCTCTTTGCTCCTAGATACAATTTTATCATTGTCTCATCATCATCAATTATGCTATATTCTAGTTATGAAGCGTATTTTTATTGAATTTTATAAACTCGAACCTCTATAATATTGTAACAAAAGTTGCATTGTTAAAATAAGATGGGATCCTATAATTATAATTATCATTATTTTATGGTAGCTAGATATTAAATTTTATTTTTTCCAAAAAATAAAGATCATTATAACTATACACCCATAATTGATTATCGTATTTTTTAGGTGTTAATTTATAGTAAGTATATTTTCCCTTTAACATACATCTGTATACAAAGTAACATATAAGATTGCATAATTTTTTTTTCAATTATTCATGTATCTTTCTAGCCTTATTCTATACGTTTGCATTTTCCTATTAATTCAATAACATAAAATTAATTTAAAACAAAGTTAATATTATGCATTATATTTATCATATATATACACCAACTAAATAAATTGATTCATATAAACAAAAAATCTACATATTGGCATTTATTTGATGAATTATTTATATCACTTTGACCTTCGTCTATTAATTAACTTATGATATAAAATATTAAAATATATAATAAAGTTTGAAGAATCTATGTAATATTTATATGAGTATTTATGACACATCATCAATCAATAAAAAAATAATAGTAATTAGCAAATAATTCTGATTGATGTATAACTCTTCCTCTTAAAGGTAATAGTAATAGATTATTATTTTCAAGCGTATATATTATAACTATTACAAGAAATAAATCTAAATTCTAATAATATATTAATTCTATTCAAATTACATGATTGATCTTAAATTAAATTATATAATAGGGACATAATAGGCAAATTAAATTATGTAAAATAATACACTTTTATAATAGGGTATAGATAGATTGTAACTTATAGTTTTCTAATCTAAAGTTTGAAGCAAGATATGCTGCAATTTGAGTAGTAGTGATGAAAGGTTCACTGGTGTGGTGGAATTACGTAGAAGAAGATGAAGAAAAGAAAAATATAAGAACTTTCACTTTGAATTCTTAGCAACATTCTGGTAAATCCACCGTATCATTTGTGAGTGTGTAGTTAGAGATATTCTTCTTGAAATTTGACTGCGTTTGATATTACTATTTCGTTGGATTTTATTCTATATGTGGAGAATATGCTGCTCCATGGCTTTTCGGCATTCTGAGATGTTCTTGCGGTAGCTTCTAGTTTATTCTATGAAAACTTTGTTTGAATTAGTGGTATTGTTTTAGAGTAACTTCTTCTATATATTATGTTGAATCTTAATATGAATGATAGAGTAATGATGTTCTTGTTAAGAATTGTGTTCAAAGAAAAGACTTCTTTTTTTAGATGTGGAGGTTTCTAAAGGTTGTAGAAGGGGTGAAAAGAGATCCGGAGAATGTGGCAATTTTCGGGGGTAAACTGCAAGATACTACCTTGTTTTGGGAAACCTACACGAAATCCCCTTGTGTTTTCTAATTTGCATAAAACACCCACGTGTTTTAAAAAACCCTGCACGATTAACCCAAACCGTGAGCACCTATTGTCGTTTGCTCACTTTAACATTATTTTGTTCGATTTTTTCGATTGTTTTATATTCTAATACCTTAAAAATTAATATTTCAATAATTAAACTTCCAAAATTTATAAAAATCGACATTCGATTTGCAATTTTTCCATTAAACTTTAAAAAACGAATAATATGACAAATCGAGTGTCGATTTTTTAAAATTTTGAAGTTTAATGATTGCAATATTAATTTTTAAGGTATTAGAATATAAAATAATCGAAAAAATCGAACAAAATAATGCTAAAGTGAGCAAACGGCGATAGGTGCTCACGGTTTCGGTTAATCGTGCAGGGTTTTTTAAAACACGTGGGTGTTTTATGCAAATTAGAAAACACAAGGGGATTTCGTGTAGGTTTCCCAAAATACAGGTAATATCTTGCAGTTTACCCCAATTTTCAGTAGAATTTTTTTTTTTTTTTTTTCCGGCGGTCGAATAATCCTTCACCATATGCTTTTCAGTAAAACCTCTATCCATGTATAGAAAAAAGAATTGATCTCCTTATTGTTTGTTTTGCATGCATATGTTCTATCTTATTGATGCGAGTCTGCAATGGATTACATAGGAGAGATTTTGAGCTTCTTTCCGTGCCGTGTTCTTGTAATTATATCATGTCTGCTGTCTTCTTTAGCGTCATTACCACCTTAGTTTCAAAAGATAATCTGATCAGTCCATGCCAGGTCAAGGCGGTACGAAGCACCACAAACATCTCATGGATGCTCTACTGCTTTTCTGGAGCTTAAGTGGAAGAGTCAAGAGGGTATACCATAGCTGGCAATTACTATATTTTATGTAAATTTATCAAAATAGATATCGTTTTCAAATTGACGTGCCTCGTGTTCAGTATTCTGGCAGTTGAAGTTAATCTCCACATCTAATTAGGAAATTGATATGCTCATCATCATGTTCATTATTTCACATCACATGCAATCTGCTTCTAACTAAGATGCTTCTTGTTTATATCCTTCTTTCTTTAGGTGTGGCAGATAGCCTTTTAAGATGCTTCTTTGTTTATTATGGATATGTATCGTTTGGGTTTGGTGGAAGTGGAGGAATGCGGTGCGCTTTGAGGACAAAGAGTGGAATCTTCGGAGAATCGACAGCTCTTCCTACCACTTACTCATGCTATGAGACACATTCAGCATGGAGCCCATCTTTGATGCGAGCATGTGCATTTTTTTCTCACATATATATGGGCACTTTTGTAGGTTCAACTTAAATTAAAGTACCTATTGTTGATTGTCTCGTAGGCACAAATGTTAACCACGGAAAGAATTTTTTAGGTGAATTTGAATAACATTTCTCTTGTTAGAAACATGGTTGGCTAAAGAAAATGATTGATGGCCCAAAAATTTTCTTGTTTACAGGAAACTGGAATGACTTTGATTACTGCGGAAGATTTGGATGATGCAGCTGAGGAAGCAGTGAAAGCCTCAGCAAAATGAGAACATGCTTTCTAGTTTACACAATTTTTTTCAGTAAAATCTCTTGTATGCTGATTCATTATTTCTATAGAAGTGACTTTCGACAAAAGAATCTCAATTAGGCAAATAAAATCTCCATTCCTAATCATCCTTATTTTCTAGTCTCAGTTGACTTTTTTGTACCACCGGAAGCTTACGGTAACTAAGTTCATATGCTGTAGACATGGTTTTGTTCTTTTCTCAATAATATAACAAGTTGTGTGGTGAAGTTGAAGAATAATTTGCAGGCAGCACCCTAAGTATGTGTACTTGAGTTGAGTCAAAGGCTTCAATGTGGCTCGCTCAAACTTGAATCTGTTCAAGAGCACTTGAGCACTTCAAGGCGACATGATTAAGTCTTATACACCAAGATACAAACAAGTTTAAAATACAATAAATAGAAAGAATGTGCAATTCTACTAGAGATGCAGTAACCGGTTGATTCAATGGTAATAATAGGATTAACACCAATTGCAGTAGGTAACACACTTCCATCACAAACAAACAACCCCTTAGCTTCCCAGCACTCCCCATTTCCATAAACTGCCCCTTTTCTCTCATCAACCCCCATCCAGCAGTTGCTCATTTCATGTGCAGTGGCACAAGTATTCCAATACTTTCCACTGGAGGCCAGACCTCCAGCAGCAGCCACCACCTTCAAGAATTACAATCTCGACTATCAACATATCCGAAAGGGAACCACCCTGCTTTCCCCTTGCATTCACCTTCAGCCCAACCGTTGTTTGACCTTAAATTCGCTGCTTCAATTCGCTGGCGCTCGGACATCATCTGGAAAAAAGATGAAAATAAAGCTTGAACTCAGCATATGATGAAACTTCAACTCACACTTGTGACGCATGAAATAATATGCCTACCTCGATGCTTGGGAAGGCCTATTTTCTGATAGTTTAGTTCCTAGAAGGCCAATACAGAGAGAGGATGAAAATCTTCATGCCAGGTAATATTACCTATCTCAACTTGTTTGGATCCTGTAACTATATAACCTTCAACTCCACGAACAATGTCCCTTTGGAGATGCTGTAAGATTAACAAGGGAATAATAAATAATATATTATGTTGATACTTTATAGTTTCATCACAAATTGACTGCAGCTACTGGACATATTCAGAATCAAATGTTGTTCCAAGACTTAATTGTTGATTTAGATCAGAAAATACACATTTTTGACAACCAAAGCCACCCCCATGGTTACCAAATACACGAACAAAATAGATAACGAGGCGATTAGTCAAGTGAAATTCCTTTAGCACCTTATCTATATCCTCCGGCATGCGGCTTTTCATATACCTAAAAAACAAATAACATAGCAAAAACACTAACTACGTATTCTATAGAGAAATTGACATAAAAAACCAAAGTGCGGTAAATTTTAGCAAACCAAACATCATATCTCTACTAAATCAAAAAACGAGCTTGCATTGTGGTTTTGTTCTTTTATAGATTTTCATGGACTTCTTATAGTGCTTCGTGCAAACTCCAAAGAAAAATGAACAAAAACATGATTAAAGATGAAGCAAAGACCTCATTGCAATAGCTTCAAAAAGAAAATTGGTTCAAATACCATATCTTGAGCCCAAGAAAAACTTCAATTCGATTAATTCAATAGCCATCCCCAATTTCTTCTGTCTTCTTTCTTCTTTTTGTGGAGTGACATTGGCTGCTGCAAGAGAAAAGAATAACTATCTTATTAAAAGCGTAAACCAAAAAGTGATAAATAACTATTGAATCAAAGCATAGTCGAATAGCAATGGTAAAATCAGTTAGATTGAAATAAAAAGGATGAGAGAATCGATAGAATAGATATGCTAGAAGAAGGAAGGGACCTCAGCTAGCGACCTTGGATGCTGCCCTCGCCATCGGCTAGCTTTCAATCGGGCCCGATTTCCTCATCCATCGATGTCTGTGCGTTTACCCTCCATCTCTTTTGCCACCATGGTCCATGAATATAAGATTACTACAGTTTGAGCCGAACATTTCCAAAACTTGCTTGAGTAGAACGAAAACTAGGGAGGAACCGAAGAAGGTTAGAAATTAGAATTTAGGTTCAAGCTGGGGAATTTGAATTTTTTTTGTTTAAGCGGGTAGCAGAGGGATTTTTTTTTTTTTTTTTTTTTTTTTTTTTTTGCAGAATGGCGGGGAAAATATTCTGAAAATTTTCAATTGTTTTGAGTTTTGAGTTTTAAATCTTTTTATTTTTTTTCTTGCAAATAATTGATCAGAGTCATCAGACGTTGTATTTAATAATATTACTTCGTTTGCTGTATTATTATTATTATTATTATTATTATTATTATTAGTATTATTATTATTATTATTATTATGTATAAAACTTAGTATTTCATTTCGCTACACTTTACACTTTTTGTCTACTAATTTTGAATATGAGGCTAAATTTATTTCTATTCTTAATTAATGAGTATTACCAAATTACTAACAAATTCCAAACAATCATAAAAAATATAAGTAATAAAAAATTAAAAAGTAGTTCACTCACTTAACGATAATATAAATATTTTCGTTCAGTTTTCTTTCGATAATGTCGGAAGTGTGCCCTTAGTAATGATCCACATATTTTGACTGTGTACGCCCCGCAATTGATCTCATCAAGTTGTTTAAATTGATGTTCTAAGGGGGCGATTACATCCCATGTGTTGATGAAAATTAAAAATAATAAATGTGTACATTGTATATACGGTTTGATAATATAACTGTGTAGGATATCAATTCAACCGTGTGAATATATTGATTAACCGTATATTTAATTAATAATACAAAATTTAATAACAAAACACAGTTTAATTGGTAAGACGTATCCCCTCCAGTCAAGAGGTTGGAGGGTTCGAGTCACCTCGAGGTGCGTGTGTATTTTGTGTTTGAAGAAGATCATAATAATAATAATAATATTATTAGAAATATGTTGAAGATCATGACAACGATAATACAAATACATATATTCGCTTTATATCTCGGCCATTTAGTTATTTAAACAAATAAGCATAGCGTATTCTTCCGCTTTCATAATAGTTCAGTTATTTAATTAATTAAACCTAAGATTTGTTGATTTAATTATTGGGATCGAAAATTATTATTATGATTATTATTATTATTATTATCTAATGGGATTGCATAGAACTATCGAATGAGATTACAACGTGAAAGGCACAATTGGTACCATTACGACAAATAGTACCACTAGTGCCCATCGAATAATAATAATAATAATAATAATAATAATAATAATAATAATAATAATAATAATAATAATAATAATAATAATAATAATAATAATAATAATAATAATAATGAAGATCTTGATGATGATAATACAAATACATATATTCACGTTATCTATAACTTGGTTAAATACCCAATTGTTACTGATGGGGCTATTAAGTTATTCAATAATGATATTTGGCCATAATGTGGCCGGCCACACAACGATATTTTTTATAATATATGTCATTTTAAAAATAATAAATAATTATTATAATTAATTACTTTTATATTTAAATTTCAAATAAAATTTCTCCAAAAATTACATATTTTTTTAAAATAAAAAGTAACAAATTCTTTAAAATAATCAAAATTATCAAATAATTAAAGGGTTTAATTTTTAAAACATACATAAATTATACAAAAAAATCACTCTTGAGTTTTCTTATGATCTAAATTTTTTTGACATAAATATATAAATTATTACATGTTAAAAAAATAAAATAACTAAAATTATGGTCGGCCACATGCAAACACATGATCAATCATATCTCTTAGAATCTATGATTCATTATATTTGAATGCAAACACATGCAAAATTAGGGGCGGACATTCGGGTTTCGGGTCAGATTTTTTGTAAAATTAAGAAAATTGAAAAAAAAAATCAGATTTTGAAAATAACACACGAACCCAAACCCGAATTAAAAAAAAAAAAAAAAAAACCGATTAATAACTGAACGATTATAAAACAGAAATAAGGTATGCATATTTATTTAAATACTAATTAAATAACCCGATTAGTAACAATGGGTTATTTAACCGATTAATAACCAAGATATAGCTAAAACAAATACATATATTTGTATTTTCATTATCATGATGTTCATCATCATTATTATTATTATTATTATTATTATTATTAGATTGTTATTACTTTTTATATTTCGACAAGCACTATTGGTACTATTTGTTGTAATAGTACCAATTGTGCCATTCATTGTGCAGTCCCATTCGATAATTCGATGTAATCCCATTCGATAATAATAATAATAATAATAATAATAATAATAATAATAATAATAATAATAATAATAATAATAATAATAATAATAATAATAATAATAATAATAATAATAATAATAATAATAATAATAATAATAAAGTTTTCTGATCCCAATTATCAAATCAACAAATCTTAGGTACAATTAATTTAATAATTGAATTTTTATAAAATATGAATAAGCTATGAGTATTTCTTTAAATACGAACTAAATAGCCAAATTAGTAACAATTGATTATTTAACCGATTAATAATAATAATAATAATAATAATAATAATAATAGTAATAATAATAAAGCGACAATATTTGTACTATTGACGCAATTTTGCAAAATAATGTCAATCGTCAATGAGAAATAAAATCAAAACTACTATAATCCAAATAATTATAGAATAAAATTTCCAAATATTATACATATATGTGAATTATATTTTAACAATAAAAAATAAATCACAATAAACTATAAATACTTATCACATTCGATTGTGATGATTTTGTTCACGAAGGTGACAAGAAGGTGACAAGTACTTTCCAAACGTTCAAATTTTTGTTGGACTATAAGAGACTAAAATACAAAGGAGAACTTTTAAGCATGGGAAAAAAAGCGAATCCATAAAAAAAATCAGTATTTTATTAAATGATATAAATTTGTATATATATGCATCGTGTTTCAAATTCACAAAATTCAATTAAATACATAAGAATATCAATTTACATATAATAATTTGCTTTAGATTCAATTCAACAAAGCTTTAAAACCCATCCAAACTTCCATAGGGTGTTAACTAG
Organism: Mentha longifolia; assembly: GCA_001642375.2. NCBI lineage: Eukaryota > Viridiplantae > Streptophyta > Magnoliopsida > Lamiales > Lamiaceae > Mentha > Mentha longifolia. The sequence goes on from CM038115.1 coordinate 33,046,904, forward strand.
ATTTTACCTGCACATGAAAAGAATGTGTAAGAATCTATAGAAATTTGTATATGTTAAACATAAACGTACAAGAATGCTTGGAAAGATAAAAAATACAGCTTAGGTGTGAAATAATTACTTCACTTGATATGTATACATACATGCAATCCTAAGATCATCAAGAAAGACTAACCAATAGACTCACCAAATTGAAATGCTTCAGCTTTCAAAAGCTAAGAAAAGAAAACTTATAAATAGGAACACTGAACTGATAGTATATAACTTTTTTTTTGTTATAATTGCAATTATAATTTGGTCACAATTCTTAACCTTCAGATTTTGCTTTGGTTGTCCTGCATCATAAAAGAAAACATATGTTATAATGATCGCTAGTTGCATTTTTGACCTATTCATATTTTTCAATAAGTTGTTTTGTAGGCATTCTTCATTATCTTGCAAGAGTATTCTCCTTTTGGTTGGATTTTATTCTATTAACATATTACACATCTTATATATTTTTCTTTTCTTCCACCACACACCAATGAACCTTTCATCACTACTAATCAAATTGGAGCATATCTTGCTTCAAACTTTTAGACTAGAAAACTATAAGTTACATCTCTAAAAAAGAAGACATGTTTTAGTCGACATAGTACATCTTGATCTGAGCTAACTATTAAATCCCTAACATGACCACTAATATTGCTTACAAACACATTATTTTCTCCAAACAATTAACAATTATAAGTATATATAACATGAATATCCATCACATAACAAAGGAAAGATAATATAGAACAACCAAAAATTCATTATTGATATATAAGCGTACCATATAGACCCAAAAAGTTCCTAAAATTACAAAACTCAATTTAAACCCAAGAATTAGATAAAAGCCCCATTTCTAGAGACCAACAAATCCCATCAAATCTGCATAATCAATTCTTGATTCCCCCAAATCTGGATGGGACACACTTGGGTCAGCCAGAGGCACTGTGCGGCCGGGCTAAAACAATGACACTTTTATTCGTATAGATTGACACTTTTCTGTATAAAGATTGACACTTTTAAAAATTATCATTTTATTCGTAAAATAATTATGTTAAAGATTGGCACTTTTATTCATATAGATTGAAACTTTTCTGTATAAAGATTGGCACTTTGGGCCCGGCCGCATGGTGCCTCCGGCTGACACAAGTTTTTGTCAATCTGGATACTACCTTTATGCAATGTAGAAGCCCTTGAACCACTCTCATCAAGCACCTCCTTATCAGCCTCCTCATCACTTCATTCTCTGCACAAATCAGCAACACAAAAACTCTCTGAAAATAAAGAAGCATAATACACAAGGAAAAGAAAAAAAAAAAGCAGAAGGAGAAAGGGAGGAGAAGAAGAAGCATCAAGCATCAAGATCATTCTAAAGCAAATGAACAAGATTCAATGCCATAACACTTGAGAAATTTTGTTCACAAATCTGAAAATCCTAAACATATCTAAGCCACTCTTCAATAAAAACGAATAGAACCATGGGAAGAAAATCGAAACTAAAGATACAGAAATAAGCACGATATCCGAACCTAAATCCAAACCCCTAAAGCAGCAGCTATACATATTTACATGTTGGAAATGAACAAATCAAACTACAAGCCTAGACCTCCTAAGCTCTACTGCAACATACACAGCCGTATTCAAATCTTCATAATCAAAGAACTAAACTGGAACTTAAATAAAATAAAGGAGAGTAGAGTGAGAAAGATTACTGGGACGAGGGAGTTTGTTCCCTCGTCGATTCTGCTGGAAACGGGGAAACGGCTGCTGAGCTATTGGAGGAGAATAGGACAGGGACGGCCCTGCCCTGTTCAGGCTGCTGAGCTGTCGACGACGACTGAGGTTCGTAGTCGGCCAGAGAGGGAGAAAGACGCCCGTTGACGAAAAAGGAGATTAATGGTTACACGGGCACTGGAGGCAACGTCACAGAAGTTGAAATGGCTACAACTTCTAGCTCACTTATCATTTGAATGTGAAATTTGAACATGATGTAGCCCTATATCTTAGTCTAAGTTTGAGCATTATCCCACTTATGGTCAGTGAGCATCATCAATTCTTTCTATGTGCGATAGAAACCATTCTTGATGCATTTATTGTTAGGAAATGAGTCTTGTGTTACTTATCACTCATTTCCAAATTGTTTCATTGATGATTTTAGGAAGCTAATCTGGTTAGCTCCCCATCCATGTAGCATGATCATCAGTTTTGGTTCAAAAGACCAAGATGGTCTATCATTCTTTGAACCTCAAGCTTGTGTCATTACCTATGTTTGATCTTTAAAGACCAACTAATTGTGATAAGTTGGCACGTTGGAATTCCTTGGAATCCTTTCCACATGAAAGCTATGCCTACTGAATTTCATCCTCAGTAGCTACATGATTTCATATCATCCATTTGACATCATTAATCCAATAAGGTATAAGTAGGGGTGGGAAAAAATACCGAAATACCGACGATACCGTACCGAAAAAAAACCGAAAATGTCGAAACTAACGGTATACACCGAGAGATTTCGGTACGGCACCGGTATTCAAAGTCTGATACCGCGGTATTACCGGGAAATACCGATACCGCGGTATTACCGGTAATGCCGAACAATACCGATACCGCGGTATTACCGGTAATGTCGAACAATACCGATACTGATATAATATCGATACCGCGGTAATACCGTTAAATACCGATATTTTGCCGAATATTTTATATATTTTTATTTATAATATTTTTATATTTGATTAAATTCGAATTTTAGATACAACTTTAATAAAATTTTAATACCAGTTAATACTATACAAGATGGTATATTAGAAAGATACTATAAATATATTATACATAATTTTTCTTTTTAATCTTTTAATGATTATAATACATAAACTAACAAAGAAAATAATTGTATTATACTAGTATAATGTAATAGTGTTGCGAAATTAATTTACACTTGTTAAATATGTAGTAGTATATAATATTTCATAATTTATACAAACTTTTATACTATTGTAATTTTAAAATCACTATATATATATTAAAAGATTATAATACCATGATAATTGTTGACACATTGAGAATTAATGAATTATGATGACTCTATGAAATTCGAAATTATTTATGATCACGCTAAAATAATTTATGAATTACGATCACGCTAATATAAATATATAATACTATGGAAATGATTTATGATCATGCTAAAAGAATTTATGATCACGCTAATGCTAATCCTTGCAAAAATAAAGTGTTCATGTTTATTTAATTTTGCATTTTATTAGTAATTATTTAGTAGGTAGATCAAGATGTATGAAAAAAATATATATATGAATTTTCGATATTTTTTCGGTATTTCGATATTTTTTCGGTATTTCGATATTTTTTTCGGTATTTCGATATTACCGTCCGGATCTGTATTATCGAATCATCGGCACGACATCGGTATCCATTTCGACCAATACCGAATTTTCGGTATACCGGTATTCGGTATACCGAAACTTTCGGTACGACATCGACATCGAGAATCCAATACCGGTCGGTATCGGTATCGGTATTGAAAAAAAATATCAATATCTCGTACCGACCCACCCCTAGGTATAAGAAGTCATGCATATTAAGTTAAGAGTGAAATTTTTAAATGTCCATTTAGGTCGGTGGACATCAAATTATGTCCACCAACATAAGAAACTTAAATTAAGTCTACTTTTTGTCTTTTAGGACCAAAATGCCCTTAAATAAGTTGACTTTGACTAAATTTTTTTTTCCTAATTTTCTAATACTTTTTATTTGTAATTTCTTTTTCAATTTTTTTTCTGACGTTTTTTTTCCCCCGATTTTGGCTCTAATGACACTAATAGTACCAAAAGATCCAATTGTTTCAAAAAAATTCAGTCGTTTTATTTTATTTATTTTTTTCGATTTTGGCTCTATTGACACTAATAGTACCAATAGATCCAATTGATTCAAATTTTTTCTTTTCAAATTATTGGGTCTAATGAAACCATAAAATTCTAAATCTGAATTGAGTATAAGGGTTTATTTGAATTAAATAGACTCATTAGACCACAATTCAACACACCTAGTCTAGTGTACAATCACAATCCAAGAAGCAGTTCAAACCATAATTTGCATCATTTTAATACCAATTGCATAAAATACAAATTAAACCATAAAATCCTAAATCTAAATTGGAGTCTAATGAGACTATCACCACCAAATAGTCTCAATAGTCTCAATAGACTCAATACCTACATTCATCTCAACATTCTCTCTAGTGGGACTATTTGAATTAAATAGCCCCATTAAACCCCAATTCAGCGCACTCAATCCAATGTACAAAATCAAAAAAGGAGCACTCACAATAAAATCAAAAAAAGTGCACTGTTAATTGGTACTAAAGGTACTATTTCGACATTAATAGTACTAAGGGTGGTTCCAATGATGAACCCCCAGTTTCAGCTTCCAAATTGTCACGTCAGCTTTGGAACCCAACTACCATTTTCTCTATCATCCCCTCCAACAATAAACCCAGTTTCTTACTTTTTATAGGTCCCACTCAATCATTTAAAATATTCTTATCATTATATGTTTACAATAAATTTTATTTACATTATTATTTAGATATTATTTACTTTAAAACACTTTAAAAATAAAATTCATATTATATTAATAATATTTAAAATGATTTTAATTAATTAAAATTGCAATGCTAAAATTAAAATTACATTACTCAAATTCAAATAATAGTACTAAAATTCAAATTACACAATTTAAACTACAATGACAATGCTAAAAAAAAATTACATTAATTTAAAGTACATAAATATAATAATTCAAAGTAAATATAAACTAATTTTAAGCATTATATTGTGCCCATATATGTTGCGTTAAATCTTTTTGAAGTTGGATATGAGCTTCTTTATTTGTTAAATCGTTGTGACTTTTTAGATAATTTTCGAATTCTTCCCAATTGCCGGTACCCATTGGTATCGGTTGCTGAGGGGTTGCATCTTCATCAGACCAGTTGGCCATTTCTTCACCCTCATCCTCAACGATCATGTTGTGCAAAATAATACAAGTGAGCATTATATTGCGAATATCTTCCTTGAAATAAGATCGTGCGGGAGTACGAACTACTGCCCAACGAGCTTGTAGCGCTCCAAATGCTCGTTCGATATCTTTTCTTGCAGCCTCTTGTCTTTGCGCAAAATATTTTCTCACCGGATCTTCGGGTGCTGGGTAACTCTTGACGAATGAAGCCCAAGTTGGGTAAATTCCATCTGTCAAGTAATATCCTTGATTATATGTTCGACCATTCACAGTGAAGTGAACTTGCGGTGCATTTCCCTGAAGGAATGAATTAAATAACGGAGACCCATGAAGGACATTGATATCATTGTTTGCTCCCGGAGCACCAAAGAAAGCATGTCATATCCATAAATCTGCCGATGCCATCAAGAACTATCGTAGGAACTCCATGATCACCTCGTGTATAGAATCCTTCGTAAGCGACGGGACAATTTTGCCACTCCCAATGCATACAATCGAGGCTTCCTAACATTCCAGGGAAGCCATGCCTTTCTTCATGCATTTGCAACAAGAACTCAGTATCTGCTGCATTTGGCTTCCTCAAATATCGATCACCGTAAACAGCAATCATACACTTGCAAAATTCATGTAGACATTCCAACGCAGTGCTCTCACCCATCCGCATGTACTCATCAAGTGCATCACCAGGTGATGCATATGCCAATTGTCGGATAGCTGCGGTGCACTTTTGAAGTGGCGATAAACCATTCCTTCCAGTTGCATCTCGTCTTAGAGTGAAATATGGTGAGTAGTTGCTCATTGCATCAACGATCTTTAGAAATGCGTCTTTCCGCATTCGAAATCGACGACGAAAGAGACCTCCGTCATAGATAGGATCGTCACAAAAGTAATCACGAACGAGACGATCATGGCCGCTTTCACGCTCCCGGTCTCTATATTTTCTAGAATCGCTTCTCCTTCGTGAAGGTTGAGCCGTTGTTGCATCTGCATCAAGCATTTGAATCATCTCTTGCATAATTGGATCCGTGGCAGAATTTCGGATGTATTGCTTCCACATTTCATCAATATCATGTGGGTTAGGAATATCAGACATTTTGCAAAAAGTATGAGTAGAAGATGGACGAAAGTATGAAAAGAACAAGAAAGGATGTATGAAAAGAAGATGAAAGTATGACTAGAAGTTATGCTTTATTGAAGAATTGTCATCTTGTATATATATCAAAAATGTTTATTACCGTTGCATGTGCTTGTTGCAGTATATAGACAAAAGCATGTGATATCAGCTTTTTACCCATTGCATGTGATTTCTGCATTTGATAAACAATAATTACATAACAAGACAAATGTGAATAGTATTTTATCTGATAACTCTGTATTATAACCGTTGCATGTGATTTCTGCATCTGATAGACAATAATTACATAAACATACAAATGTGAATAGTAAAAGATGTGATAACTTTGCTTTAATTTGTTGACCAGTAAATAGTTGTTTCGATGGACAATACATGTGATTTATTATTACATAATGCAAAAAGAGATAGAACATAGCACACTTACAAAGACATGAACTCCACACTACAGAAATATGCATAACACAACAATCATACATGAACTTCAAATTACAGAAATAGACATAACACACTTAAAAATGCTACACACCTAGACACATCAACATATTACTTCCACCCATACTTAGACTTAATCTCTGTAGCCATCAAATTATAATTGTACAATTCGTCCTCAGACATGCCACTTGTATCCTTGGCGCAGTACTCCCAATGTTGAAGCTTGAGTTGTTCTTCATGGATGCTCATTTGTCTAGCCAAAGCTTCCTGCAGATGTTTTCATTTCTCTTCACTTTCTGTAGATGTGATTTTACCCTTTTGTTTAGCTAGTCGTTTAGCTTTCTGTTGTCCCATTGGCCGCATTCGAGGTCCGGTATCAGTAGAAGATGGACTATCTGATTCAGTATTCTTCGATTTTTTTTGAGAATTTTGTGGCATCTGCTGAGGAGTCCATTTCTCGCATTTTTTGATGGCATCCCACATGTGCAAGTACTTGAAATCCTTTTTATTTGGAGCACTGTTTCTCCAAAAATTTTTAGCTGCCTCCAAAACATCATTATCGTCTTGTCCGTTACCCCGGTTACTCCAAAAATTATTGTAGATACCTGCCCATTTAGTAAGATCTGGATTGAATTTATAATAATGATTTTTTACCTGCGAATAACTTCGGGCAATAGTTTCTTCCGGCCTGCACTGATTGTAAAAAGCAGTAATTTTCATCCAAAATTCTTTTTTCTTCTGTTGATTGCCAATAATGGAGTCAGTGCAGACGTTGTACCACGAATTCACAATTTTGATATCTTCATCCGGAGTCCAGATAGCTTTTGCATCCTTTGTATTTGGAGTGGGTGCAAGAGCTTCTTCAACATCATCATCATCACCAAGATCAACTGGAATTTGTGAAGAATGTTGGGGAATGCTTGATCCAATATGATGATCGACTGAAACTTGTTGAGGAAAAATGAGCCCACCAAACAAGCTTCCTTGAAATTGTTGCGGAAAATTCGATCCGCCAGAATTGTGTTGAAAATGAAGCGGAAAATTTGTCGCGCCGGAGGAGTTGTATGGAAATTGTTGAGGGTATTGAGGATAAGGCATTTGATAAGGTTGTGGCATTTGGTAGTTATACGGAAGTTGTTGTTGATGGTATTGAGAATAAGGCATTTGATAAGGTTGTAAATTTTGAACATGTTGAGAGCTTGAATTGTTAGAATCAGAGTTTTGAGAACTTGAATCTGCCATATTTTTTTTCTTGAAAATAAAAAGAGAGGAAAGGAAGAAGATAGAATTTGTATGAAATGTTGGAATTGAAGTGAGTATGTATAGAGAAAAATGTAATTATTGAAATGTAATAAAAAAAAATAATAATAAAAAAAAAAGCCAAAATCACTGTAAATAATACTACACATGTCGGTCACCATAGCAAAAATCTGTGAATTTAAAGTACATATAAAGAAAGTGAAAAAAAAAAGTGAAAAATTTATACATCAACCAAAAAATTACAAATATAAAACTTCTTATTAGCAAAAAAACTAGTTACGTAAAAATTGCAAATATAAAACTAGTTATTAGCAAATATAAAATTAGTTATGTGCAAAAATAAGTGAAACTTAAATTTAGGCATCATTGGCATTATATTATGCCCATATATAAAATATAAAAAAAAGAAGAAAAAGAAACCAAGTAATAAACAAGAAAAGAAATGAAACGAAAAGAAATGAAATAAAAAAAGAAGAAATGAAAAGAATCACAACAAAAAAATAAGACAACTTTAAACAATAAAAAAGAATAAAAATGAAAAAGCACTCCATGGGCCCAGTTAGAAACTAGCTTCACGCATGCACCCAGTTTCTTTTCTAAATTTTGGAAACTAATTTCTACTTTCTCCAATAGCAGTTTCACTTTTAGAAACTAGAAAAAAACAGGCGTTGGAGGCACCCTAATAGAGCCAATTATTCAACAACAAAAACAACAATTACCAGAAACATTGCATTGCAGTAAGAAATGCATCTGGATTCATATTACATTTCTTAACCAAAAAAATCAAAAAAAAAAGATTAATACAACATAATCTGAAAAAGACCCTAAAAAAACAAATTCGAGAAAAGAAGAAAAATAATTAACAAAAGAAAAGATGCTGCGGATGAATCTCAAAATCAAAAAAAATACAAAAATCATAAAATAAAATAATTATAAAAAAAAAAAAAGCAATAAGAAAAAGAAAACAAAATAAAAAATGAACAACATTAAAATCGCAAAACAGAAGAAAAAATTGAAATAAATGTAGCAAGCCCCCGCCGCCATTTATCTTCCTCCAAACCTGCAACTTTTGCACCATACCAGGGGTGGCGACCACAGCAGCATGGCTAGACTTCGAGCGGCGCCGCAAATTGACAAGGCGGTGGACGGCGGTGACGGAGGGAGGGATAGGAGGCCTCGGCGCCACGAATTGAAGTGGACCGATCTGAAGCGCGCGGATCTGGAGGACGGCGGTGAGCGTGGTTCTGCGTATTGCTGTTGTTCGGCGTCCGGAGGAAGAGGCCGGATCTGGATCCGGAGCGGCGTCAGATCTGGAGCGGCGGCGCCGAGAAGATCTGGAACGGCAGCCTTTACCTATCCGGCTTCGACCTCGCCGGGACGTAGGGGGCAGGGGCAGTGGCCGGGCGTGGTTGTAGTGAACTAGAGGAGAGGACGGCCGTGAGAGGTGGTTCTGCCCGGTGGTGAAGAAAGGGGGAAGAGAAAGAGTGAATTTGAGAGGAGAGATTTTAGGGTTTCACAAATACAAAATGAAAAGCTGAACCATGTTTTGTATATTAAATTTAAATTTTTCTTAAAAAAGTATTTTGGGGTCAAAAACCAAAAGATGGATTTAATTTGAGTTTTTTTTATGTTGGTGGACATATTTTAATCCCACTAATTTAAATGGACATATATATGCATTACCTCTTAAGTTAAGATAAAAAGTCATGAGCTCAGTGTTCATGTCTAGCTAGTGTGTGGGGAATCAAACTAAGATAAGTACATGTTACTAAGACTAGTATTAACTTATGCAATATAATAAAAGGTACTAGTCTTAAAGAGCAAGGCAAGGAGGAAACCATAGGATTGATTGCTTGATTGCCCTCCAAAGGGTGAGTTTTATTTTAATATAAAGTGCATTCCACGAAAGCATGTTGATTCATTTATGGGCTGTAAGGTCAATTGTATTTATTTTTCTTGGTTTCCCTTCTTTCTTTTCCTTCCTTTCCTTGATGTAATTTTTACTATAGGTGATAACCTCTTTCCTTGAGGCCATTCTCTTCATATTATTGTTTCTATAGGTATTATCCTATTTCCCTTAAGGCAATGAATGTACAAGTATATGTTTGCCAGTCCACTAACTCTGAGATTTAAACTTGTATTTTCTCTGTGCCAATTCAATAAGAACCATCTTTGAGAAACCTGTAATGTCATGAGTTGATCCTTATTAAGTTTCATTTAAGTACAAGATGATTAGTAGTCAAGATTAAGTCCAGTTCCTCGTGTAGTGCGCCCGCTTCCAGACGAGTGTTTTTATATGCCCTAAGGGGCAGGGCGTTACATATACACTCACAATACAAAGAAATCGCGGCAGAGAATCGATCGGTCTATATAGTGAAAGAAAAAATTATTGACTCTTAATAATTGAATTTTGTTTTAAAAGTTCACACCCTAAGTAAAATTTCTGGCTCCGTCCTGTCGGAGCGACGACCGAAGGGTTGTGGTGACGGCGTCGATGAACCTTGACAGCCATCAAGCAGTGACGGTGGTGGACAGTCGGAGACAGTGCTTGATTAAATGGGTTATTAGGATATTCTATTGCATTATATTGTATGTGACCATCTTCTATTGCATTTATAGAAGATTGATATGTGGCATAATCAATGATTTAGGATTTAAAATTTATATAAACAAAATATATATACCCTAGCTAACCATTAAAAAATGAAATAGAGAAGAATAACATGGAGTATCTGGTGTTCCCCTAATAAAATAAAGTATCTGATTTTAGAGTTGTAAAAAAAACTAGTGTTTGTAAAAGCTAACATAAGACATAAGGCAGTCGTAGGTCAAATGTTTGTGTGATTGTGTGGATATGGTGAAACAAAGCTCTCAACGTAGATGTCAGCGTGTTGACTATTAACAACAATATCAACCCCCTCTACACGAGTTGAAAATGTCCCACTGCACAAATCCAGCCACACGCGCAGCTTACCCACACAATCAAAACCCATACCCTTCATGTTCTTCGGACTATCCGTGTTGGGTATGGAGGTTTTCTTTATTGGCTTCAAACCCTTAAATTTATGTGTGCTGAGATCAAATGATAAAACAGCAGGGCCTTTCAAGCCTTTGCCATTGTTTTCTGGATTACACCTAATTGGCCAGTGCAGTGCTCCGCCAGCAAACACACATCTCCCGTCGTACGAGAATTCCCAATTGTGTGGACGCTTACCCGGTGACTTCACCTTCCTCCATGAATCAGTTTTGAGAGAGTAGAGCTCAGTCAGCACATCGAGAGTCGTATGGATTTTGAGGATCTTGTAGTCATCGCCTACGGAGTCGTATCCCAATCCGTAAACAAAGGTTGTGGATCCGATCGGGGCTCGAGCCAACGGGATCGGGAGTTTCCAATATTTACGCGTGGTAGGGTTGTGTAGGATTAGGGAATTTTCGAATTCTATGCACCACAATTTGCCGCAGGAGGCGTCGCACTTAAACGGGTGGGGCAAGGGCGTTGATCGATCTGCAAATAATGATATGGAGGAGAGAGGGTAAACATGACGCTCCATCACCAGCATCTCATGCCCACGGTAAGTTTTCGCAAATTCCCACCCGAAAATCATTGAATTCCATGATTTGGAGACGGTGGAGAAACGAATTAGGGATTTTATGGGGAGCTTTAACAGTATTTGCTCAATCAATTCAGCTGGGATATACATTGACGACTGCTTGTGTTTTCGCCTCTTCTGTTCCGGCATCATATTCATATTCATATTGTAAGTTGCTGGTTCCGTGTCCCACCAGTCGCTGGGCTCAGCAGTTGCTGGGAATGCGATGGTGTGTGGACAGCAAGCTACGGCCAGCGATCGCGGGATCTCCAGCGATCGTTGGGGCCGTCAAGTTTTTCGGACAGAGAGCAACCTCCAGCGATCGCGGTGTTCGAGTTGCCTGTTTTTTGACGAGCTTTATAACCCTCACACGGGTTATTAGAGCGGTAGGGTTTTGGAAGCACACTCTTGAGAGAAACACGAGTGTGGTGAGGGGCTAGGAAACAAGAGTGAATTGTGAGGGTGAGATTTGTACAAGGAAGAGGGATTTCTTCTCTGGGTAAAAATCGGTGTACTCCAATTGAGATGAACTTGCGGATTGTGCAAGCCGTCGGTGTTCTCGTTTCTAGTGGATATCTCTCTCGTCGACCTCCGTGGATGTAGGCACATTGCCGAACCACGTAAATCTCGTGTTCGTTCTTTCTTGCTTGTTTTATTCGTATTTGGCTATTACTTGTTGTGGTGTGGTGAAACTTTGATTAAGTTTCGAGTCAAGCATATTTTCTTTGGTGATTTGTTTCTGCTGTGCGTTTGGGTGAATGATATTATTGTCAATTATCCCAACAATTGGTATCAGAGCCTTATTCATTTCCGGGTGGTGTAGCTTGGATTTGAGGGTTTGAGCTTGGGGGTCTTGTGTAGTGCACACAAGGTGTTTGTGAAAATTCCTGAGAGAAATTTTGCTTGTGAAACAAGTGGGATATGGCTTCTACGAATAATATTGTGAAAGTGGGGAAGTATGAGCTAGTGAAGTTCGATGGGAAGAATGATTTTTCCTATTGGAGGATGCAAATGAAAAATTTGCTAATCTCGCAAAAGTTGCATAAGGCGTTGGAAGGTAAAAAGAAGAAGCCCGAGTCTATGTCGGATGAGGATTGGGAGGAGTTAGATCTTGAAGCATGAGCAGCTATCATCCTATGCCTTGAAAGGGATGTTGCTTTCTTGGTTGATGGTGAGGATACGGCAGCGGGCGTGTGGTTGAAGTTGGAGACGAACTTCATGACGAAGTCTCTAACTAACAGGATCTACATGAAGTCCAGATTACATACTTGCAAGATGGAGGAGGGTACACCAATCCGAGAGCATATTAACAGATTTGATAGGTGCATATCAGATTTGAAAGACATAGATGTGAAGGTAGAAGATGAGGATCAAGCACTTCTACTGCTTCTTTCATTGCCAAAGTCTTATGAGAATCTTGTTCAAACTTTGATGCTTGTGGGAGACAATCTAACGATGGATGAGACTAGAACATCACTTCTAGCGGATGAGCTTCGGAAGATTGCAACTGGTGGTATGGCTAGTGGTAATAGTGAGCAAGCACAAGGGTTGTTTACAAGAGGTAGAAACAATGAGCGAGGAAAAGGCAAGGGAGGAAAGTCTAGATCGAAGTCTAGACCTCATGGAGAGAGACTGTGTTTCAAATGCGGTGAAGTTGGACATTTTAAAGCAAATTGTCCGAACAAGAAGAAACCTTGGAAGAAGAACCAAAATGAGAAGAACAACAACAACGAGAAGGTTCAAGGGAAGCAAGAAGCGGGATACGCTGCAGAGGAAGGGGACGATAGTGATGATTGCTACTCTGTCACAGGTGGAGATGATATCTCTGGTAAGTGGATTCTTGACTCTGGTTGCTCTTACTATATGTGTCCAAATAGGAAGTGGTTTACTACCTATAGAAGCATTGATGGTGGAACCGTGTTTATGGGGAATAACCATTCTTGTAAGTCGGTGGGGCTGGGTTCTATAAGAGTAAGAATGCATGATGGAGTTATTCGAACTTTGACGGATGTTAGACATGTCCCTGAATTGCATAAGAATCTCATCTCTGTTGGTGCTCTTGACTCCGGTGGGTGTAAGATTATTACATGGAATTGAGTTATGAAAGTTGTTCGGGGTTCTTTAGTTGTGATGAAAGGTATTCGGGAAGAAAACCTCTATACTCTCTTGGGTACAACAGTGACAGGAAGTGCAGCAGTAGCAAGTGACGGTGACCCATCTGAGCACACTCGATTATGGCATAGGCGGCTTAGGCATATGTCAGAGAAGGGTTTAGATCTGCTTGGGAAGGAAGGCTTGTTGAAGAACTTGAAGAAGCCTTGCATGGATTTTTGCGAGCATTGTGTGTATGGCAAAGCACACCGAGTTCAGTTCAAAGCTAGTACACACAGAAGCAGAGGTATTCTAGACTATGTGCACACAGATGTGTGGGGTCCGGCAACAGTCACTTCAAAGGGAGGCTCCAAGTACTTTGTCACATTTGTTGATGATTATTCAAGATATGCTTGGATTTATTTCTTGAAGCATAAGAATGAGGTATTTGATACGTTCAAGATGTGGAAAGCAATGGTTGAGAACAGGATGGGCAAGAGATTGAAGACAATACGATCTGATAACGGTACAGAGTATACAGATGGTGTCTTCAAAAGGTTCTGTGCTCAGGAGGGTATTGCTAGGCATTGGACGGTCAGGAAAACACCACAGCAGAATGGGGTCGCAGAGAGACTGAATCGCACATTGCGAGAGCGAGCAATGTGTATGCGATCATATGCTGGAATGGGCAAAGAATGGTGGGCAGAGTCGGTTGCTATAGCTTGCTACATTATCAACCGATCTCCACATTCGACTCTAGATGGAGACATACCGTACAGGTTATGGTCAGGGGAACATGCAGATTATGAAAGGCTCAGAATCTTTGGATGCACAACATACTATCACATCAACGAGGGAAAGCTTGATGCGAGGGCCAAGAAGGCAATATTCTTGGGGTATGCAGTTGGTGTAAAAGGCTATCGCCTTTGGTGTTTGGAAGATTCAAAGTTTATAATCAGCAGGGATGTTACTTTCGATGAAAGCTCCATGGTAGCTTCTCCACAAGCTACGGTGCCCACTGGTGATGGTAATGAGACTTCTGAGTCTCAGGTAATTGAGATAGAACCTAGAGATCAACCGGGTTCTAGTCGTGCTCAAGAGGAGAATCATGGAGATACTCCGGATGAGAGTGATGATGTGCTTGAGCAGGAGGCGGTTCAGCAGGAGAATGTACATGTCTTACAACAGCAGCAGCTCGTGGATAGTTTGGCTTCCACTAGGCCAAAGCGAGCGTACAAGCAGGTCCAAAAGTTTGGATCCGATGAGCCTCTGAGGCATTTTGGGCAAGTTAATTTGGTTGAATACGCACTCTCGGTGGAGGATGACGAGCCAGTCTCCTACAAAGAAGCTATTCAGGATTGCAATAGTGAGAGTTGGTTGACTGCGATGGAAGAAGAGATGGAATCTCTTCGAAAGAACCAAACATGGGAGGTTGTCCCATTGCCCAAAGGAAAGAAGGCTATCGGTTGTAAGTGGGTGTACAAGAAGAAAGAAGATTCTTCCGAGAAAGATGGTATAAGGTACAAGGCAAGGCTAGTAGCTAAGGGCTATGCTCAAAGAGAGGGAGTGGACTACAATGAGATTTTCTCTCCTGTAGTGAAGCACACTTCCATTCGGGCGTTGTTGAGTATTGTTGCTCATGATGATCTTGAGCTGGAGCAACTCGACGTAAAGACAGCCTTCTTGCACGGAATCTTAGAGGATGAAATCTACATGCATCAACCTGAGGGCTACAAGGTTGAGGGTAAGGAAGGTCAGGTTTGTCGCTTGAAGAAATCTTTGTATGGATTGAAGCAATCTCCACGTGAGTGGAACAAGCGATTTAATTCCTTTATGTTGAAGCATAGTTTTACACGAAGTGAATATGATTGTTGTGTCTATATTCGGAAACTTCGTGGAGGTGGCTATATCTATCTGTTGTTGTATGTAGATGACATACTTATTGCTTCGAAGAGCAAGGTGGAGATAGATATGTTGAAATCTGAACTTGGTAAAGAGTTCGAGATAAAGAATATGGGCACTGCTAAGAAGATGCTGGGAATGGAGATTCGAAGAGAAAGGTCGAATCGTGCATTGTTCTTGAGTTAGAAAGACTACATTGAACGGGTTGTGAAGAGGTTCGGGATGCAAGATGCGAAGCCAGTGGCGACTCCATTGGCTCCACACTTTAGACTCTCTGGTAAACAGTCTCCTACTACAGCAGAGCGGTAGGGTTTTGGAAGCACACTTTTGAGAGAAACAAGAATCAGAAGCCAGTGGCGACTCCATTGGCTCCACACTTTAGACTCTCTGGTAAACAGTCTCCTACTACAGCAGAAGAGAAAGCACGGATGCAGTATGTTCCTTATGCTAGTGTTGTCGGCAGCTTGATGTATGCAATGGTGTGTACACGTCCGGATATTTCACAAGCAGTAGGTATGGTTAGCAGATTTATGGTAAATCCGGGAAGAGCACACTGAGATGCTGTGAAATGGGTTCTTCGGTACCTAAAGGGTACCTCTGATAGGGGTCTTTGTTTTGGTGGAGATACATGTCGGCTTAATGGTTTTGTTGACTCTGATTATGCAGGTGATCTAGATAGGTGCAGATCCACTACTGGGTATGTGTTCAGCTTGTATGGTGCTCCAGTGAGTTGGCGATCGATGTTACAGGCTACAGTGGCACTTTCGACTACCGAGGTTGAGTACGTGGCTATGGCTGAAGGTGTGAAAGAGGCATTGTGGCTCTGGGGCCTTCTAGAGGATTTGGGGATTGAGCAGGATTGTGTGGACTTGTGGTGTGATAGCCAAAGTGCGATTCATTTGGCTAAGAATCAGGTTCATCATGCTTGTACCAAGCATATCAATGTCAGGTATCATTTTGTGCGAGATATCATAGAGGAAGGTGATATTTCTCTTTTGAAAGTGCACACAAATGAAAATCCAGCTGACATGTTGACCAAGGTGGTGACAGGGAGCAAGTTCCAACATTGCTTGGAATTGCTCAATATTGGCTCTTGTTGATTGCCCTTTTGGGCGGTGTCGGGGTGAGGTGGAGACCTTTCCCGTTGGTATGAACTACATCAGCTTGATCCCGGTATGGGTATGTAGGCAACCATGGTTGAATGGTGCAGCTGGTTGGGCATGTTACAGTTCGGTATTCGTCCAAAATTTGAGGTGTATCAAATGATGGACGAGGTGGAGAATTGTAAGTTGCTGGTTCCGTGTCCCAGCAGTCGCTGGGGTCTCAGCAGTTGCTGGGAATGTGATGGTGTGTGGACAGCAAGCTACGGCCAGCGATCGCGGCGTTCGAGTTGACTGTTTTTTGACGAGCTTTATAACCCTCACACGGGTTATTAGAGCGGTAGGGTTTTGGAAGCACACTCTTGAGAGAAACACGAGTGTGGTGAGGGGCTAGGAAACAAGAGTGAATTGTGAGGGTGAGATTTGTACAAGGAAGAGGGATTTCTTCTCTAGGTAAAAATCGGTGTACTCCAATTGAGATGAACTTGCGGATTGTGCAAGCCGTCGGTGTTCTCGTTTCTAGTGGATATCTCTCTCGTCGACCTCCGTGGATGTAGGCACATTGCCGAACCACGTAAATCTCATGTTCGTTCTTTCTTGCTTGTTTTATTCGTATTTGGCTATTACTTGTTGTGGTGTGGTGAAACTTTGATTAAGTTTCGAGTCAAGCATATTTCTCTTTGGTGATTTGTTTCCGCTGTGCGTTTGGGTGAATGATATTATTGTCAATTATCCCAACACATATTCATCGACGTACGTGGTATTCTAGGTTTTGGATTGCCCTCTCGTACATTAGTCCTAGTCTCTCTCTCATTTCTGGTTTCTTCAAATTATTAAGGGCTCCATTGTATTATTTATAGCTGTGGATTCGGATTCGGTTCCTCGCTTCCTATTCCAGTTTGGTTTCGACTTTATTATTATTATTATTATTATTATTATTATTATTATTATTATTATTATTATTATTGTTCATTAAATCTTTTACCCATTTCGTCTTTCCTAAATCTAAATGGGTTAAAATTTTCGATACCCATACCCGTTCCAAATCGATTAAAAATTAATTTTACTGTTCGTACCCACCCCAAATCCACTGGATAATACCCACTAATTACACCATATATATTAGTTTTTTTTTTTTTTTTGTTATATAAATTTTTAAAGGACTATTTATTTTTATGTAGTAGAATCCGGATTTATGGTGTAATTAGTGGGTATTATCCAGTGGATTTGGGGTGGGTACGAACAGTAAAATTAATTTTTAAAGTACAATAAATCTTGGCGTGTTAAATATGTTAATAAATCTTGGCGTGTAAAATTAATTTTTAAAGTACAATTAATTTTTATAGAGTTTGGTTCATATGTTAATAAATCTTGGCGTGTTAAATATGAATGAATCTGGACCATTGATCTTAGTCAAATCTATGGTTGTCATTGATTTAAGCATGATTTTAAAGTACAATAAGCATGATTTTAGTTAAGCATCAATTTGTACAATAAAAAGCATAATTATATAATAAGCATAATTTTATACATATTTAAGCATGATTTTGTATACCTTTAAGCATTTTTCTCATTTTAACACGCAAGGATTTTTTAACACACGAACCATTCCCTATATATATATATATATATATATATACTAATCGAAAATCAAAACTATTATTTAAACATGCAAATCTATATCTATCTATCTATCTATCTATCTATATTTTTATCTATTTATACTTATATAAAAAGAGACTTATGTCTTAATGTAAATTGCTTATTAATGTAAATATCTATACCCTATCATAAAAGTACCTTGTTTTACAAAATTTGATTTGCCTATTATTATTATTATTATTATTATTATTATTATTATTATTATTATTATTATTATTATTATTATTATTATTATTATTATTATTATTATTATTATTATCTTCGAACTTGTGAAGTTATTGAACTCGTTAGAAATAGATATACACGGATTTTTGAAAGGGTTTTGCTAAAGAGATAATATGGGTGGCCATATATGTGTATATATATAGGATTCACAATTACTATAATTTATGGATGACTTATTTCAGAATATATATATATATATATATATATATATATATATATATATATATATTCTTCTATAATTAATTCCGTAGCGAATTCTCGATACCACAACGATTCACGCGCTTAGGTGGCGTTTCCTATATCCTCCATTCCTATTTATCTAAAAATGTATATGAAATAATAACTTAATTCTGAAATACTTATTTTTATTTCATAGTTATCTTAGATTTGATTTTATATTCTATCTTTATTTGAATAACGTAATCATAATTATCTACTTACACGATTATACCTATATATTTACCATTCCCCTAATTTTATAAAGTTTTTCACATAAAATATATAAAGTTTTGTATTCTCAATTTTAAAAGATTTTTTTTTATTCGCACTGCAAAATCCACTAACTTTCTACATTAGTACTAATTTATATCAAATTAACTCTATCTAATTTGGATACGCCTTTTATTAGTTTATTCAATTTATCCACTGTTGAGACGTAAAGATTGTATATTTATTTTATGTTATTTTAAAAAGATATAACATGCTTATTTTATTTCATTATATCTTAGATTTTATTTTATATTATATATTAATATTTGAATTATAATGATAACCAAATTGCAAGAAATTTGTATACGAAGTACCCACATCCCATTCAAAATGTCATAGTATTTATTTTCATAATGAAAATTAAGATGGAAGTGAACAACGTGCAACTTGAAACTTACCTATAGTAAAACAACTAGAGAAATACTTTCAATTCTCGAGGTATTTTCAGTTCAGGTCATTTTGCTGCGGATTTGGAGCATCACGTTCATTCACATACCTACGCATTTCTCCATTTTTTAATTTCTATTTATATTGTCCCACATTGAAATCTCAAAGCTAGCCACATGCATATAGTTGCAAGAAATGCTTTCAATTCCTACGTGGCATTTTCTTCATTTTTTAATTTCTATTTATTTAAAATGTATCGTCCCACATCGAAATCTCAAAACTAGCCATATGCATAATATAAAAAGAAAATTTAGATAATAGATTTACAATATTATTTTGGTCTTGGCGCATATAGTTGCATATAAAAAGAAAATTTAGATAATAGATTTACAACATTATTTTGGTTTCTTGGCTAAAATTATGAGTAGTATATTTAGAAAATTTAGATGATAGATTTACAACATTATTTTGTTCTCTTGGCTAAAATTATGAGTAGTACATTTTTACAAGATTTTTTTTTCTTGATAGGTTTTATGACTATCCAACTTATTTTTAAGCTCATTCGATCTATTAATTAATATAATTAATGAAGCAAAACTATAAACTTTATTAATTTTTTATTATTTTTAGTTTTAAGCTCACTTGATCTAATAATTAACGAAGTAAAACTATAAATTAAACTATAATTATGAATTGACGTACTATTGTCAGGTACGCATACAACAATTTCATTTATATTTCTTCAATCTCTTTATATTTTTATGTAAATATGGATACTCTCTCATATCAAATCTATAATACTCTCTTTATATCTATATCAGCAAGCATGCATTGATATTGTAAGCACCATAATTAATTTTTTACATCAAAAGTTTACCAAATATAAGAGAAGACCCCGCCAATTTATAATGCTCATAAAGTTACTTCATGTAATAGCAGCATTTTTTCATAAGGTATAGATAAGTAGATTTGTAGTAATAAAATATTAGAAAAATTCATTGGGGGCATTTATTTTACCATCGTGAAGGTAAGGGAGAGTATATCAATATGAATATAATCATTTACATAGAATTAAAAAATCGGACAAATCTGGCAAATATCACATGCTTACATGACATCGTCTAAATTCATTTACATAAGGTGGGTTTGTTTATTTTTCGCCTAATGAAGCAATTACTCTAGGTTCTTTATCTGGCAGCTTTAAGGCTATTGATGGTTGAATACCTGAAGATGAATATATGATTAACTTCAGAATGTGTGAAAGTAGATTGGATTGGAAGTGCTATCGGTTAGGAGGCTGGAACGAGTACTACAAGAAATTGGCTGGAAATAATTCAGAGGCTCTACTCGTTCCAGCCTCCTCCTAACCGATAGCACTTCCAATCCAATCTACTTTCACACATTCTGAAGTTCATCATATATTCATCTTCAGGTATCCAACCATCAATAGCCTTAAAGCTGCCAGATAAAGAACCTAGAGTAATTGCTTCATTAGGCGAAAAATAAACAAACCCCCCTTCAGCCACCACAGATACGGAATCTTCCTCATCAACCTGCCCACCATCATCCCCTTCATCTCCTCCAGAATCCCCACCACTATTGGCTCCATCTATCATCTCCAGGATCCCCAGGATCATTATCCCCAACAGCAAATTCTTGTCTCGACAAGAAGTCCATGTTTGCCCTCATTACTTGAAAGATTTTCTCAATGATGACACCAGGATTAGAGCTGCAAAGACACAAATGGAATCAGCTCAATGGAACATGAATAAATAACACAACCTCCGAAACAAACAGGAAGTAGGAATGATGAGCATCAAATTGATAATTTGATAAACATCTAGGCAGAGCAGACAAAGTTCCAGCATTCTTCTCAAGTTGCAGATTCATTAACACAGTGAACCAGTACTTGAGGAATAGTTTAACTAGATGGCAACACAAGAAAGTAAATTTTGAATGTTCAACTAGAATTAAACACATTACATGTGAAATAGTTGACATAAATTAGCCACTCTGCAGCACATTATATTTATATCAGACAAGGTTTTTGAACACAAAATCTAGCATAGCTCAGGTTCAAGAAGTAAAGGGTACTAACATGTTACAGTACATGTGAAAACCTAATGACTATTGATTAAAGAAGGATATCACATGATCACATCTACAAACATGTGATGCTCAAATGCACAGGATCGGAGGATCCAGAGGATATGCAATTGACACGAAGAATCTGCATATTAGGCATCAAACAATCTTCTAAATTCATTCCAAGAGCAGAAGAAACCAAACATGAATTTCTAAATGAAGCATGGTTGAGCTGTTTCACATGAACTTTCAATGCTGCCTATATGAAGATAGCGAAGCAAGGATCTAGCATAAAAAAAGCTCTTGCTAACTATTCTCCCCACAATTTAATAGTTTAATATTCGATTAAGCAGACAAATGTGAGTATAATGCCTACGAGAATTAACAAGCTTAATAAGAACAATTAACTTGTAATGCATAAAAGATGGTCCAGTATATCCAAAGGTATATGATGAAAAAACAAGGTGGCGAATTTTTACTTACGGGGATATTTTACAGTTTAAGGTCTCTAGAGTGCTCGGTGAAGAACCATCCATTGGTTTTGTGGAAATCAAAACACATGCAATCGGATCCTCACACTGCACCATTATTTACATCACACAATGTATTTTAGAATGGTCAGTAGAAACACATTGGTCTATTAACAAGAAAACATAGTTAATCGCACAAAGGAAAAGAAAAGTGTCTTGGAACCTAGGTATGAGGAACAGATGCCCACCCGAAAGACTCGATTTGCATCCAAATAAAAGAGAGAAAAAACACTAATGATGTTACGGGCTGCAGCTAGAGAGCTTATGCAACATTGTAAATCTGTAACTAGTAATATTTTAAGAAGAAATCATGATAAAACAACCCACATAAAGACTAAAAAAAATCAAACCCTATATAAAATGGTTATTGAGCTTGATAAGTACTAAATAACAACAGGTCAAATTTAGTTTAACACTTCAACTGTCATTAGAGAAAGAGATAAAAGGAGGGAACAACTGTATGAATTGATCAACGACTAAAGTCATTCTCAACTGCTCCAGTGAAAGTAAACCAAATTAACCAAGTACAATATCTATTTCAACTTACCTGATTATTCATATCCAACTTCCTTTGCACACCTGGATTGAAAACACAATTATGTCATCTGATGTTAGTAAGGACTATCCAAATCAGATATAACCCACAAATACATAAATATAAATCTAGCAACTTCAGTACCGTAAAAAAGGGGCCAGGTAAGACCAAATGAAACATAAAATAAGTAAGATGTCTATAGATGGCAGCCTAGCTCCAATTGTTGATATTAAATGCATCAGGAAAAGGAACCCACAGAACTAAAAATAAACAAAGAGCAACAAGAGTCGCCTGTAGTTCTTAGAATTTAAACCAACATATGTCTGCGGTTTGGCAGAAGAATAACTATTTGTGGTCTTTGGGTTTGATAAACTGCTTGGATATCTCCAACCAGAATTATGTTCCAAAACTCCCCTGGTTCCAAGTGCAAGAACTGTTTGTACAGAGTGCTCATTGCCATAATTTACAACAATTGAAGACTACCATTTGAAGAATATACTAACTAGGAGGTGTTCTTGAAGCAGCTGCTTTAGGCAGTGATGGTGGAACATAAAAGCGACCCTGTAACATTGAAAAAATATTATCTTCTCAGAATTTTGCAAAGCAATGACTGGCACTTATACTCATGAAACACACAAATCATTCAAAAATGTAGTATAACGTAAGGAGTAACCACCTGGAAACTAGGGTGCCGACTGCCGAATAGCCTCTAGGGCTGTAGGCCTCTTGGATGGATTCCACGAACAAATGGACTGGATTGTTCATAAAATTGAAAACACACAATATAAGTTTTTGCTATAGAATTAAGTTTATCTCGGGCATTCTAATCAGAGAACCACATACAAATATGAAAAGCTTCAGGAGCAATGAGGCTGTGAGAGTTATTCAAATATGTTCAGAGTACTCACTTTGATAAGATCAGTTGCAGACGCACTAACACCCGGTACCAATGAAGAGAGATGAATTCCAGCAACCTGACATGCCATTAGCCATGAAAACATATGTCAAGACATGAAGATTGACTACCATGAAAGGAAACTGCTGTTTACTTTGTTTATTTAAGTATGTCTATATAATTGATTGCAGAAAGTACATTTAATATCTTCCAAGAGAAGTATCACAGCACAAGGAATACAAATATTCCATAAACACCATTAGCTACTAATTTCAAGTTCCAAAAGTCCAGTCAGAATAGACAACATATTATACAAAATAGAAAAACCGGTTTGACGTTACATTCATTCAATTAAAAGAACTGGAGTAAAGATGAAAGCCCACCTGCTGGTAATTAATGTCACTAGCAAGTTCGAGACCCTCAGACTGTTGAATCTTAGTTGAACTGCCTATTGCGTAGCATTTCTTGTAAATCTCATCTGCCTCACTATAAAACACACAAATTGCACATCAAGTATCATAAATTATGTCTAAGAGAATATCTAATAAGGTATTACGGTGTCCAATAAGATATGTTTTAGTTAAACACCCTTCACAAAATGGAGTACCAATATTCTCTATACAGCCCATACTCTACCAGATGAAGTAGACAACTCTTGAAGGGAGAATACCTTGAGCCTGAAAATAGAGGTCAAAGTGTGAACAATCCAGCCATTAGTGCACCGTTTGCACACATATCTATGAAGGAAACATATAGATAATGTTTCAAGTTTTCAACTAATGTTTCCCTACTAACCAACTGGATCATCGTATTACTATCCAAGAGAATCCTAGAAATCCCAGAAACAACATGTTGTCAAAATTAGAACAGAAAATAAACACACTGCGATCCTTGATTTTTCTCCCAAAAATCCCTTCTACACCAACAATTTTTAATCGGTTCCAAAAAAAAATTAAATGCCTTTAGAAATAAAAACACGTACCGATGCCAAGAATCAACATCGCAGCTCTTCGTCTCTCTCTATGCGCAATCATCGATGCGTTCGATGATCAACAGAATCTGCGTCGCGCGTCAAGCCCGTTTGCAACTTATTTGAATTTTGAAAAGCTTCAAACCATAATTTTTGGAGACGAGAGGTCGTGGTGGGGGTTGACGGGGATTGGACTTTGGAGCGTGGAGTTGAATGGGTAGGGAACAAGAATTTGCTGCCTCACTCTGTTCATTAGGGGATTTTAAAACTGATGGGGTTAACCGTCCCGGTAAGAAAATATGGCCACGCGAATATTACACTATCGGTCCAAGTATGAAAAAAACTAGACCTCAGGCCCACATAGTAGCCCAAATTAAGCCCAATTATCATTAGAAAATTACAAATTTGTTTTAGGGTGATTCTAAACACAACCCCCAAATTTCTCCTTACAGCCCCCATAATTTAAAAATAATACAAAATATTAATAAATTTACGAATCTGTCCCCCTTTTCTTCATCACCCGTAGCCCCCATCGATATGAAGAAAAAAAACCGCTGATCTCCATTGGCTAAGTTCAATTGTGATGGCTAATGAATCTTGTGAAGAATATGTATATAATTTATTTTTCAAAATAGCGTGGACGAAGATTTGTTGGAAGGTTTTATCTGTGTTTTGTAGGGTTACAATCATGAAGATTTTTGCGATTAAATTTGAAAACGAAACTGACGATATGTTTTACACAAGAAATGTCTGAAGTTTTTCTCTATAAAATATAATTTCTTAATGATTACAAATGATTCTTAACACAATTGATGCAAAGTGTGAAGCAATTTGTACATATGTGAGAAGAGGAGCCAAATTGTTAGTTGTTAATAAAGGAGATGAAGAAGCAATCAACTATTGAACCTACGTGAATTTCAAATGTTGTTGTTCATATGCGAGTTCCTTTCATGTATTGGGAATTTTCTGTGAATTTGTTGTCGCCATTCTCTTGATTTTTGCAGACGGCAAGTTTATAAATCATTTGTAGTTTTTGTCTTTTCTTTTGGATTTGGGAACTGTAAATTGGGGTTATTGTTGTAAATATATCTTAGAAGATATATTTCATATCTTGGAGATATACTCCATATTTAGTTGATAGTCATCCCTAACCCTAACACTAGCTCATGTACTATTATAAATAGAGGCATTCAGTCCTCATAATAAATATCCCGGAGAATACTTCTCTACGTATTCTCTTCTCTTTACTTTATTTCTCTCTAGTTTATAACACGTTATCAGCACGATTGTTCTACTCTCGAAGTTAGTGATAGGTAATCATTATTAGTTTTCTATTTTATTATTTCAAATTGCATAAATTTTGATCAAGTAATGGAATAATCAATATTCCATTAAGTGATTCAAAATCGCATAATTTTTCATCAAAATGGAGTAACTAATATTCCATGAGATGATCTTCTATGCCATAGAATTTTCACACTTCATACATATGCACGCATATAATCCATGTACTTGTGTGAATTAGAATCATCAATGCCTCAAGATTTCGATTTCTTTAAAGTCATCCCGATTGCTATAAAGCTCCGTATATATTCATATATATACATAGCTTTATAAAATATACATACCATTCTCGCGAAATTAATTGATAAATTACTATGCATTGACAACAATCACTTTACTGTCCATTTATTAATTAATATAGATTGCCGCATTCAACCCATAATTATTCATCACTAATGCTTTATTTCATAGTTTTGTTTTGTACGGCAATTCCAAGCATGATATATATCTAATTATTATTAGATCTAAGTATGTGTTTAATAATACGTAGAAATCATTCCGTATTCTTTATAAAAGTTAATTTATTGATTGCCATTATTAATCGAGAACCTTAATATTCATATTTAATTATGTATTATATTTTGAGTTATTATTTAAAATATGACAATCATTGTTTCTGAAAGAAACATAATTTATTTAAACGATGATCCTGAAGATTATTGTGTTTAGATTGTTGCTCCCGAAGTAGCACAATTGATATTCCTAAAGAATATCAAATGTTCTTGAAGAGCAATTTATATTTTGGGATAATATATAATATATTTATCCATTTTATTTTCTTGTGCAGAATTGCACAAATGGCAAATATGGCTAAACTTGAGTTCAATGCTCTTGATATTTCTGGCAAGAATTATCTATCATGGACTCTTGATGCTGATATTCACCTGATCTCAAAGGGTCTAGGGGAGACAATAAAAGAAGGAAACAAAGCGTCCCAGCAGGACCGTGCCAAGGCACTAATTTTCCTTCGTCATCATCTTCATGATGATTTGAAAATTGAGTATCTTACCGTCAAAGATCCATATGAATTGTGGACAAACCTAAAGAAAAGGTTTGATCATCAAAGGACTGTTGTCCTTCCTAAAGCTCGTTATGAGTGGATGCATCTAAAGTTGCAAGATTTTAAATCTGTGAGTGCTTATAATTCTGAGTTATTCAGAATTACCTCCAAATTGAAATTGTGTGGAGAAAAAATCACTGAAAGTGATATGCTTGAGAAGACATTCTCAACTTTTCATGCTTCAAATGTGCTCCTACAACAACAATATAGGGAGCGTGGTTTCAAAAAGTACTCTGAGCTTATATCTTGTTTGTTGGTTGCTGAGCAAAATAATGAGTTGCTCATGAAAAACCACGAGTTACGCCCTACTGGTTCCACTGCATTGCCTGAAGCCAATGTAACTTTTAAAAATGAGAATACACGTGGTCGTGGGAACCAATGTGGTCGTGGAAACCAACGTGGACGTGGACGTGGTTCTGGAAATGGTCGCGGTCGTGGACGTGACGTACAAAATGATGCAACCTCTAGCAACAAAAGACAAAAAGCATCCGATTACAATTCATCAAACAAAGATGTATGCCATAGATGTGGTATGACAGGGCATTGGACCTGTTTTTGTCGAACTGCAAAACATCTTGTGGATCTGTATCAAAAATCAATCAAGGAAAAGGGAAAGAATGAGACTAATCTCATTGACTATGACGGTCCGGTCGATACTACTCACTTAGATGTCTCCGACTTCTTTGAAGACCCGAACGGGAACATAGATCCATTGATTGATGGTGGTGTGCTGGAAGATGATAATCAAGACACTATTTAGATAGTCATTATGTTTTACTTTTTAGATAGCTTGTTTCAGTTGTTTGGTTTCAAGACATTATTTTCTTTGCTTCCAAGTAGTTGTTTATTCCTTTTAAAATATTTATAGTAATTCATCTTTTTCATAAACTTTTCAGAAATTCAAATGGATCATTGCGATATTTGTCTAGCTGATAGTGTTACCACACACACCATTCTTAAAGATAGGAAGTATTTCCTAAAGTTAACATTAGTTGTGGATAATGTTAACACTATATCAGGTGCATCAAATATCATTGAAGGCTCCGGAAGAGTTTGTATCATTTTACCAAATGATACTAAATTAACTATAGAAAATGCCCTTTACTCTAGTAAGTCCAGAAGAAACTTACTAAGTTTTAAGAACATTCGTTTTAATGGATACCACATTGAAACAACATCAGAAGGTAGCAAAGAGTATCTTTGCATAAATTGTTTTGCATCTGGCGAGAAGCAAACAAAAGAAAAATTATCAACACTACCTTCTGGAATGTATTATACATTCATAAAAGCGATTGAGGCAAATCATGTCATGAACTCAAAGTTCAATGACACAAAAAGCTTTAAGCTTTGGCATGATATATTGGGACATCCCGGAGCAACTATGATGCGCCGAATAATCAATAGCTCTTGTGGGCACAACATAAAGAATCAGAAGATTCTTTTAACAAATGAATTATCATGTGATGTTTGTGCGCAAGGCAAGTTAGTCATTAGACCTTCCTATACGAAGGTCAATATTGAATCTCCATCTTTCTTGGAAAGAATTCAAAGAGATATTTGTGGACCTATACATCCACCATGTGGACCATTTCGATACTTCATGGTATTGATCGATGCTTCTTCTAGATGGTCACATGTATGCTTGCTTTCCAGCAGAAATGTAGCATTTGCTAGACTACTTGCACAAATAATAAAATTAAGAGCTCAATTTCCAGACAATTCAATCAAGAGAATTCGTCTTGATAATGCTAGCGAGTTTTAGTCTCAAGCATTTAATAACTATTGTATGGCTATTGGAATTGAGATTGAACATTCTGTTGCTCATGTCCATACTCAAAATGGCTTGGCAGAGTCATTTATTAAACGACTTCAATTTATTGCTAAGCCATTGCTTATGAAGTCGAAACTCCCAACTTCTGCTTGGGGTCATGCCATATTGCATGCCGCAACATTAGTTCGCCTTAGGCCATCGGCCTATCATCAATACTCACCAATGCAAATAATTTCTGGTCGAGAACCCGATGTTTCTCACCTAAGAACTTTTGGTTGTGTAGTGCAAGTCCCAATCGCACCCCCACAACGTACCAAAATGGGTCCCCAACGAAGGCTTGGGATATATGTTGGATTTGATTCGCCTTCGATTATAAGGTACCTTGAACCGTTAACGGGCGATTTGTTTACTGCACGATTTGCAGATTGTCATTTTGATGAAATGACATTTCCAACATTAGGTGAGACAAATCTACATCCTGAAAAGCATAAGGAAATTTCTTGGAATGAAAAAGCTTTGTCACATTTTGATTCTCGAACTAATCAATGTGAACAAGAAGTTGAAAAGATAATTCATTTGCAAAAGATTGCAAATCAACTTCCTGATGCTTTTGTAGATACAAGAAAAGCGACACTATCTCACATACCCGCTGCAAATACTCCTGCTAGAATTGATGTCCCTGAAGGACAAACAATAGTGGCAGCAAATGAATCTAAAGTTCGTCAAAAACGTGGTCGACCAGTTGGTTCTAAAGACTCTGTGCCTAGAAAAAGAAAGAGGCAAGAGATGAATCCAACAATGACAAAAATAGATCAAATGACTGAAAGTAATGTAGTTCCTGAAGAACTACAAGCGTTCGAAAATCATGAGATCTCAATAAATTATTTATCTTCGAACGAAATATTGGAGAGAGAAAATATCGTTGTGGATGATATATTCGCCTTCTGTATAGCTCTTGATATTTTAAATGAGGATCCTGAACCACGATCTGTTAAAGATTGTCAAAATAGAGATGATTGGCCAAGGTGGAAAGAAGCTATACAAGGTGAATTAAATTCCTTAGAGAAAAGGAAAACATTTGGACCTATAGTCCAAACCCCGGAAAATGTTATCCCTGTTGGATACAAATGGGTTTTTGTCAGAAAAAGAAATGAGAAAAACAAAATTACGAGATATAGAGCCAGACTCGTAGCACAAGGTTTTTCTCAAAGACCGGGGATTGATTATGAAGAAACATACTCTCCAGTAATGGATGCAATTACTTCCAAATTTTTGATAAGTCTGGCTGTGTCACAAAAACTTGATATGCGTCTTATGGATGTAGTGACGGCATATCTATATGGCTCATTAGATGCTGCCATATACATGAAAATCCCTGAAGGATTTACTATGCCTAAAGCACATAAGACAAAACCCAAAAGCATGTTTTCAATTAAACTGCAAAGGTCGTTGTATGGGCTAAAACAGTCTGGACTAATGTGGTATAACAGACTCAGCGAGTATCTTTCGAAAGAAGGATACAAGAATGATGATATTTGCCCTTGTGTTTTCATAAAGAAAACTGGCCATGGATTTGCAATTGTAGTAGTTTATGTTGATGACTTGAATTTAATTGGGACTCCTGAAGAGCTCAATAAAACTGCTAAATATTTGAAGAATGAATTTGAGATGAAGGATTTAGGAAAGACAAAATTTGTCTTGGTTTGCAAATTGAACATGTCCCTGAAGGACTGTTTATCCATCAATCTTCATATACAGAAAAAGTGTTATAGCGTTTTTACATGGATAAAGCACATCCATTAGCATCACCGATGGTTGTTAGAAGCCTCGATGTAAATAAAGATCCATTTCGACCTATCGAAGATGGAGTTCAGATACTTGGTCTTGAAGTACCATATCTTAGTGCTATTGGAGCATTAACTTATCTGGCTAACTACACTAGGCCAGATATAGCTTTTTCTGTAAATCTCCTTGCAAGATATAGCTCTTCACCTACTTTAAGACATTGGAATGGTGTTAAGCACATTCTACGATATCTAAAAGGTACGGTTGACCTTGGTTTATACTATTCAAAAAAAATTGAATGTTCTCTAGTAGGGTATGCAGATGCAGGTTATTTATCGGATCCACATAAAGCTAAGTCACAAACTGGCTATGTATTTACATGTGGAGGAGCTGCTATATCTTGGAAGTCCGTAAAGCAAACTTTAACTGCAACATCTTCAAATCATTATGAGATCATTGCAATCCATGAAGCAAGTCGAGAATGTGTTTGGTTGAGGAACATGACAGGTTATATCCAAGAGTCGTGCGGATTAGTTTCATCGAAGGACACTCCGACGGTGTTGTATGAAGACAATGCCGCATGTATCTCGCAACTCAAAGGAGGATTTATCAAAGGCGATAGGACAAAGCATATATCCCCAAAGCTTTTCTACACACATGATCTCCAAAAGAGTGGCGACATCAACATTCAACAAATTCGCTCAAGTGATAATCTTGCGGATTTATTTACAAAGGCATTGCCGACATCAACATTCAGACAGTTGGTACACAAGATCGGCATGCGTCGACTCAAGGATCTACAGTGATTAATCCCAGGGGGAGCAACTGTACTCTTTTTCCTTCGACCAGGTTTTGTCCCACTGGGTTTTCCTGGCAAGGTTTTAATGAGACAACATATTTTGTTAGGGATGAGGGGGAGTATTGTAAATATATCTTAGAAGATATATTTCATATCTTGGAGATATACTCCATATTTAATTGATAGTCATCCATAACTCTAACCCTAGCTCATGTACTATTATAAATAGAGGCATTCAGTCCTCATAATAAATATCCCGGAGAATACTTCTCTACGTATTCTCTTCTCTTTACTTTATTTCTCTCTAATTTATAACAGTTATGGATATATTAGTATTTTTTTAATTAATTTTATTATGATATAGAAATCGGGGGCTTTAAGGAGAAAAAAGGGGGCTGTGTTTAGAATTACCCTTTGTTTTATCTTTTGAAGAAACAATTTAATGTTGCCTTATTGTGTGAGTTGGCACTCAAAATTGAGAAAGATTTTGTGTATTTATTACTCCCTCCGGCTCAAGATTCGTGAGACCTTTCTTTTTGGCATTTTCGGCACGCATTTCCACGCTTCTCGTTGATGAGTTTTAAAATGAATTTTTCAGGTGTTTTTCTTTTTACGGGATACTACGAGTGTCATAGTATCCCGTGAAAAGAAAAATACCTCACAAATTCATTTTAAAACTCATCAACGAGAAGCGTGGAAATGCGTGCCGAAAATGTCAAAAAGAAAGGTCTCACGAATCTTGAGCCGGAGGGAGTACAACTTTATAAGTACAATTTATTGGTCGATCAACTACCACACTGCCACTGGGACTCTTCAACCACCGACTCTACTCACAGAGAGTAACAGTTTCCTGTGGAGATTGCAAAAAATGGCGGATAAGAACAACACTATGCAGCTTTTCTGCATTGGGACAGCTGACACCAAGCTTGAAGATATCCGATTCCTCGCTAACTCCATTCGACACAATCTCCACCTTGTCTCCGCTAATTCTTCCTCAAAGGTTGTATATTATACTCTTTCAATCCATTTCCTTTATCGGTTTGAATTTCTAATACGGTATATTGAACTTGATCGATTGTTGCAATTTTATTTCGAAGTGTACCAGTAATTGCTTTGTTAATTTGTTCATTGTGGGTGGATATCGATTTCTCAAACTGATCTGATCTTGTGGGTGTACAGCTGGTGGTGACAGTGGTGGATGTTTCCGCTGGTCAGAAAAATGTCGAGAGTTGTGACGATTTCAATTTTGTGTCGAGGAGAGAAATCCTCTCTTTCTGCGCTGAAGGCTATCAGCTTCCCGATGATAGAGGCAAAGCTATTGCCGCCATGAATAAGGCTCTTCAAGCTTTCCTCATTAGGTCTCATGGTGATGGAGTTCTTGCTGGAGTTATCGGGCTCGGAGGGAGTGGAGGGACGTCGTTGTTATCTTCGGCCTTCAGATCACTTCCCCTCGGAATTCCGAAGCTGATTGTCTCAACTGTGGCCAGTGGTCAGACTGAACCTTATGTGGGAACATCAGATTTGGTGTTGTTTCCATCTGTGGTTGATATTTGTGGCATTAATAGTGTGAGTAGAGTTGTATTGTACAATGCTGCTGCTGCATTTTCTGGAATGGTGGTTGGAAATCTAGATTCAAAATCATCTGCTGCCACTACTGCTACTACGAAGGGCACGGTTGGTCTAACGATGTTTGGGGTTACGACTCCGTGTGTTAATGCTGTCAAAGATAGGTTGGCTCAAGAAGGGTATGAGACCTTAGTCTTCCATGCTACTGGCGTTGGAGGGAGAGCTATGGAGGATCTTGTTAGAGGAGGATTTATACAGGTGTTTTCTCCTCATTCAGTGCTTTCATTTTTGCGTCTAAGTTCATTTTTCACTAAATTGCATATGTAGTTGATGCAGGCTTTAGACTTTGTACCCTTTGCATATTTCAAGTAAATGGCGTACAATAACTGAAACTATTGTAACACTTGTAAAATGATAATGTATAATGGCTACGATTTGTAGATGGAATACTGATAGTTTATGGATTTATTACATTGTTTCTTTGTCGTGTGATGTGTCAATTGGTATAGTTATCTATCTGTAACTTCAAATAAGTTCGACAGTATTTGTAGCAGTAAAACTTTCTTGACTGCATAATCATATCAGTATTCAATCCTATTGATTGGTTATCCATTTTTCTAAGTCTGGTATTTGCTTCTTCCTGTCACCTAGGGTGTTTTTGATATTACAACATCTGAGGTAGCTGATTACGTAGTTGGAGGAGTCATGGCATGTGATGCCTCTCGCTTTGATGCCATACTAGAGAAGAGAATACCTTTTGTTCTCAGTACCGGAGCATTGGATATGGTGAACTTTGGACCCAAAGACACCGTACCTTCTAAGTTTCAGGAAAGAAAGTTGCATGTGCACAATGATCAGGTGATAGTTTTCCCTCGCCCTGTTTGTCTTGTTACCTTTTAAACCTATTAAATTTTGCAAATTTCAATGATTTATTTAAAAGTAATATTCTCTTAAACATTGTTTCTAAAGCATCGCCATTTGATATATTTGGGATCATGGATGTAGGGAAAATAATATTATAGTACCTTCCTTGTCACTTTGAAAACCAGTTCTTTCATGAAACCAAATATTGTTGATACTCATAGTGGGTGTTTACCTCTTCCTCAGGTCACCGTGATGCGAACAACAGTGGAGGAAAACAGGAAATTCGCTGCATTTATCGCAGAAAAGTTGAACAAGTCATCATCTAAAGTTTGTGTTTGCCTGCCAAAGATGGGTGTGTCTGCATTGGATGCACCAGGCATGGCCTTCTATGATCCTGATGCTAGTGGTGCACTTTTAGAGGAAATGCAGAGGCTAATTGAAACAAATGAATGTCGTCAGGTTCTATCACTGCATTTCGTGCAATGTCTTTATATGATGGTCAATATTTTATCTTCGTGGCAATCTTTCACTGTATTTGAGGCTAACTTCTGTTTGTTAACAGGTTAAGGTTTTGCCACATCATATTAATGACCCCGAGTTTGCAAATGCTCTAGTGGACTCATTCTTGAAGATCTCTACGAATTATGAGGATATTAGTAGTCCTCTTACTCCTGAATCTAGTGAAGGAGCTCAAAGCAAAACTTCCTCCGGTGCAATAAGTTCTCAGAATATCGTGCCCATTTCATATAGCTTGAGCAACTTTCCTGATGCTAAACCAGGTTGTTGCCCTCCTCCCCTTTTCATGCCTGAATTCATAATTATTTTTTTTTGAATTTCATTCTTCTACTTTTGATTGATATTCAAAATTTCTGTTTATTGGATCAGAAACACTGGAACAAACAAAAAGAATACTCCAAAAGTTAAAATATCAAATACAAGAGGGCAAACCCATCATTGGTGCTGGTGCTGGGACAGGCATTTCAGCCAAGTTTGAGGAAGCTGGTGGAGTCGATATGGTTGTTGTGTACAACTCGGGGCGTTTTAGGATGGCAGGAAGAGGGTCACTGGCAGGGTTATTGCCATTTGCTGATGCAAATGCAATTGTACTTGAAATGGCCAATGAGGTGTTGCCTGTAAGTTTTTCGTTTACCTGTTAACTGTTGCTACATGATAAAGGGTATACAACCTTGTTCTTTCCTTAAAACATTTGTGTTTCACTGAACTTTCTGCTGAAATCATATGATAACAAGGGTTGTATTCATTCCAACTTTTTACTACCAGGCATGGAAGATAAAGCAGAGTTTGTCTTCCATCCATGTATATAACTAGCTACACCTTTTAGGTTGTGAAAGAAGTCCCAGTTCTTGCTGGAGTGTGTGCAACTGATCCATTTCGGCGGATGGATTTCTTCCTGAAGCAATTGGAGTCTATTGGATTCGTAGGGGTGCAGAATTTTCCAACTGTAGGTCTATTTGATGGCAATTTCAGACAAAATCTTGAAGAAACCGGAATGGGATATAGGTAAGATAACGTTGTAGAGTCAACAAATATATTCCCTTCTATTCATAATTCCAGTTCCTTGTTATCTAAATATCACCACTGAAATTGCTTCCTTTGTTTCCCATAATCCAGTCAGGAGATTGAGATGATTGCAAAAGCTCATAAAATGGGCCTCTTAACAACCCCATATTCTTTTAACGAAGTAGAAGCAGCAGCAATGGCAGAAGCCGGTGCAGACATCATTGTGGCACATATGGGGCTCACAACGTCTGGTTCTATTGGTGCTAAAACAGCTCTCTCACTCGACCAAAGTGTAACTCTTGTACAAGCTATTGCAGACGCTGCTCACAGGATCAATCCTGAAGCTATTGTTCTTTGCCATGGAGGTAACATATTACAAAATTTGCAGCACTAGTAAAGCTTTCATCAGCTTTAAAAGTAGTGTTGTTACACATCTACATTTGCTTCATCGACATGTGTTGTTCATTTGATCTCTACGCAATTTTGTAGGCCCTATATCTGAACCGGGTGAAGCGGAATATGTGTTGAAGAGAACTAAAGGTGTTCATGGATTCTATGGGGCTTCGAGCTTGGAGAGGCTGCCAGTAGAACAAGCAATAACAGCTACGGTAAAGCAGTATAAAGCCATGTCTATTTCTTGAATGGTAACAGAGAAATGTAACTTACTGTGTACAATATACATGTGAATGAGTATAATTTTTTGGAAGGGTTCATATAAGAATTGTTTGATGGATTTACTGATCAAATCTAATTAGGGAAGCAGTTTCTTCAAGGTAATGGGGCATCCGCTTTGTAATCTTGGAATGTGGGATTTCCTCTCCAAACTAAGATCTTCATCATCAACCGTCCACCTGTATTGTATTCATAATATGCATGAGATTAATGAGAATTAATGATAATGTGACGTTATATATAGATATACTCCCTCCATCCCGTTCTACTCGACTCTCTTCTTGAATATATATGTGAATGTAAAATAATTGAAGCAGGTCTAGTAGAACGGGATGGAGGAGTATATAATGGGGTGTGGGCTTACGTGTATCGAGTAGTGAGTCGATGGAAAAACACCAACATGGTGACCTTGGCCATATTCATCCCCAGGCAAGTCCTGGGTCCTAATCCGAAAGGCATGTAGCTGTATGGCTTTGGCATTTCCTACATAACATTCCATACCATAACCATAATTAGTTAATTTGAGGATTGAGTTAGTTAATCTGAGTATTAT
The DNA here is from genome assembly GCA_001642375.2 of Mentha longifolia. Classification (NCBI taxonomy): domain Eukaryota; kingdom Viridiplantae; phylum Streptophyta; class Magnoliopsida; order Lamiales; family Lamiaceae; genus Mentha; species Mentha longifolia. The sequence continues at coordinate 33,083,188 of CM038115.1, forward strand.
TTAGAAAAAGGATTAATTAATAGTATCGTTTACATCGAATCTGGAGGGGTCGAAGGTGGTGGGGTCCTTGTATATTGCTGGATCATAGTGTATGTAGGATGCATCCACGTTCACCTTCCACCCTTTCTTTATCTCGTACCCTGCAAACATTACTTTTTTTTTTACTTTATTAGGAATTTCCTTCCACAACATATACGGCATTACTACTATATTATACTGCTGCATGTAATTAAGGAAAGAAATCCAAAAATAACAAACTTGCCTTCAAGATTGCAGTCCTGTAGCACCTCTCGAGGATACCACATCAATATATTAGCCATCCTCAACGTCTCTTTCACTACCTTAGAAGCATACGACATCTTCATCAAATCTTCATACCTAAGAACTGCTCCATCACCATCATCATCATCATCTGCAGGCTTGTCTCCAAGTATACCTAACTGTTCCTCCTGCATGCAACCATATTAATTACTATTAAAAATCAATGTTATGTTATATAGTCCTTGAAAACACTACAAATTCAATAAGTCGATTAATCATACCCTTAGCTTCTGCAGAACAAGTGTATTCTGGGATAAGAACTTAATACACCACATAATGGCAGCTCCAGTTGTACCCTGCCCAGCAATCATCAACGTCAACAGATTATCCAGTATCTCCTCATCATCTTCTAACTTCTCTTCATCACTACACTCCTTCTTCAACAACCATCCCAGGAAATCATCTTCCCCGACTCCCCTCCCCTCGCGTCGCCCTCTAATTATCCCCCTAAATGTCTCCATCACTCTTGCTCGTGCCTTGATGCTTTTGTAGTATCTTGATCCAGGAATCCTCAGAGGCACCGACAACATGGAATCGGCAACAGTTGTTACATCTTTCTCCAGTTTCTCCAGCGTTGGACCATCCCTTATACTCATCAACACCTCACATATTCCATCAAATGCTGCCTTCATGCTGAACTCCAGCACTCTAAAGCTTCCTCCCTCTCTCTCTCTCCTCCTCAGCCTCTCCGACACCTCCCTGTCGAACTTGGGGACAAACTTGGACATGGAGTTTACGGAGAAAGGATCAGCCAGAATCTTCCTTAGCCTGGAATGAATCTCTCGAGGGGCGCACAGCAAACTCTTCTTCCCCACTGCATCCTCCATTGATTTCAAGTACCCTTTCTTGAACACCACAAAATCATTCGTGAAAACCGTCCTCGCTCCCTCCACGCTCGGTATGAACACGTGTACTGTTCCGAACAACCTCGTCCTGAACCACTTCCCATACCTAGAGTGGTTCGTGAGATATATATGTTTTCATTCGTAAAAAAACATAATTTCATATATAAAAATAAAAATACATAAATATATAGTATATATATAAATAAGCAGGTTCTCACGAATAACTACCAAGTACCTGGATCTTCTTTGTGTGACGAAATGGTAGCAGCCTTTGGTGCTGTTTGTGGCGGCGAGGAAAGAGAAGGTCTCCGTGAGGCCCAGTTTCCCAGGAATTACAGTAGCTGCTTCTTCTCTTGATCTTGTTCTAAAACATTTTAACACTATTGCAGTTATTGCAATCAACAAAACTGAACCCAAAAAGTAATTACTGTCGTCGCCGTTTATGAGGATTAACTTAACATGATGCTCGTAAAAAGATGAAATACTATGCATTGTCATCGATCTTTCTCTCACAAATTAAGTCAACAGAGAGCCATTTATAAATTGATCTATGTTCATAGTTAAAGAAAGATGCCTCTTAGTAGAAGACAGATATTCCACTACAACCTATATTTGTCTCATTATATTTCTTTTATGTTTTCTCTTCTAATTAGTCTTGATTGCTTACGTGACGGTTTCTACATCCTTCATTCCTATTTATCTAAAATCTTCAATAAATATGTATAAAATCATATTTTATTTTCCTAATCTACACACTAACCCTAATATTTTATTTTCCAAATATGATACTCCTTATTTATTTTCCTAATCTACATGTGTAATTATAATATTTTATTAGGCTAATTACATACTAATATATAGACAACACTATGGAAGTATGAGGACAGCTTTTATGTGTTGATTAGGCACAATAAGATTGGTGGATATAAATTCTCATAATTTTGCTTCTTTTTTTTATATCAATAGTTTAATCTAATTAATTCGCAATAAGAACTTTAATCCCACATCGATTTTTTATAAGAATTCAACGAATGAGTACCTATATAAATAGTTATATATCTTTCCAAGATTCATAATTTAATTTGCGGAGCCACAACATTTTTGTGGAGCCCTAAACAAAACATTAATGTTAGATATCTTTGTTTTTTGTTTTTAATTTAATTCATTAATTTACTTTAACATAATAAATATAATTAAAATAATAAATCTTATTTGGAGAAGAATAAATTCTAATTGATAATTAATAAACCCTAGGGGTTATTAATTGGGTTCATTATTCTTCAATTGGGGTATATTAATTCTCAATTAGATTTAGTTAAATATTAGTTAAACTAACCAAAAAAAAAGTAGGAGACGGTATTATTATACTATATCTTTTATCAATTAAGATATTAAAACAATTCAGTCCAATATAAAAATAATAATATCTAAATAAAAAAATACTAATATCCAATATAAATTGTTTATTTCTATTTTTATTTTGACATCCAATATAAAAATAATACTAATATCTAAATAAAAATTTCAAAACTTAAAATATGCTACCTCTGTGCACGAAAAATATGGATAGAAAGTCCGACACAATATTTATATTTGTAATCACTGAATAATAAGTGATTTTAGATTTGACATAAATTAGATAATAATAAAGTAAAATGATTACTACAGTGTATTTTGGTTGACTTTTCCATCAAAGCTTAACATCGAGTTTGTAGCTATTCCACATTAAGTACGTCCTTCATCCCGTTATATTAGCCTCATTTCTTGAATATATATAATGTATACAATAATAATTAAGACTAATATAATGGGATTGGGATAGGGCTGGATAAATGGTTCGGTTCGGGTAACCGAACCGAAAATAGGAGAAATTTGGGAACCGGAACCGAACCGAAAATGTAATTCGGGTACCCGGAACCGAACCAAAACTACTCGGTCCGGTTCTGGGTAACCTGAAAGAACCGAAATTATTCACTCATTTGTTTAATTTTAGGGTTGCAAATTGATTTGTGTAAATAAATTAGGAATTAAGGATTTTGTGAGATAAAATTTTAAAATTAACATTATTAATAAATAATACTATTATATTAGTATATTACATATTACATTTAAATATTTAATATTTTATATACTTAATTTTTATTTCGGTTCTTCGGGTAGAACGTTCTCAGTTAGAACCAATACCCGAAAAATACAAAATACTTTGGCCATAACCCTACTTCGATCTTTAGGTGGCCCATTGACCAAGAATTTTTTTAAATGTTATTAGCATGTATAGGCAATTAATCAAATTTATATTGTAAATACCAATTAGTACCTTCCTTAATAACCACGTAAAATCAAACAACTCATTCAATTTTTAGTCTATCCTATATCTTAATTTCGATCTTTAGGTGGTCCATTGACCATTTTATTTTTTGAAGTCTTTATTTGATTTTTAGGTAGGCCTATTGGCTATTTTTTTTTGAAATATTTTTAGTATATATCGATTTTTGTGGTTGTCAGATTATTTGTAACAAAAATGTAGTATTTATAATTATAGATACTTGACGATATATTAATACAAAATGAACATTGTTTCAAAACTTTCGGTTACTCAAGCAAAACCCTTCAGGCTATTTTCGAGTTTCAGTTAAAATATTTTGGCCCTAGCACAACTTAAATTTTGAGGTGACCCATTGGACAAGAAATTTTTAAAATTCTTTTAGTGTGTATCGACAATTTTTTAAAACAAATATATATATATATATATATATATATATATATATTGATATGTTGCACGTCTATGAGTGAGCGACTTGTGAGCGACCTCTTATTTGTTCGTTTCACGTAAGCCAATTAATATTGTCATAATTTTTCTGTCCATATAATCTCACTTTCCTTTTCTTTTACTTTTCTATATATTTTTGACAAAAACTTGTGTCAGCCGGAGGCACCGTGCGGCCGGGCCCAAAGTGTCAATCTTTAACATAATTATTTTACGAATAAAATGACAATTTTTAAAAGTGTCAATCTTTATACAGAAAAGTGTCAATCTATATGAATAAAAGTGTCATTGTTTTAGTCCGGCCGCACGGTGCCTCCGGCTGACCCAAGTGTGTCCTTTTTTGACTATATTTTTACTCTCTCTAGTAGAGGTTCTCGATCCTCTACGCCACTACACACAAATTATATATTAGTATGTTTTACTCACTCAATTAATTATAATTGGAATTATTTAGATAGGTTTATTAGTTTTAATTAGGGTTTATAATTTCTCAATTAAGATTTATAAATTAGGGGTATAATTTTTAAGATTTTCCAATTAGAGTTTTTTCTAATTAAGAATTAATTATTTTCAATTAGGGTATACTATTTTCTAACTAGGGCTTAATAATTTTCAATTAGGATTTTATCATTTTCCAACTAGGGTTTAATAATCCCCAATTAGGATTTATTATTTTCTAACTAGGGTTTAATAATTTCTATTTAGGGTTTATTAGTCCTCAATTAGAATTTATTATTTTTCAACTAGGATTTAATAAATTTCAATTAGATGTTATTTGTCATAAATTAAATTAATTCCCTTTCATCAATAAAGTTATAAAAAATAAATTGAAATGAGGGGCCAATATTAGAGAGAGAAAGAAAATATTAAAAAGAAGAAAAAAAAAACAAAAGAATATTAAAAAGAAAAGAAAAAACATAAGCAGTATTGAAGGGGGGGGTGGTTTGGGGAAATTGCGCTGGGAGAAGAAAGGGAGATATTTTCGAAGTAAGAGATTAGACGAATAAAAAATTGAAAGTAATTGCTGATTGCTTGCTGATGTGTATATACATGTGGGTGTCGCTCACAATTTCGCCTAGGAAAGTCTAGGCGCACATCAGTTATGTATATATACTAGAATTACGCCCGCGGTTTGCGCGGTCTTATATATGTTCCTGTCTTATTTACACGATTAAGGGTTAATTCGGGCACGATTATTTTAGAGAAGGTACAAAAGTGAATACAAAAATAAACACATATCTACGATATAATTTGAATTGTAAAATTTTAAATTCTTATAAATTTACTCGTTTGTTATTCGATTTTTATGTCAAATTAAAGATCAAAACACAATCCTTCCTTTAAATACATCCTCATCTATATATTTTATTGACTTCTGATGCTTTATGTTTAATAAATTTTGCACCAGATTTTGCTCTAAAATATGTAGTATAACACTCTTAACACTAATAAAATATTTTTTTAATATTTGTGTCTAAAAATTATGAGCCAAATAAAATGGGACGAAAAAAGTATAATATATTAATAAATATGAAGAATTAGCACCATTAAAATAGATGTGAGTGTGAGAGAGAGAAGATATTAGTAAAAAAAAAAAAGAAGCGCATGGCGGAATTCCTAAAAAGTGATGCAAATTAAATTCGACCATATAAACTTAATGATCCAAATTAATTTCCTCAAAAAAAAGATGATGCAAATAATTGAAATTTGAGATTTTCTATGATCGAATTTCGAGCCATTAATTATTATAGATGCATTGGACAGTGCAACAGTTCGTTATCTTAGTTAAAAGTTGTAAAATTTTAAAGTAAAGTAAAAAATAAACCAATTGGGAAGCTCAATTTAAAGAGAAAAGAAAAGAACAATTATATAGATGTTGCTCGATGTGCATGCGTTTTGGGCAGTTTACATGCATTTTAGGCGGGATAATTGGCAAATGGGCGGGAATTTTCCATGCATAAGTGATTCTACTTTAATATATATATATATATATAGATATATATTACACAAAATCAATTTTGAGGTGGCCGGTTGGCCAATAAGATTTTGAAATTTTCGATTCGAGGTCGATCAGGCTAAATTTTAAGTTAAAATATTTTGCCCATAATCTTACTTTGATTTTTAGGTGGCTCGTTGGCCAAGAAAATTTTAAAATAGTTTTACATATATATCGATTTCTATGGTTGTCATAGTTTTGTAACAAAAAATGTATTTACAATTAAAGACACTTGACGATAATGAGCGTTTCGAAACTTCGGTTAATCATGTAAACCCTTCATGCTATTTTCAAGTTTGAGTTAAAATATTTTAGACCTATCACAACTTCAATTTTGAAGTGGCTCGTTGGTCAAGAAGTTTTTTAAATTATTTTAGTATGTATCAATAACTACGTTTGTTAAATGTTTTATTTAAAAAAATTATATATTACACAAAATCGATTTTGAGGTGGCCCGTTGGCCAATAAGTTTTTTAAATTTTTGACTCGGGGATTGCGAAAATTTTGAAACAAAAAATATGTTTTTGATTGAAGAAAGTTGATAATACAATACAAAATGAGTATCATTTCAAAACTTTCGGTTAATCTAACAAACCCTTCGAGCTATTTTCGATTCAGGTTAATTAGGATAAATTATTTTTGGATGAAAATATTTTGAGTAAAATCATACTGTTATTTCATTGTTTTATACTTTTATTTATGAAATATACTATAAAGTGATACCCGTCGAATTTCGATGGGATACAAACTAGTTTTTCATGATAAGGCCGCATCCGTTCGGTTTATTAGGTCCATTTCGTATAGTAGGCCATATTCAGCCCATCTCATTAACTGTAATTTCCTAACCAATAGTATTATGTTTGTATGTATTTAAAAGGCTCTCAAAAATAAAATAAAATATTATAATCTGAACTTTGTCGGCGTGGAGTCTACTTTCCTTGGTTGTTACGTTGGAAAAAATTCCTCTCTAACCACTAAACAGAATAAAATTAAAGTCTTCCACCACTAACGACTTACGATCCAAAATGCACGGTCATTTTATTATCCTAATTTTAGAATAAGATGCTGAAAATAAGATGAACTATTAATAATGAGAATACAAGGAGGAGCAATTGATGAATGAAGTGGGTCAATTTCTTTATTTTTTATTTGTTTTTCAGACTTGCATCCCAAACAAAATTTCCAAGAAACTTCTGAGAAATTAAGGATGACATGTAATAGTTGTAAAGTGAAAGTCCACAAGTTTGACCATTCTAAGCTTGAAGACGTCGTTGCTCGACTACGTACTTAAAGACGATCATTTATCTCTTTATAAATGAGACGGGACAGAATACTTGCTTATAGTATGAAGGTGGCCAAACGTTGTCTCTCCGTAGAAGTCAACACTATTTTCTTCCTAAATTTTGTTTTAAAAAAATTTAACCTTTCATTTAGTGTTGAAAATCTGCTCCCACTCCCTCGTCATCTCGTATATATAACGCCAAATACTTCTCAAGAAAGATTGAAAAAAGGAAAAAAACTACAAATAGTTTGAAAAACCCATCGCCACAATCGCCATCTCCATATCCAAAAAATGTCGGCTTCAGAATCCAACCTCGCCACCGCCAAGACCATCCTCTCCGCCGTGGGGTCCTTCGCCGCCACCGCGGTGGTGGTGCGCGGCGTCGCCCAGGAGTTCATCCCACCCGAATTCTACGACTACATCTTCTCCGGCATCCGCACCTTCTTCAGCAGCTTCTCCAACCAGCTAACAATGGTGGTCGACGAGTTCGAAGGCCTCGACAGCAACCAAATCTACGAGGCCGCCGAGGCCTACCTCGGCCCGAAAGTCAGCACGAACACCCGCCGCCTCAAGATCAGCCAGCCCGAAAAGGAGAAGCACTTCAACATCACCATGGAGCGCGGCGAGGAGATCGTCGACGTCTTCAACGGCCACAAATTCAAGTGGGTCTGGATCTGCAGAAAAGTCGAGAGCAACACCAATTTCTACAACCCTAGGGACATGAACTCCACATTGAGAGCCGAGGTGAGATCCTTCGAGCTCACCTTCCACTACAAGAACAGAGCTATGGTCATCGATTCCTACCTCCCTCACATCGCAAATGAGGCCAGAATCATGAAACAAGAGAAGAAGACGATCAAGATCTTCATGCTGGACCCCGACAACATGTACAGCATCAACGATATGTGGAAACCGGTAACCCTCGACCACCCGGCAACTTTCGAAACTCTGGCCATGGATTCCGACCAGAAAGCTTTGATCTTGAAGGATGTTGATAGGTTTCTGAGGAGGAGAGAGTATTATAGGAAAGTGGGGAAGGCGTGGAAGAGAGGCTACTTGCTGTATGGCCCACCGGGAACTGGGAAATCGAGCTTGATTGCAGCAATGGCTAATTATTTGAAGTTCGATGTGTACGATTTGGAGCTGACGGAGCTGAGGAGGAACTCCGATCTGCGGCGGCTGCTTCTTGCGACGGCGAATAAGTCGATTCTGGTGGTGGAGGACATCGATTGCACCATTGATTTGCAGGATAAGCTTGCAAACAGAGAGGCTTCTCCCCCGGGATTCCACCACAACGAAGAAACGAATCAGGTTACAAATTTCGAAATTCTCATACTTCCTCCGTTCTCACGAAGATGAGGCGTTTGTTTTGTTGAACATATGTGAGGTATAAAATAATAAAATGCTCGCCCGCACGAAGGAAGTATTGGAAGTATTATATAATGTCTCTGTTTCATTTAATATGATAAACTGCTAGTAGTTATTATTATGAATATATGATGTGTGTGTGTGAACACATTAAGAAAGTATGGATATATAGTTTTTGTTTATTTGAAGTGAGGAAAGAAAGAATTTGACAAGAACAAAAGAGCAAAAAGAATGAAATAGGATTTGAAAATGTAGACTTTTACCAAAGGCCACTAATTGTTTTTACCTTTTGCTTTATTCTTTTCAACTTTTAGTAGTAAAGAAAACAATCAAGTACAGATAACTGAATGAACCAACCCTTTGCACAAATCAAGAATCTGATGCTACCATTTTCTGTTGCTACATATTATTCCTGGTTTTAATTTATTCATTTTCTCAAATCAACAAAGTAACTTAAGCTTGAAATTTTTATGTTACTATGAAATAATAGGTGACTCTTTCTGGGCTGCTAAACATGGTGGATGGATTATGGTCGAGCTGCGGAGACGAAAGGATCATAATCTTCACGACGAATCACATGGAGAAGCTGGATCCGGCATTGCTCCGACCAGGCAGAATGGATGTGCACATCAACATGTCTTACTGCACTCCTTGTGGATTCAGGCTTCTAGCTTCTAACTACCTTGAAATTAAGGATCACCCCATGTTCGAAAAAATCGAGGATTTGTTGAAGAATGCAAAAGCTACGCCAGCTGAAGTAGCAGAGCAGCTGCTCAAGGATGATGATGCCGATGATTCTCTGCAAGGCTTGATTGATTTTCTGCAAAAGAAATTGAGAGAGAATGAGGAGGCTGAAGTCGAAAAGGCGAAAGTTGCAGCAGAATCAGCTCAGAAGGAAAATGCTGCAGCAGAATCAGCTAAGAAGGAAAATGCCGAGGAGAAGAAAGAAGAATGACAACTTTAACTAATCTACTACCACAGAGAAATGTTTTCTGGGAAAATAGAGTAATGAGCTTTTGTTACTGGAAATAATATATACTACTATATGATAGAAATGCTTTCACTTTGGGCTTTTAGAGTCACATAAGTTACAAAAAAAAATAAAAAGGGGGTAAATAGGGTAAATAGTCACTTCTCTAATACTCCCTCCATTTTATTTAAAATGACACATTTCTTTGTGGCTTTTGCTGACACGTTTTTACACGCTTCTTGATGATGAGTTTTAAAATGGATTTTCGAAGAATTATTTTTTTTACGGGATACTACGACCGTAAAAAAATAATTCTTTAAAAATTCATTTTAAAACCCATCATCAAGAAGCATGGAAAAACGTGCCAGAAAAGCCACTATTGAAATGTGTCATTTTATATGAAATGAAGAGAGTATAATACTACTCCTTAATACCAAGCAAGCCATAACGGTGGAAACGGTGGTAGTAAAATTTAACTTGGGATCCTCTATCTTTTTCTTTGTCTCGACTGTGTCTTAAATCTCAATTTATATTAAATTTATTTACTTTTCTTCAATAATTTTAATTTATAATGATTTAGTTTAATTTTATAATTATTTTCTAGGATTCACTAATTCAATTAGGATTTCTAATTGATCTTTAGCATTTAATTTTATTTTTATTAATTATATTAGAGTTGTTGATAAATTAAAAAACATGGTATATAATTATTAAAAAAAACCATATTTTGTACATAAATGTATATTATGCTTTTAGTAATGTTTTTTTTTATTTTTAAATAAATAATATAAAATTAATAGTTATTAAAACTTTGGACATAATTGAGACACAAAATTGGGACAAAGGATATCATCCCCTAAAATTTGGTTAATTCAAAAAAAAATCTTGTGCTTAATGGTTTTTTTATTTACTAGTAAATTTAATTTTAGGGGTATTTTTGTAGTAGTAAAGTGAAAGTTCATGTAAGAAAAAGTCAACCAACTTTGACTAATCTAAGCTCTCCATCTTCCTTCAACACGTCGTTGGTCATCTACATCTAGATCATCTACATCTAGAAAGGAATATTATTCCGAAATCAACTTATTCCGACGTGTCAACGAATATTAGTTTTTTTTTTCTTTAGGATTAAAATGTAGTCAAATAACTTTAATATGTTACTTACCTTAGCAGACTTAGCAGTTAGGTTTCTTAAATTAGTTAATTTATTTTATGCATTTAGTATTTTAGTATTTACTTCAATTTCTAGTCGGGGTAACGAAATACTTTTCGTGCAATTTTTTTTTGAAAATTTCAAACTTTCATTAAATTCCAAAGGCTTGCAGGAAAAGGAAAATATTACTATAAAATACTTTGAAAAACCCATAAATCTTCATTCCGCCACAACTTGAGTTCAAAAACAATCGCCATCTCCATTTCCAAAAATGTCCGCTTCAGAATCCAACCTCGCCACCGCCAAGGCCATCCTCTCCGCCGTGGGCTCCTTGGCCGCCACCGTGGTGGTGGCACGCGGCGTCGCCCAGGAGTTCCTCCCCGCAGAATTCCAAGACTTGGTCCTCTCCTTCATCGGCGGCTTCTTCCGCCGCTTCTCCAGCCAGCTAACAATGGTGATCGACGAGTTCGAAGGCCTCAACAGCAACCAAATCTACGAGGCCGCCGAGTCCTACCTGGGCCCGAAAGTCAGCCCGAACACCCGCCGCTTCAAGATCAGCCAACCGGAGAAGGAGAAGCACCTCAACATCACCATGGAGCGCGGCGAGGGATCGTCGACGTCTTCAACGGCCACAAATTCAAGTGGGTCTGGATCTGCAAAAGAATGGAAACCAGTAGAAATTTCTACAACCCTAGGGATATGAACTCGACGATGAGATCCGAGGTGAGATCCTTCGAGCTCACCTTCCACAGGAACAACAGAGCAATGGCGATCGATTCCTACCTCCCCCACATCGCAAACCAAGCCAAAATCATGAAACTAGAGAAGAAGACGATCAAGATCTTCACGGTGGACTACGATAACGTGTGGAAACCAGTAACCCTCGATCACCCAGCTACGTTCGAAACTCTAGCCATGGATTCCGACGAAAAAGATTTAATCTTGAAGGATGTTGATAGGTTTCTGAGGAGGAGAGAGTATTACAGGAAAGTGGGGAAGGCGTGGAAGAGAGGCTACTTGCTGTACGGCCCACCGGGAACTGGGAAATCGAGCTTGATTGCAGCAATGGCTAATTATCTGAAGTTCGATGTGTACGATTTGGAGCTGACGGAGCTGAGGAGGAACTCCGATCTGCGGCGGCTGCTGCTGGCGACGGCGAACAAATCAATTCTAGTGGTGGAGGACATCGATTCCACCATCGATATGCAGGATAAGCTTGCAAACAGAGAGTCTTCTTCTTCTTCTTCTTCTTCTTCTTCTTCCACAAGAGTCCACCACAACGAAGACAGCAATCAGGTGACTCTTTCTGGGCTGCTAAACATGGTGGATGGGTTATGGTCGAGCATTGGAGATGAAAGGATCATAATATTCACGACAAATCACATGGAGAAGCTGGATCCGGCATTGCTCCGACCGGGAAGAATGGATGTGCACATCAACATGTCTTACTGCACTCCTTGTGGATTCAGGCTTCTAGCTTCAAACTACCTTGAGATTAAGGATCACCCCATGTTCGAAGAAATCGAGGATTTGCTGAAGAATGGGAAAGCTACGCCGGCTGAAGTAGCAGAGCAGCTGCTCAAGGATGATGATGCCGATGATTCTCTGCAAGGCTTGATTGATTCTCTGCACAAGAAATTGAGAGAGAATGAGGAGGCTGAAGTCGAAAAGGCGAAAGCTGTAGCAGAATCAGCTCCGAAGGAAAATGCTGCAGCAGAATCAGCTAAGAAGGAAAAGGAGACGAATGAAAATGCGGAGGAGAAGAAGGAAGAATCACAACTTTAACTAATCTACTACTAAAGAGAAATGTTTTCTGGGAAAATAGAGCAATGAGCTTTGTTACTGGAAATATATATACTACTACTAATATAAATGCTTTTACTATGAGCATTTAGAATCTCATAAACTAAAAAAGAAAATTATGGGTAAATACTAAATGGGGATAAATAGTCAGTTCTCTAATAATAAAAGGTTGATCTTATCTTAGCCACTATCTTAAAAAGTATATAATAATAGTCATTTGTGTTGTAAATAGATAAAATTATCCCTCATGAAGAAACTTGTGTCAATCACACTATCACGCAAAACAATGCGTTATCTCATGATCTCGCATGGCTGTGTGATAGTGTAAAAAAGCATTATAACGTAGATTTCGTGCAATCATATGAATGTGTTGTGTTTGACTGGAAAAATAAAAAATAATAAAATAATAAATATATATATATATATATGTATAATATTAAAGTTGGGATCAAAATAGAATCATGGGCTTTGTAATGGAAACTAATTATAATGGAATTCCTTTTGCTATGGGCTTTCAAAATCTATAGAGTTGGTTTGAGGCCCATATTAAAAATTTGGATCGTGCCCAGCCCGGATTTGATACCTCTTACGTCGAGGGGTTTAATCGGTATTTTCCTTATTGTACGGAAAATCATTAGTGTATTATCTATTTTTAAAATAATAAAACAACTTTTTCAGTATTAAAACTTTAGGCAAATGCTACTGAAAAAACCTCGTAATCGCTGGTCCTAATCCCATGATTAAGAGGCATGGTCACATCTCGAACATAGCGCAAAGAGGGCAATATTAAAAGAATAATAGACACCTAACTTATTAGTTTCACGCAATTAAGATAGAAGTGTTTTCTTCCATGTGAAAAGTCCCCTCAGAAATCCAATCCAATCCAATCAAAATATCCTATTCTTCTTTGAAATCCAATCCAATCCAATCCAATCAAATATCCTATTCTCTTTAAAGACAAAAAAGAAGAGTTCATTTTTTCTTGCAAACTTTCTCCCTTTTAGTTTAAACCAACAATTTACTCGTATATTATAATTGAAATTAAAAATAAAAAATAAAAAAGAATCATAGATTGCTGATTCTCCTGACCTCCTCCATTTGCACAAAAATATGCTAAAATCCAAAATCCAATTTGGACCACCTCCCTGATTGCAAACCCAATGTTTATTTAGGTATCTTAGGACAAGTGTCACCCCCACATTGCAGATCCTCACTTGCTCAAAACATCCAACGGCCCACAATCAACCAGCACACCCTAATAAGTCTAAAAGTAAAAATAAAAAAATAAAAAAAAAGATTTTTAATTTCTTTTGAAAAATAAAAATTAAAGGGTTCCTTGTACCATAGGGTTTTCTTGAAATATATATTGATTGGCATCAAAAGGGGAGGGGGGGATGGATTGCTGGGTGTATTTCCACATGTAAGATGTTAAAATAAGGAAACAAGGACAAAAGCTTACTCTTCTTCTTTTTTGAATTAAATTTCCCACTTTGGTATTTGCCCTTTCGCATTAATGGGCGATTCAATCCCCATTCAACACACATACTACTTGTGTGTTCCACAGTATGTTTCGTGTCCTATACTTATTGGCACTTCGAGTAATTGTAACAGAACTTTATTTTAATGCATGGGATACTAATAATGGTTTATAGGGGCATGTACAATGGAGAGCCCCTTTTGGGGCTCTATAAATTGCCACATGGACAAGAGCTCTAAAGTTACAATATTCCATAATGATAGGCTCTAATTTTAGAGCTCTAATACTATTTGTTGAGTCCCATTTTATCAAATTGAATTAATTTATTATTAATAAGTGTATATTTTATTATTATTTTTTTGTGATTAATTTCACTAGTGTTCATTTGAATTATTATTTTTTGCATGACTTATTTCTTTATAATTACTAAATAAATTTAATAATATATTTATTTATTATATTTGCATATGTAATTTATTTGAGAAAAATTAGATGGTATTCATAAACTTGAAATAACCATACAAAATACTACAATACTTGAATTAGGGAAAAAAAATACAAAAAAAAACCCACAACTTAACTGAATAATTGAAAAAAAAAAAAAAAGAATACAAGTAAAACAAATCAAATTATTCATTATCGGAATTTTATGGTGCATGTATCTTAAAATAAAAAAAAATAAAAAATAAAAAAAAGAAGAGAAAGACAATAAAATAGAACTCATAAAAAGTTGGTTGAATAGTCAAATGTTGCTGCTTCAATTGCCATTGTTGGCGCGTGCTTAATACTCAGCTTCTGATTGGTCTACATGTGAGTGTATTGCACGCGCTCGTTCCAAAATAATTTTAGAGCTCGGGCTCTTACAGGCGAGTCTGGGCTCAAAAATTTGGGCTCTCCAATGGTGTTTTTATTTAAGAGCCGGCTCTATACATTGCCATATGTACTAGAGTCTCACCATTGTAGTTGCCCTAAGTACGATAACAATCAGAAATGATCACCTAGCTATCATGGTTACACTTAATGTGTCAACGGCTGATATGTCAATGTCACGTCAATAATTTTTTTTTTTAGGGTTTATTTTTTTTAGTAGGGTTTAGTTTTTTATGGTAAATGTTATTTATATAATATTTTTCTTAAATAAAATATTGTCACTTCAGCTGTGGACATATTAAGTATGTCCATAGTGAGTAGGAGAGCATTACTCCGATAACAATTGAATTAATATGTTGTTGTCCTTTTAATATTATTATAATTATAATTAATGGTCGTGTCTTTGTTTTTTTTTTTTTTTTATCATATCATTATCTTCACCATTAACTCATACATACATGCACACGCAATTATCAAACCCCTTGCATTAAGACAAAGACTTGAATCAGTTCGGTCGTATAGTGTGGCCAAGTTTTGAAAGCAAAATAAATTACATGGTCCAATTAATCCACTTGGCCCACAACCCAAAATAAGAAGACCTTATAAAAACATTCAATATACCACAATTGTGAATCCGGGTTCATGCAAATGTCTCCCTTGCATTAAAACAAATACATGCATCAATCAAGATATATATATAATACGAAAACGGATCTGCATCCTACGTGGAATTATGTAGAATTTTCGTGATTAATTTTCTAAATTCTCGTGACTTTGGCTATATTAGGCAATAATTTAATCAATATAAATACTGTATAATAATATATCTCCATATATATGCATATTATGTAATATTTTCCTAAATTTTCATAAACATCATCAATCAATTAATATAAAAATATATATGTGATATTCATACAAGATATGCATCATTAAAAAGATATATATTTTTTAACTAAATAAGTATTATACATACCACGAGTTAAATTTATTCATCATTAAATTCATTTATCATTAAATTTATTCATCATTAATAATCTCATCAATCAATATTTTTTTATTTGACATAAAATGATTATTGTCGAAAAATGTTCATCATTAATCTATTACACATATAACAGGTGCATGGACATAACAAAAAATTGAACATGTTCGATTAGTCAAGAAATGCTACCCTCATTAATCTATGTTTTTTTTTATTATTATTGTGAAGAACGAGTGAGTTGGTATTCAAAATTTAATGGGCGGCTAGACATTTTCTCATTCGATATTTATATCAAACAACGACAGATTTATACCCAAAAAATATTATATCTCTGATCGGTAATCCAAACAACGTGCAGTTTCATATTCAAAATGAATATAACTATATGCAACCCAATAAATATTATCCCTCAAAATAGTTGACCCGTATCTCCAATGGATAATCCAAACAACGGGCGGCTTCATATTCAAAATGAACATAACTACTCGAATTGAGAAATGCAACCTAACAAATGTTATCGCTCAAAACCGTTAACCCAAACAACGGGCAACGTAGTTTTCAAAAAATATTACATTAAAAATGAATACAACTGCAAACAAATGTTACTCTCAAATGGTTGGACCAGATAACGGGCGGCTTGATATTCAAAATGTATATAAATACTCGAGAAATATTATATCTCCAATGGATAATCTAAACAACGGGCGACTTCATATTCAAAATGAATATAATTACCCGAATAAATATTACCATCAAATGGTTGAACCAAACAACGGGGGGCTTGATATTCAATATGAATACAATTACCCGATAAATATTATATCTTCGAAGGATAATCCAAACAACGGGTGACTTCAAGATAATCCAAACAACGGGGGCCTCGATATTCAATATGAATACAATTACCCAATAAATATTATATCTTCGATGGATAATCCAAACAACGGGTGGCTTCAGGATAATCTAAACAACGGACGGCTTCATATTCAAAATGAATATAGTCACTCGACTTGAGAAATACAACAGAACAAATGGTATCCATCAAAATAGTTGGCCCAAACAACGAGAGACTTTTGAAATAAATATAACAACTCAAAAAATATTACTTAAAAATGCATACAACTTTCGACAGATGTTAACTTCAAATGGTTGAACCAAACAACGGGCGGCTAGACATCAAACGAAAATGCCTGAAAAATAATATCACTATTAAATCTATTTTTCTATTACATGTATGACGAACATTTTGAAAAAATTAAATTTGAATAAATAGGACTACTCGAAAACTTTTATTAATTTAATTTTCTATTACCGTGAAATGGACGGCTTGATATTGTAAATATGTAATGCTAAGTGTGAAATATTGTCTCTCATTTACTTTTTTTTTCTTTTGATATAATTTCATATTAATATTTAAATGAACTTATGCTTCTTTATCAATCTAAAATAAATAATTGGATTATCTTATAAATTTTACTTTAAAATTACAATATAAAATTATCCTGTCGAATTTCGACGGGCGGTACACTAGTTTAACATGTTCTTATATACTCTCTCAGTCCACGATTTGTTTTTTTGGCAAAAAACAAAAACAAAAACAAAAACTTGGGCACATAATTTAATGTGTTTTGATGATATGTTATTAAATTAAAATGTTAAAATAAAAAAATTGTGGGCTCATCTTATATTTTTAATAGTATTAAAGTATTAACGTGATAAAGTAATTGTAGGGCCTATATCCCAAATTAGAAAATGACAACAAATGGTGGATATCCAGAAAAGGAAATTTCGGATGGAGTATCATTTTCTTCTTAATCATCTATTTATTGAAGGTTTAACTCTTTTTGTTACGTATGTGTCACATGATGATTTTAACATGATAATATGCAAACCATCATGTTACACTTCCATCATAAGTAGTATAACTTTCATGTATATCCAAAATTACTACTTTGTCTATTAATTAAGATATTATTGATTGTCTTCATTAATTTTATAATTCCATTTTTTTTTTTTTGCCGTATTTTAATCTCTTAAACTTTTACGATTTTAAATATTTTCAGGTTTTTTTTTTTTAAAAACAAAATTCCTTTTCTCGACTATTTGTTTTTGTTTTTTTTTTCATATTTATAGCATTTGTTCAAAAGATTTGCAGTTGGTCAAAATGCATAAAATCTGGAATGATATCCTCTATACCAATTATTGATACAAGTAAAAATACGATCTGAATCAGTTACGAGATACAAAAGAAACAGGCCCAAAAAGTTAGTGGATTTTTAGCATAAAGTTTTTGCAGATGGATCAACTTTGGAGTTAAAATTGCTTTTATTGGCAATGAACCAGCCCATAAGCCACATATGGTTTCGAAGCCTTTCGAGTCTAGTTTCATATGCAAGAAACGGAGAGTCATTTCGAGTTTTCTAGAAGAAGTTATGGCTTTTTAACTAGAAGGTGGCAGAATTAGGCGAGAATAAACTAGAACAAGTCTTTTCATGTTCTTCACATTAAATTATGAATCTAGAAAGATGTTTTGTAGTTAATAAGGTTAGTGAAGAGTCTTGAAAATGTAGTATAAAGTAGTTTGGTGCCCGTCGAAATTCGACGGGAATCACATAGTTTTGTGAGTTTTAATTAAAAAAATTAAAATAATATTATGATTATTTTATATCAAAATCATTACTGTTGAAATTCATTTTAAATAATATTAGCATTGATTTGGGTTGAAAAAAATTCAATCGGGTCAACTCCTCACTTTTTACACATTTAAAATGTCACGACTCCCGTTATTCACAGCGATAAAAAAAATTAATAAAAGGTTCTCGATAGTCTTATTAATTCAAATTTTGAATGGCAAGACATCACTTATACATAAAACAAAAAAGCAGATTAAGGAGAGAAATTACTTATCAATTTAAGTGCTTTTTATTTTGAATATCAAGTGAATCATTAGTTCAATGTAATAGAAAAACAGGTTACGTCACACATGTTTGACTGTCAAGTCATATGTTGTTTATTCAAATAATAATATAGAAAAAATAAAATAGGCCGTCAAGAAGGATTAACATTTTTTGAAGAGTTATATTCGAGCCAACCGTTGCAAAAAATGATTCAAGATATAGTTAAAATAAGTACAACACTTTGACAAATGCTACCTTCAACGGAAATCACTTTATTTAACATATTGTTTAAGGAAGTAAAACATAAAAAATAGCATAGTTATTCATTTCAGAATAACAGTGTAGTATTTCAATTGATGTTATAGTTGTATTGTATTAGAAAATAAAATTGATCAATGAGGGATAATATTTTTCATTTACGGAGTAGTTTTATATGTTTTGAACGCCAATTTACCCGTTATTTACACTGATTGAGAAATAGGTTAATGAGGGATGCATTGTCTCGGGTAGAACTCATTCGAATTTTGGATGTCAAGCTGCTCATTATTCATAGTAATTGAAAATAGATTAATGAGTCTAACATTTTCTCAAGTACGTTTATTCATTTAAATTTTGAAGTGAAGTCGCCCGTTGTTGACAATAACTGAAAAATATGTTAATGAGGGCACAACTTTCTCGGATAGTCGTATCCATTCAATTTTATTTGTGAAGCCGCCCGTTATTCATAATAATTGAAGAATAATAGATTAATTGAGTATTCATATTCATTCTCTCAAAAATAAATTAATTAAAATGGTTAATATTTTTTGGATATTTGTACTATATTTGTATGTCAATTAATACGTTATTTATTGTAATAAAAAATTATGTCATGCAAGGAGGAGTATCATTATCGGATAGTTGTATCATGTCCCTTCGAAATTCATTTTGTTCATTTCTAGTCATTCTTAATTTCTTCCTGATTTCAAAATATACAAACTAAGAGTAGAATAAATTATTTCATCCGTCCCATAAAAGATGATGCATTTCATTTCTTAGATAGTTGTAATCGTTTTACATATCAAGTAGTGTATTAGTTTTGCTTATAATAGGATTATGATTCGTATCGTATATAAAATGTCAATAAAAAATACATATAATAAAAAATAAGTTAAGAATGAGTATCATTTTTTGGATAGTTGTACTCATATTAAATGTCGGGTCGCTTGATGTTTTGAGTCGATGCGCAGAAAGTTGTTGAGTTGGTCAAGGTTCAAACTTCAAACTCAATTAAACAATTATTTTGTTTTTCTAATGGAGTTAAATTGTCTCATTGAGGATTGACTATGAGATATATAACTCGTACAACTCTAAAACGAATGCATATTACATATCTTTCTATTATATTTTTTTGAACTTTTACTTAAAAATTATAACATTAAGTAGAATTTCGGTGGAATGAATTAGAAAGGATTTTATATTAATATTATCTTTTATTTTCTTTAACTTGATGGCCAAACGTTTACTTTTCAAAAGAAAAACATATGGCCTCAGAGGAAATAGGACATTTGGTTTTCTTTGTAATCAAGTTGTACATATAGTGAGATAGGTTTGCTGAAAGTCTACGGAGAATAAATGTGGGTCTTGAAAATTCATAATTATGAGGTGGTTGGAATTAAATATTCTTTTTTAATTAATTATAAAATCAAAATGTCATCTAGGATTGAGATCCTTAATCTAATTTTTTTTATTAATAAAATTCAATGTTAACATTTTTTTAATGAATTGTTCTAATATTATTACATTTTTTAATATATTTTACATGAAATTTGTGATAAAACGACGGGCATTAAATTAATTTATTTATAGAACGTTAGTTAACATTTTACATGTTCGTAAAATCATAAGGCCTATCGTTTGATTTGCTTTATTTGGATATGCATCTTTTATTTTATTAGATATGCAATATGAAATAATTAAAGATATAATTCAAATTAAAGATATATATATTAATTAGATTAAAGTATTGATTAATTGTCAAAATTATGAGAATTTAGCAAAATAATCAAGAAAAATCGTGGTTGATCGACCTTTATTTTGCTATTATATATATATAGATATGTGTAATGGGAGAGACATATTCACAACTTGAATAAGAAATACTTTCATAGTCTTTTGTCTCTTTAAGATGAAGGATTTCTTCTTGTTTCTCTCTTAGCCTTTCGGTGGATTCGTTAAGGTGACGAGTTCTTTCGGAGTGTTCTCTTGAGTTCCCTCCCTCTTCGCCAACTGCCCAGTATCAAGTGGTATCAGAGCCAAGGTTCGCAATGCCCCCACGTCGAAGGAACAATCTGGGTGCAGCCCTAAGGCATGAGCGCGATCACCGCGATATCGAGTTGGAGGAATTGAGGAGGCAAGTGTAGCAACTCCAGCAACGCCTCGAGCGTAGCGAACCTTTGGAACATGATGAGTCGCGTCATGGTTCAGAGGATGAGAATAAAACTGACGAGGACTACAATCCTTTTCATGGCAGTGGCGATTCAAGTAACGAGTCTTGTCCAAGATTCCGTGATCGAGCTCGTAGATTTCAACCAAGTTTCAATGCTTGAGTTGATATCCCCAAGTTTGAAGGAATGATGCAAGCCGAAGAGTTCGTTGATTGGTTGCACACCGTCGAAAGAATTTCCGAATATCATGACGTTCTGGAAGATCGTAAAGTAAAGCTTGTTGCTATCAAATTGACAAAGCATGTGTCAATTTGATGGGAACACCTCAAGAAGCAATGCAACCGCGAAGCCAAGGGTCGGATCTAAACTTGGGAAAAAATGAAGAGATGCTTAGGCGAAAGTTCTTACCCGAGAACTATCGTCAATATACATTTCTCAGATTCCACAACCTCAAGCAGAAGGAGAAAACTGTAGAAGAGTACACAACTGAATTTGAACATCTCATGATGAGATGTGAAGTCATGGAACCAGGGGAACAAACGATAGCCCGCTACCTCGGAGGATTGAGGTATGAAATTGCTAACATTGTTCAACTACAACCATATTGGACATACAACGATGTTTTCAAGCTCGCTCTCAAGGTGGAGAAACAAATCAATGAGGCGCCAAAGAGTAGCTTGCGTTCTTGGAACAAGGATGGATTTCACATCAAAGGATATACAACTATTTCGGAGCCCACTTCAAGCAAGCCGACCTCTTCGAAGCCACCAACAAAGAAGAATGATGCACCAAAATCAAATGCATCTAACAATTCCGAATCTTCCTCTCGGCAATGCTTTTAGTGCCATGGTTTTGGGCATATTGCATCCGATTGCCCAAATATAAAGATCGTCTCACTCGTTGAAGAAGACGAATCAATCAAAGAAGTTGATGAGACGAATGAAGTTGAGGGAGATGAACAAAATGTTGGAAAAGTAGAACTTGCCGGGCGTACAATACAATCGAAGATTACAAGTGAAATAAGAAAAAAAACTACGAACAAAGTGAAATTTGAAGTCGAGTCGAGGAAACCCTCTTTCCGCAAGACAAATTACGCCTCGGCTAGTGCTCGCGGATTTGGCGCTTCGTCCCCAAAGATAAAATGACTTCTCGTCTTCTTAGTAGCAGCACCACAAACTAAGAAGCTCCGGCGAACTGGAAATAAAAGGCGAAGGAACTGAGCTCAAAAACTGAATGCAGTAGAAGAGATGATGCAAAATGCTTTGAGTTGTGTGTCCTAGAATGGCCTGCAGAGCCTTCTATTTATAGGCTGCTCATTCAGTAGGGACATCAATGCCATAAAAGCATTAACAGCCACTAAGGTAGTGGGTTAGTGGTGGAGTGGAAGAGGCTGACTGTTCAGCTGAAGAGACACCTTCCAGAGTCTTCTTCCGGATGGGCCACGAATTGGGCTGGACGGGTAGGCCTCATCTCATTAGAATTGGGCTGGGCAATTGGGCTTCCACATGGCCCAAAATACTATATATTTTGTGGTCCAAAAAATATAGTACACAAGACCCCAAGCCCAAGCCCAAGCCAAAGGCCCAAAGGACCACCCAAAGGACCAATTGCCAAGATCCAAGTCCACGGCCACGAAACCCGAACCCGAGCCCGAGCCCGAGCCGGAGCCGTCCGTGCCGTCCGGCACGGACGGCGGGGCCGGATCGAGTGTGTGCTCACGCGAGAGCCCAACCACACACTTATCCACTTACTTGGCCCACTTGTTATTAAGCCCACATGTTTAAACACTTTTAAACAGCACACCACATTAATATTTAATCAATGTGGTATAACTTACACTTCATTAACTAATGAAGTAACTCTCCACCAAACTTTGAACATTTATATCTCACTCACCGGAAATCGGTTTTGAGCCTATAAATATACCACGCTCATCTATTCCGCGAGTAGAACAATAATCTAATATTTAATTTATGTAATAAATTAAATATTTGTTATTATTTATTTGGCAAAAAAAAACCAAATTTCCAACAATCCCCCACATGAGTGAGATAGCCATATGTAAATGTATGCAAATGCAAGAGCTCAGTCCTTACGAGGTATAAAAGTATTAGGATAGGTAGTTTGTGGCTTTGAACCTTCCATAGTCAACACCATCGAGTACACAGGCGGCATAGTAGCTCAATGCTTTGAACTATCCCTCCATGGCGTGCACCGAGACAACGATGTTAACGCTTATACACCTCAACCTCATCCGTTCTCACGTTTTGTGTCCATTTCGGCCTTGAACACCCCTTTGGATTCATAAGTGTATCTAACGAAGCGGCCTCACTTCACACTTACATAGGTGATTCTTTACCGAGTATCTTGCCATACTCAACCTCCTCGAAGTATTTAGGAATCATTAAAAGTCATAGACTTAACCTCACCACTAGGCAAGCTTTCAGCACTCAAACGCTTTCTAAGGAATAGATAAATGTGAGTGTTTTCACACGAACTTTCATAGCTTAGTTTTCCCTTTGAACTAAGTTCTTGGGATTTCCAATCATCATGGTTGGGTTACCACTATGATAGTTCTTAATTTGTGGATTTTACTCCCATTCCCTCTAGCAACTTATTCATTTGATCACGGTTTAACCCTTTGGTAGTGGATCCGCTAGATTATCCAACGACTTTACATAGTCGACTGAGATAATCCCAGTTGTGATCAAATGTCTCACGGTATTATGTCGTCGACGAATATGTCGAGACTTACCATTATACAAACCACTTTTTGCCCTACCAATAGCCGCTTGGCTATCACAGTGAATCATCACCGGAGGCAATGGTTTCTCCCAACATGGTATGTCCTCAAGAAAGTTTCTTAGCCATTCGGCTTGTTCACCAGCTATATCTAAAGCTATGAATTCGGACTCCATGGTGGATCGGGCTATACACGTCTGTTTTGTGGATCTCCACGTAACAGCTCCACCCCCAATAGTAAACACATACCCACTTGTAGAAAGTGAATCTTTCGTGTCCGAAATCCAATTCGCATCACAGTACCCTTCAAGTACCGGGGGGTATCTCAAAAAATGTAGCCCATGACTTTGAGTATACTTCAAGTATCTCAAAACTCGTACAAGAGCTCTCCAATGCTCTTTGCTTGGATTGCTCGTGTAACGACTCAATTTGTTAACGGCACATGCTATGTCGGGTCTAGTGCAATTTGTAAGATACATTAAACACCCTATGACACGAGCATAGTCTTCTTGAGCAACCGACTCACCTCGATTCTTGCTCAAATGAACATTAAGTTCAATAGGAGTTTTAGCGGACACGCTATCAAAAGCGTTAAACTTCTTGAGCACTTTCTCAACATAGTGAGATTGTGACAAGACAATCCCATCGGATTTCCTTAGTATTTTCATACCAAGAATAACATCCGCTAAACCCAAGTCTTTCATGTCAAAGTTCCTCTTTAACATGCTTTTCGTTTCGTTAATTACACGGATATTGCTACCCATAATTAACATGTCATCTACATAAAGACACACAATAACATATCCGTTATTTGTGTTCTTAATGTAAACACATTTGTCACATTCGTTTATTTTAAAACCATTTGATAGCATCACACTATCAAATTTCAAGTGCCATTGAAGTGGCGCTTGCTTCAATCCATAAAGGGACTTAACCAGTTTGCAAACCTTCTTCTCTTTACCAGGTTCTACAAATCCTTCTGGTTGTTCCATATAGATTTCCTCCTCTAAATCTCCATAGAGGAAAGCAGTTTTCACATCCATTTGATGTATCTCGAGATTGTGCAATGCAGCAATTGCGAGAAGCACCCGAATGGATGTAATCCTTGTTACAGGAGCATAGGTATCGAAATAATCGTACCCTTCTTTCTGCTTAAACCCTTTGACAACCAAACGGGCCTTGTACTTGTCAATTGATCCATCGGCTTTGTATTTCCTTTTAAGGATCCATTTGCACCCCAAGGGTTTACACCCTTCGGGCAAATCAACCAACACCCAAGTGTGGTTTTGCCTAATGGACTCAATTTCACTTTGTACCGCTTCTCTCCAAAGCGGACTGTCCGATCTAGAAAAAGCTTCTTTGATCGTCGTAGGTTCTTGATCCAACATGAACACTACATAATCCGGACCAAATTGCTTTGGTTTCCGAACTCTACTACCACGTCTCAGTTCACTATCTTCCGGATTAGACCTTTGTCGTTTGCGTGACTTAGGTTCTTCATCCTCGGATTTAGAACTCGTGGCTTCACCTTCAATTCTATTGCTAGAATTGGTTTCTACATTACCCTTGTCTTTACAAGGATATATGTGTTCAAAGAATATTGCATTCCTTGACTCTATCGTTGTACCCACAGTCATGTCGGGTACTTCCGACTTGTGGATAACAAAGCGATAGGCGCTGCTGTTATGTGCATAACCAATAAAGATACAATCAACCGTTTTAGGGCCAATTGTAACTTGTTTAGGTAGAGGCACTTCAACCTTCGCCAAACACCCCCACACTTTAAGGTATTTGTACGACGGTTTCCAACCTTTCCATAACTCATAAGGAGTAACATCTTTACCTTTGAGTGGAATCTTGTTTAATATATAGTTGGCTGTCAAGACAGCTTCCCCCCACATATTTTGGGGCAACCCTGAACTAATCAACAAAGCATTCATCATCTCCTTAAGAGTTCGATTTTTACGTTCAGCAACGCCATTTGATTGAGGTGAGTATGGAGCCGTAGTTTGATGAATTATACCACTTTCGTTGCATAATTCCTCAAACGGAGCGACATATTCGCCACCTCTGTCACTTCGAACACTCTTAATTCGACCACTTAGTTGATTTTCGGCTTCATTCTTGAAGTGTTTGAACGCTTCAATAGCCTCATCTTTACTTCTTAAAAGATAAAGATAACAATATCTCGTGCAATCATCGATGAACGTGATAAAGTACTTCTTACCACCACGAGTTTGCACATACTTTAAATCACACACGTCGGTGTGAATTAAATCAAGGGGTTTCGTGCTCCGCTCAACCGAATGAAACGGTGGTTTTGTCATTTTTGCCTCAACACAAACTTCACATTTGTTTTGAGTGTTAACTTCATTTAACTTTAGTAAATCTAAATTTACTAATCGTTTTATAGCATTTAGATTAACATGTCCTAATCTACAATGCCATAAATTAGAACACTCAACAATGTAAGAGGAAGTAGTAGCATTTTCATTACTCTTAATAGATTTGG
The DNA here is from genome assembly GCA_001642375.2 of Mentha longifolia. Classification (NCBI taxonomy): domain Eukaryota; kingdom Viridiplantae; phylum Streptophyta; class Magnoliopsida; order Lamiales; family Lamiaceae; genus Mentha; species Mentha longifolia. The sequence continues at coordinate 33,109,599 of CM038115.1, forward strand.
GTACATGGCGTATAGCCAATACATTCAACCTAAAAAGACCATCAGAGAGGTAACCCTTTCCAAGGAAAGTACCACTCTTTGATAAAATAAACTTGTCAGACTCAAAAACTAGTCTAAACCCCTTATTAACTAGAATAGAGCCCGAGACCAAGTTCTTTCGGATGTCGGGAACATGCATCACGTTCTTCAAAGTTAGAGAATTGCCGGATGTAAGCTTTAGCACCACATCTCCAACTCCGACAACCACGGACGAAGCTTGGTTCCCCATGTTGAGCTTCCTCCCCTCAACAGCTTGATAGGTTACAAAGTTGTTCCTATCGGCACACACGTGCGCAGTAGCGCCGGTGTCGATGAACCAGCCTCCCGGCTTTTCGACTTGGTTGACCTCCTCGGTGACCACAGCCGTAAAGTCTTCTTTCACCCACTCGCCATCTTTTTCGGCGACGTTGGCAGCATGTTTCTTCTTCTTCTTGTTCTTGGGCTTCTTGCAGTCCTTCGCAGTATGCCCATGCTTGCCACAATTGTAGCAATCACCATCAAACTTCTTCGATGGTCCCTTCGCCTTGCCCTTGTCTTTGGCATTTGGTCGATCACGCTTGTTGGAGGGACCGCCCTTCTCCATCAAATTCACCTTGGCATCAGACGGTGCTTTCGGTTTGTCTTGATCGCGCACATCAGACTCGATGCGTAGCTTCACAATCAAGTCTTCAAGAGTCATCTCCTTTCGCTTGTGCTTAAGGTAGCTCTTGAAGTCCTTCCAATGAGGGGGCAACTTCTCGATCAATGTTGCAACCACAAACGCGTCCGGAAGGACCATCCCCTCAGCATGGACGTCATGTACAATGAGTTGGAACTCTTGTACTTGCTCCATCATTGGTCGAGAATCGACCATCTTGTAATCCAAGTATCGTGCTACCACGAACTTCTTCGTACCCGCATCATCGCTACGGTACTTCTTGTCTAACGCCTCCCATATTCCTTTGGAGGTGTTGACACCGGAGTACACATTGTACAAGCCATCATCCAAGGCATTTAGGATGAAATTCTTGCACAAGTAGTCTCCATTTCGCCAATTGTCGTAGAAGGCTCGAACATGGAAGTTGGCCTCCTCCGCACTTGGTACAGGTGGTTCATCTTCCGTTAGGAAGTTCGCCACCCCCAATGTTGTTAAATAAAACAACATCTTTTGTTGCCACCTTTTGAAGTCGGCTCCTCCGAACTTCGGCGGTTTCTCGGCGGGTGGCATCACCCTTGGTGCCGAGCTCGCTCCCATCAGGGAGCCACTTGGGTTAGGCCCATAGGCCGCCCCCACAGTTGAGCCCATGAAAGGTGCTCCAACAGTTCCACTAAAAGTGGAACCCACGGTGCCGCTTGAAGCAGAACCACCGCTTGACAGAAATGGGTTATTGAAAGCCCACGAACTTGAAGGCATGGTCGAACCTCCGGTGTTTGAATTCATTGCAGATGCTGTTGTAAAGCTTGGCAATGAAGTAGTCATTGTTGACGGAACAGTGGCGGACATGGTGGATGGCAATGTTGAAGCTCCAATGGACGAGTCAGTGGAAGCGGCAGCACTTGTCATCTTCGAATAGGTGATTGAACTTCAAACTCCTTGGAACGGCAAGTATTAATTCGTCTTGCGTTTGTTGGAAAAGTAGAACTTGCCGGGCGTACAATACAATCGAAGATTACAAGTGAAATAAGAAAAAAACTACGAACAAAGTGAAATTTGAAGTCGAGTCGAGGAAACCCTCTTTCCGCAAGACAAATTACGCCCCGGCTAGTGCTCGCGGATTTGGCGCTTCGTCCCCAAAGATAAAACGACTTCTCGTCTTCTTAGTAGCAGCACCACAAACTAAGAAGCTCCGGCGAACTGGAAATAAAAGGCGAAGGAACTGAGCTCAAAAACTGAATGCAGTAGAAGAGATGATGCAAAATGCTTTGAGTTGTGTGTCCTAGAATGGCCTGCAGAGCCTTCTATTTATAGGCTGCTCATTCAGTAGGGACATCAATGCCATAAAAGCATTAACAGCCACTAAGGTAGTGGGTTAGTGGTGGAGTGGAAGAGGCTGACTGTTCAGCTGAAGAGACACCTTCCAGAGTCTTCTTCCGGATGGGCCACGAATTGGGCTGGACGGGTAGGCCTCATCTCATTAGAATTGGGCTGGGCAATTGGGCTTCCACATGGCCCAAAATACTATATATTTTGTGGTCCAAAAAATATAGTACACAAGACCCCAAGCCCAAGCCCAAGCCAAAGGCCCAAAGGACCACCCAAAGGACCAATTGCCAAGATCCAAGTCCACGGCCACGAAACCCGAACCCGAGCCCGAGCCCGAGCCGGAGCCGTCCGTGCCGTCCGGCACGGACGGCGGGGCCGGATCGAGTGTGTGCTCACGCGAGAGCCCAACCACACACTTATCCACTTACTTGGCCCACTTGTTATTAAGCCCACATGTTTAAACACTTTTAAACAGCACACCACATTAATATTTAATCAATGTGGTATAACTTACACTTCATTAACTAATGAAGTAACTCTCCACCAAACTTTGAACATTTATATCTCACTCACCGGAAATCGGTTTTGAGCCTATAAATATACCACGCTCATCTACTCCGCGAGTAGAACAATAATCTAATATTTAATTTATGTAATAAATTAAATATTTGTTATTATTTATTTGGCAAAAAAAACCAAATTTCCAACACAAAAAGTCACTTATGGTGATCAAGGGGAATGTCTTGTGATGAGAAAATGCCTAAGTGTCATTCAAGAAGAGGAAAATTGGCTCCGCCACAACATTTTTCACACGAGATGCACCTGCAATGGAAAAGTCTGCAATGTAATCATCGATGGAGGAAATTGGGTCCACGGAAATGGTGGAGAAGCTCATTCTCAAAGTTGAGGTACATCCACATCTGACATCTCTATAAGCTTTCTTGGCTCAACAAAGGAAATAAAATAAAATTTAAAAATAGATGCTTGGTGAATTCTTCGATCGGTAAAATTTATAAGGACTCTGTTTGGTGTGATGTTGTTCAGATTGATGCTTATCATCTACTCTTGGGACGACCATGGCAATATGATCGAAATGTTATTCATGATGGCTGTAAAAAATACTTGTCATTTTGATAAAGATGGAACTAAAATTGTTTAGGGGCCGACTAAACTTGAGATTAATCCCGAGCCTTCTAAAGGGGAGGGAGTTACTTTGCTCTCTCAGTCTCAATTTGATGCAGCACTTGAAGAAACAAAAGAACTTTGTGTTCTTGTGGTGAACAAGAGGATGAAGCTGAATCAAACTCAGGGACAAGTTTTCTTGCAGCAGAAGCGAATGATACAAGTAAAAATACGACCCGAATCAGTTACAAGATACAAAAGAAACAGGCCCAAGAAGTTGGTGGTTTTCGGCATAAAGTTTCTGCAAATGGGTCAACTTTGAAGTTAAAACTGCTTTTATTGGCAATGAACCAGCCCATGAGCCACATATGGTTTCGAAGCCCTCCGAGTTTAGTTTCATATGCAAGAAACAGAGAGTCATTTCGAGTTTTCTAAAAGAAGTTATGGTTGTTTTACTAGAAGGTGGCAGAATTAGGCGAGAATAAACTAGAACAAGTCTTTTCATGTTCTTCACATTAAATTATGAATCTAGAAAGATATTTTGTAGTTAATAAGGTTAGTGAAGAGTCTTGAGAACGTAGAATAAATATGTGTAATGGGAGAGACATATTCACAACTTGAATAAGAAATACTTTCATAGTCTTTTGTCTCTTTAAGAAGAAGAAATAAGAAGAAGGATTTCTTCTTGTTTCTCTCTGAGCCTTTTCGGTGGATTCCTTAAGGTGACGAGTTCTTTCGGAGTGTTCTTTTGAGTTCCCTCCCTCTTCGTCAACCCTGGTATCAATTATTATATTCCAATTGTGTACCAAATATTAAAAATTATTAGTTTTATAATTTTTTTTATAAAAATAAAAAATTGTTATATTATAATAAATCATAATAAACATTTATAACTAAAAATAGAATTTTTAAAAATAATATACCCTAATTTTGGATTTATCACCCCTATTTTAGCTAATAAAATTAAAATTAAATGCTAAAAAATAATTATAAACCCTAAGTTGGATGAGTGAACCTAAAAAAAATATAAAATTAAATTAAATCATTATAAATTAAAATTATTAAATAAAAATATATAAAATTAGTAAAAATTAAAATTTGGTACACAGTTGAAATATCAAAATGAGCGTAGATGATCCCAATTGATAAAATCTTTCAAATATATATTGCCTCTTCTCTCCTTTCACTCCCCACAAACACGTCTCTCTCTCTCTCTGCATAAAACCATAAAACCCCGCACTCACTTTCTCCCTCTCTCTCTTTCTCACTTTCTCTCTCTCCTGAATTAACCTCCATCCATGGCCGTCTCCTTCTCCAGCATGCCGGCGGCGTCGTCGATCTTCGCCATGTACGCCTCCCTCTCGGCCACCATCATGCTCATCCAAACCATGCTCAACCAGCTCGTCCCCCGCCACCTCCAGCACTACCTCCTCAACCTCATCCGCCGCCACTTCTCCCCCCGCCCCACCCACGCCACCGTCGTGATCGAGGAGCGCGACGGCATGTTCTTCAACGAGGTCTACGCCGCCGCCGAGACCTACCTCTGCAGCCACGTCCGGCCCGACATCCAGCGCCTCAAGATCAGCAAGCGCCCCAAGGACCCCTCCCTCTCCATCCGCTTCGCCAAGTGCGGCGAGAAGATCCTCGACCACCACTCCGGCGCCGCCCTCGAGTGGCGCTTCGTCAACGAGGAGCGGAAAAAATCCTCCGACGACCACTCCGACAACAACGCCTCCGGGGAGTCGGAGAAGAAGTACTTCGAGCTGAGATTCGACAAGAGATTCAGAGACCTCGTCCTCGATTCCTACCTCCCTTCGATCCTCGAACGAGCTCAGATCATCAGAGATGAGAAGAAGGTCGTCAAACTCCACACTCTCTCCTCCGCTTCCTACGCTTCTTCCTGCGTTTGGGATTCCATCAATCTCGAACACCCCTCCACCTTCAATACTCTTGCCATGGACCCGGCCTTGAAGAAGAGTATCATGGAAGATTTGGATCGGTTTGTGAGAAGAAAGGATTTCTATAGGCGAGTTGGGAAGGCGTGGAAGCGAGGCTACTTGCTGTACGGCCCCCCGGGAACTGGGAAATCGAGCTTGATTGCAGCAATGTCTAATCACTTGAAGTTTGATATCTATGATTTGGAGCTTACTAGTATTAAGCGTGATTCCGATTTGAGGAAATTATTGCTCAGGACTGCCAACAGATCCATTCTCGTCATCGAAGACATCGATTGCACCGTGGAGCTGCCGGACCGGAAGGCCTCCGCCTCCGACGCCGACGCCGGCGGCGGCCGCGGCCACTCCCACCGCCCCCGTGATCATCAGGTCAGTACTCGATCTTGAAGTTTTAATTTGAGATCGAGTGCTCTGTTTCATTTTACTTGCCTTTTGTGGGGTTTTTTTCTTTTTCTTGGGTCCAACTTAACTTTAACTTGACGTGCCCTGTGCCCTGCTGCCCACGGTGGATATATATATATATATATATTAATTACGGAGTATAATTATAATAAGAAATGTAACACGGAAATATAATAATATAATATTTGTGACAGTTCACGCTGTCTGGGCTACTAAACTTCATCGACGGCCTATGGTCGAGCTGCGGGGACGAGCGGATCATCATATTCACCACGAACAACAAGGACAAGCTCGACCCCGCGTTGCTCCGCCCGGGCCGGATGGATATGCACATACACATGTCCTACCTCACGCCCGACGGCTTCAACCTCCTTGCCTCCACTTACCTCAACGTCCACACCCGCCACCCGCGCCTCTCGGAGATCGAAGATCTCATCAAGATCAAGAATGTCACGCCCGCTGAAGTGGCCGAAGAGCTCATGAAATCCGACGACGTGGATACCTCCTTTGATGAGGTGGTCAATTTTTTAAAGAACAAGACCGATAAGAACAACAAATGCGCCAACATCAACGTCAAGGATCATGCTAAATCTATAAGGGAGAAAGGGATTGAAGTTGATGGGGCCAAATTCAAGGAGGTCATGGAAAATGAAGTTAAGGGTAATGGTTTTGTATTGAAATGTGACACTAGTTTAAAAATGCTAAATTTGGGATAGTAATAATTTGATTGGTGGCTTGGTGGTAGATTGGGTTTGGTCTTTACTTACTCCGAGTATTTTGATTTTGTGATTCAACAATTGAAATCTAATTTCTATCTTGAGTGTTGAAATACAAGTCATTGTAATAAATTAAGGATGAGAAAAGTACTAAAAACACAATAATTATATTCATGGGTAATTAAATAAAGAATATTGACATCTACTCTATACTTAGCCATGAAGTGTTTTTTTTTTTTGTTTTTTTTTTCTACGAGTCTCGACTAATAATGATACACACTTTGAAATCATGACCTAATTTGTCGGATTAATCAAAAGAGTAAATAACATTCCACCTAATATTTCTCCATCTCATCTCAACAAATCGAGCTTAAATTTCGAAGAATGAGTGGAGCACTAACAATTAAATTGACTGCGACAATCCTTATAATAGTCAAATCAAGGCGACAAATTTAGCAAAATTTGAAGCATGGACAAAAAAATTTGAAGCATGGACAAAAATGAACTACTTTAACAAAAAGAAATATCTTGTAGATTTCTTTTTTTGAGGGGGAATATATTGTACTAGATTTCTTGGTTTTGAACTTTCTCCACGACACCAACCATATTTTCTTTTCCTTCTTTTATTGGATTGAGATCCTCTATTGTCTAACGGTGTGACATCTTCTATTGCATCGTTAGATGACTGTCACGTGTCCACATTATTTCCAAAATCAACAATAATTAAAATTTTCCATAATAAAAAATGAATGGTTTTGGAAATATTATTAACACATGTCAATAATCTATTGGTGCAATAGAAAATGCAACACTAATAGGCAATAGATGATCCAATCCCTCTTTTCTTAGTCATCCTTTTTTGTGCATTTATTTCTTCATTAACAACTAAATATTATTATTATTATTATTATTATCTTTTTCACTTGAGTAATGCTCCTCTATCCACCGTGGGCATGCTTAATATGTCCACAGATGAAGTGACGACGACATTATATTTAAGAAAAAAATTAATTTATATACCTTATAAAAATAAACTCTACCAAAAAAAACTAAATCCTACAAATAAAAAGAAAAACTAAACCCCAAAAGAAAAAATCATTGACATGACCAGTGGTGGTTCTGGGGGGTCTGGTGTAGGCTTCAGCCCCCCTCCACACTATATTGAATATATTTTTTTATGTAAAATTATGTAGTTTTGGACAAAATTTGAGGATAGCCCCCTCATTACGTGGTCGTTGGGACTGAAAATATAACTATTTTAATATAATTTAGCATGTGATGAGTGAAACAATATCGAACCAACACCGTTCCACTAGCAATTATATAAAAGAAACTGAATAAGAAAATATTTGTAAAGCTAACAAAAAATAGACAAAACGCAGCTCGGAGAGAAATTTATAGATCCGCCACTGAACATGACACTGCCATATCAATCGTAGCTACGTGGGCACATTAAACATGCTCATAGTGGGTAGTGAATCATTTCTTTTATCTCACTTTCTGTCCTTTAATGAGCTCAAGCAATACACATTAAAATGAATTTACTACAATCAGTGCATCTGCACCCATTACAAAAGAGGGAAAAAACAAGCATAAAGTGGACAAAATAAATTTATAAAGACCTGTGTACGTCAACAAGGATTTTCCACGTGTCTCACAATGAATTTCTCGGTAATAAACCCCAACTGCAAAACTCGACATTAGGACTTCGCAGATTCCCTCATTATTTGATAAATTATTAGTATATTTCTAATGATATACTGTAAGCGTGGTGGCCAAGCCGAGTTCTTCTACCCTGTATACACTCCGTCTCCTAGTTACTATACGCCCCAAAGCTACAGCCAATCAGAAGCATACACGTGGAGACTTTGATATCCTAGCGGAAATTCAGACCACACCTGATTACAACCCCAGTTCTCCTTCCACCCCAAGTTTTGCCAAAGATATATTTAATTCCTTCATCGTTCCTGTTTATATAAACTCGATTCCAAACTTCGTAGCAGAAAAACCTCAATTTTCGTGAATCTGCAAATCACCTGGAGCTAGAAAAATGAATCCTCTATGGGAGATGCGGTCGGTGGCGGGTAACGTGTTCTCCGCCTACGCTTCGGTGGCGACGTCGGTGATGCTGCTCCGATCGTTGGCAAACGACATCGTTCCGGAGCCGGTGAAATCCTTCTTCCAGGCGGCGTTCAGTCGTTTCTTCAAACACTTTCTCGACAGATTCTTCGCGAGGCTGCCGACGCAGATGACGATGGTGGTGGACGAGCAGACCGGCATCACGCGCAACCAAATCTACGACGCCGCCGAGGTCTACCTCCGCACGCGGATCAACCCCACCGCCGAGCGGCTGAAGGTGAACAAGTCGCCGAAGCAGAAGAGCATCACGCTCAGCATGGTGAAGGACCAAGCCGTGGACGACTCTTTCAAGGGCATCGACCTCATATGGCAGTTCGTCCTCATCGACGCCGACGGCAAGCGCGGCGGTTTCCGGCCGGAGAAGCGGTGGTTCGAGCTCACCTTCGAGAAATCGATGAAGCAAACCGTCGTCGACGAGTACCTCCCTTTCGTGCTGTCTAAAGCGCAGGAAATCAGAGAAAACGACAGGGCGGTGAAGCTGTACACGAGAGATTGCCCCTTCGACAATGACGATGACGACGACGGCGGCGGCTACTGGGGATGCGTGAATCTCGATCATCCGGCGACCTTTGAGAAGCTGGCGATGGACCCGAACCTGAAGCGGGCCGTGATTGAAGACTTGGACCGGTTCGTGAGGAGGAAGGAGTATTACAAAAAAGTAGGCAAGGCGTGGAAACGAGGCTACCTCCTGTACGGACCGCCGGGGACCGGAAAATCGAGCTTAGTCGCCGCCATGGCTAACTATTTGAAATTCAACGTCTATGATTTGGAGCTCTCTAATCTCTACTCAAACTCAGAATTGCGGCGAATCCTCCTCTGCACCAACAACAAATCAATCATCGTGATCGAGGACATCGATTGCACCACACAATTGCACGACAGAGAGAGGGATACAGAATCCGACGCCGACGACCAGCCTAACACTAAGGTCCAGGTCCTAAAATTAAAACTGCATTTAATTTCGTGAGGAGGAGGAAAACTCGATCGCAGCAATATAATATTCCTTTCTCTTTTTTATGATTTTGCTAATGACGGAGCTGTTAATTAAATTCTGCAGTTGACTTTATCTGGACTGCTGAACTTCATAGATGGACTGTGGTCAACTTGCGGAGACGAAAGGATCATCATCTTCACAACCAATCACAAGGAGAAGCTCGACCCGGCCCTACTGCGACCGGGTCGAATGGATATGCACATCCATATGGGTTACTGCACCCCTGAAGGATTCGATGTGCTGGCATTCAACTATTTGGGGATTCTCGATCATCCCACATTCTTTCCGGTGATAAAGGATATGATTCGTGAGTTCGAGATTACTCCGGCGGAGATTGCAGAGCATTTGATGAGGAGTGAGGATGTTGATCTTGCTCTTCAAGGTGTGGTTGAGTTGCTTGAGGAGAAGAAGAAGGGGCAGAGAGAGAGAAGTGAAGATCAAAGTAAGGAAAAGAGTGATGCTGCTGCAATTGCTGGAGAAAAGAAAATCAGTGGAGATGGTGGTGTTGAGGAAAAGGGGAAGAAAAGGAATTTCTTGAAATTTCTCAGCAAAAACATCAAATTTGCTAGACAATGTTCAGGCTGGCAAAGAGACTAAGAATTCTTAGGATGATGATGATGAAGAAGAATGATTTTTTTTATTTTTTTTTCCCTTTTTCAATCAAAACTTGTTTCTTCTATGAAACCGGATTCTGACTCATAGAGTTGATGTAAATTAAATTTTGATGGTTTAATTAGTACAGTAATAAATAAATAATTAGCGCTTAATTATTTGCGAACATGTCGTCCTTCGTACCCAAAAATGGGGGAGGGGAGAATAACACTCGAGTACAACTCTTTTAACTTTTATTCAATGTGCAGAGGATTCATTATATTCGTATAGTTTTCACCAAATATTTGGGCCCCCAGCAAATCGGGGAAGGATCCCATGCTGTGGGGTAAATACACAGCAATTTTTGGGCCACACAGCAAATCGGGAAGGATCCCCTGATGTGGGGGGTAAATGCACATCAATATTTGGGTCACACAGCAAATCGGGAAGGATCCCCTGATGTGGGGGGTAAATACACAGCAATATTTGGGCAAATCGGGAAGGATCCCCTGATGTGGGGTAGATACACAGCATGTTGCTTTTCAGCCATTTCTAATCAATTTATTTTTATTTTTATTTTTATTTTTATTTAGCTTTTTGCTTATAAATTACATTTAGTTGTTATATTTTTTTATTTAGGTTTTTTGTTTATAACTAGTGTTGCGTCCGTGCACTGTACGGAACATATGAATTATTATAAAAAGTGATAAAATAAATAAAAAAATTTGAAATTATATATTTTCCATCACGTCATTATTGAACAACAAAATACAAGATATTATTGTTATTTTTAATAAAAAATTAATTTTTATAATATTGAAAACCTAAAATAATTTTAAGATAATATACGTAAATATAAGTAATAATATAAACATATGCTATACTACATTTATATGAAACTACTATTGGGATTATAATGTTTGAATTACTATATTTTTGATATTATATTTAAATTCGTAATAGTTATCTAAATAATTAGTAATTACTATTTTCTTTATTAATTTGATAAATTTCTTTGAAAAAAATAATACATCAAGAAATTAAACAATAAATCATGATCACAGTAAATAATAACTTTAAATATAACTTAATATTATTTCACAAAAGTTCAATTAATAATTAGTTTTATTTGTGATAATGTATTCAAATTTTCTATTGTCACAACAAAATTTTACACAAATTATTTATAAAAAAATAGAATTGAATAAATAAATAAATAACATATGAATATATCAAAATAAAGAAATTAATAGAATAATTTAATGCAAAAATAGAATATTAGTAGCAAACAATGAAACACTATTTATAATTTAAATCTATTTATTACCAAATCAATTGGACAATTAACAACTCTTTGAAATAAATCACCTTCATAAAACTATTGGACAATTGATAGTCACTTTTGGAGGGAAAATTACATTTTTGTAATTTTTGACAATAATTCTACTTTTATATATTGTATAGATTGTTACTATATTAATAACTTTATATAATTGTTATTATATTTATATTTCAACAAATATATATCTAGGAAAAGTAAAAATAAAAAAGAAAGAAGAAAAAGTTGGATGAAAAGACACAATTATGTGCTCTAAACGACCACAACATGTTGTGCTGTGTATTTACCCACAGCAGGGGATCCTTCTTCCCCCCATCAAATCAGCCATCACGCGCTACAGAATCCAAAAATGTGATGGTGTGGGGACCTCTATTTTCAATTCAATTTTTCTATATGTGAATGAATATAAGAAGATTTTCTTTTCAAGCTGGTGTCCGACAAGGTATGAAGTGCCACAACTAAGCATAAAAGCAGATTATATTTTATACTAGTATTACCTTCATCTCATTACATTAGTCACATTTACTTTTTGATTTTTCAACATGTTTTTCCATCGAAACCTAATACGGGTTTTAAAATATAATTTTGACATTTTCATTTTTTCACGAGGTACTATGAGTGTCGTAGTAACTCGTGAAAAAATGAATACGTCAAAATTATATTTTAGAACTCGTACTAGGTTTCAGTGGAAAAGCGTGCCGAAAAATTAAAAAGCAAAAGTGACTAATGTAATGAGATGAAGGTAGTATGTGTTAATTAATCATGCTTTTGTTTGTTAGCTGCGACTGCGATAGCAGCCTCTTGCGGATTTTATACACGCAAGTGCACGCTATCGTAAACAAGTAATAAAGTAGAAGTAGAGTATCGATTCCACGAAGACTGTTGAATTGATTACCAAAATATATTTATTCCTAATTGATAGGATACGACTCAACTCCTAGGCCCAAGCATCAGACTCAATATAATTGAGCCCCAATAGTTAAGCTCGGCCTATGCAGTGCGGTCCAATTAAGAATAAGAGACTTCTTCACCAAGGTAATCAAGACTCCTACATCGACTACAACTCAAGCTCCAAGAGAGATATAGAAGCTCGGTGTCTATTCCTAAGAAGAGGATCAAGCCAAAGAGTCCAAATAGGAAAATACTTTGTATTATAGTCAAACTCCATGTAATTACCTATAAATATGGGCTTATAATAGAATGAGAGGGGAGAACAATCTTGTAACCAATACTCATACTAGCAATAATATTTACACTCTTTCTGCTCCGTGGACGTAGATCTATTCCGGTAGATCGAACCACGTAATTTCTTGTGTCCCGTTTCCTTTCGTGTTCATTAATTCCTTATTGACGCTCATTAATTACCTTACGAAAATAAGATCGATCGCTAATTTTATTTGAACAATCGAAAAATGATTTTGTGAACTAAATCTAAAACAAGAAATAGAGAAAGCTAAATAAAATAAGACAAAGAGAAATAACTAGCCTAGGACTTATGAGTTAACCGTAACTCCTCCTACTTGGAATGTCTATTCAAAACACATATCAATATGATTCTCTAGTGATAATCGGGAGTTCCTAAATTATTCTATAGCCTCTCTCAAGGTCTAGAGAAAATTCCATTAAATGCAAATCCATTATATTTCTATGTGAATTTCAACAACCAATAAATCATTAGGTCTATGAATCCCATGTAACGATTACACAAATCATGAGAATATATTTCTATCTCACATGCAATTCATGATTCTCTACGCACAATCTAAATCTATATTTTCCCTTTCAGTTCCACACAATTCATAAATCAATCAATCAATGGCCAATTAATTGAAAATATTAAAAACACGTAGAGAATTCAACTAGAGAAAATCAAACATCAATAAGAATTTAAATAAACATCCAAGCAGACAGAATTAGGCTATGTCATAAACCCTAGAATGTAAATTAGCCTAAAAACATAGTCTGAGAATCCATAATCCTAAAACTAAGAAGAAAGGAAAAGAGAATCGAGAAGGAGGAGTCCTTCTCCAGAACCGCTGCTTCCAATCACGTCCCCCCTTCTCTGTCCAGAATCAGTCCCTTCTTATTTCAATTCCATGTCCTTTTATATTTATGCTGAAATGGGCCCAATGTAAATTAGTCTTTAACTTCCGTGCAATGCTGCAGCCCCAAACAATCTGATTTTCTAGAGCCTTCGGTGCTTCTTCGTGCCTTTTGATGCTTGCGGCACCAACATCCGAAAATTCCTTTCTTTTCCTATTTTATTCTTCTTTATTCTAAACCTACAAAATTATATAAAAACACATCAATATATAATTAAGAACTCTTAAAAATAATTAAATCTTAAGTAAAAGGATAATAAATAAGTGATATAAAATCACATATCACAGCCCTATCCAAGTTAAGGCTGTGTTTGATAGAAAATTAGGAATTGTATGAGATTATTTATATTAATAGAAAGTGAGATAAGTTATTGATATTAGTGTTGGCAGATAAGATCAAAATATAAGATAAATTAAATAGGTGTTTGGCATTATTAGACAAAAGTCAAGATTAAATTGGAAATTTACAAAAATAACCTTCTAACCTACAAAAATTGGAGTTTTTTTTTTTTTGTAATTTTGTAAACTACTTTAATTTTATTTACATATATATATATTTTAAATTTCGTAATTAATTTTTATATATTTTTTTGTAATCTAATTAAAAAAATTTATTTATATTATTAAAGTAACATAGCAAACCAAAACAAAATAATTAAAAAAAGAGAGAGAATAAACGAAAACAAAAATGGCAAAAAAAAAAGAAAAAAGAAAAAGAAAAGAACTACACCCACGTCGGCCAAAACAAAAGAAAAAAGAAGAGGCAAAAAACAAAGAAGAAGGAAGAAGCTGGCATCATCCTTGAACCAAGGGCAAAAAGGTAATTGATTTTTATTATCCGGGTTATTGTTCTTGTTGGGATATATAATCTGAGGTGAAACTGAAAGGTGGGTTTAATTAACGTAAGGGAACAGTGGAATAACGGCGGACCTTTTTTTAATCTTCGACCCCCTAAAATATGTACCTTGATACCAACATTCATTTTAGACATGATTATTAGTCTATCCAGATTTATCTCATCCACCAAACACAACTTAAATTTGGTGAAAACGATCGCACCAATTGATGTAACGCTGCCAAAATAAATTTTATAATTATTGTTGTCGTCTTTCTTTTTCGACAGAGTGTTTGTTAGATTATACGTGTGTCACGCCATCACTTCTTAGGCCAGAATCTATGAACATCGCCATCCACCAAAAGTAAAATAAAAAGAACCCAATTTAGTTATATATTTAATTATTTAATAAATTGCCCACTTACGTCGGATTGGAATTGTACGATAAAAGGAATCTGCACATATTTTTTTTGATAAAGTATATAAAAAAAAATATTAAAAAAAATAACAAATGGTATATTTGGGCTATTATAAAGTGAGATGTTTGTCCTAAAAAAGGCCCTTAATTTTTAGTTAGCACTCCATATAAATTAAAAAGGCCCAATGGACTTCTTTGATAGGCCATACCTAGCTTCAATCTCAGTCCAAGGGAGATACCAGATTTTTTTTTTTTGGAAAACTTGATTGAATTCACTCATCGGATTCAAATAATCTGCTTCGCTACTGAAGAAATTTCAATTTTTATCGAATAAACAAAATCTATGCTTCAAGACCTAGTGAGATTGAATTTCGCCATCAATTTTGTAGTCGATTGTGGAGCTGAATCTTAAGCTCTGAGCTAGTAGATTTCAGAATCCAGATCTTATTGGTAAGTTGGTTCTCTCACATCGTACATAAATTTGTGATTTGGTGTGCAGTGGTGATAAGTTTTGATCTTTGCACTGAAATCAGAGAGAAGAAATGGACCCGGATTCCGTGAAATCGACTCTTTCTAATTTGGCTTTCGGCAATGTAATGGCTGCTGCAGCTCGCGATTACCAAAAGGTTCCATCTTTTTCTGTTCTTTTTTTCTCGTCAATTTATTTGAATTTCTCGCCTTTTTTTCTTTTTCCTGTTACTTGAGTGATTTTATGTGCAACAGTTTTAGTAGAATTGAAGAATTGAAATCATTTATGGAAATGAATGCTTGGTGAAAGCTAGTAGCTCATGTGAACTCATGTACTTGGAGTATATTTTATTTTATTGTTTTGTTTATTTGGTGGATGGTATGATTTAGTTTCTGGAATGGTGAAATCACGTGTAGTGTAGAAGAGGTATGAAGAATGGAAGAAGAAGATGTCTGAACATTTTTCCAACTACAGACTCTCTCCACTTGAGTAGAGGATTTGATTATTGCAGTTGAGGGGAAATCCTCTTGTTTTATGGCAGAGTAGTGGAAATGTAGAACAGTTTAATTGCGTGATTTCAAGTTCGATGCTACTCAGTTTCTTAGTGTTTGTACACTTGAATGTTGATTTTTGTAGGTCTTTAATGAAGCAAGAGCAAGCCTTTTGCAAAATAATATATGTTGAGATTTTGTCAATGTTTATGTGGCTCTTGGGGGTTCAATCCATTTCAAGGTTTCTGAAATGGCTAGAGACCTTTGCTTTGAACTGAGATATAACTGTGATGGCATAGAATTGTGGATCTTAACTGCTGTACCTTTCACAGGACTTGATGGCTCAAGGGACAGCTAATGCAACCAGCTCTGCTAATGACGAAGTGGATCTGGATGACCTTATGGACGTAAGTGAGCCATACCTTTTGATTTCATTATTTTCATCAATTTCTTCCTCTCTTCAAAGCTCATATTTTGCAATGTATCTCCTACTCATAGGACCCTGAGCTGGAGAAACTGCATGCTGACAGGATTGCGTCTCTTAAGGTCCCTTTCTAAGTGTCTTTTTTTCTTCTTCGAGATCATCTATCTAGGTTTCCAAATGAGCTAGGTGGGTTGCTTTTATAGAAAAAAACAATTTTTTTTACTAACATTCCTTACAGAAAGAAGCAGAGAAGCGGCAAAAGTTGACAACGCAAGGTCATGGCGAGTACAGGGATATAACAGAAGGAGACTTTTTGGGTGAAGTTACTGGCAGTGAAAAAGTGATTTGCCATTTCTACCACCGAGAGTTCTATCGTTGCAAGTAATGACACATAATGTCTCTTATTTTTAGTATTTGTAAGAAGTGGATGAGGTTGAGTTGATCTTTTCAACTAGGCATGAGATGTTTAGCCGTTAAGTGCAGAAGTAGTACTTTATAATACATGGATTGAAAAGAGATAAAATGAGCTATAAGAAGGATATGTGGTGCCACCCCACTTGCGTCATAGCCATATTTTGCATTGTTTAGATGTCTTCTTCTGAAGATCCATGGTAAACATGCTTTTGTTGTAATATCGTTTCTGGTTGCACATCTCTAGGATCATGGATAAGCACTTGAAGTCCCTTGCTCCTAGACATTTTGCTACCAAATTCCTCAGATTGGATGCTGAGGTGAGTATCGATGAGTGTGCTGCATGCATGTACTCTAAAAGAAGCTAATGTTTCTATTTGTTTTTCCCTTTTTTGCAGAATGCTCCTTTCTTTGTTTCAAAGCTAGGAATCAAGACATTGCCGTGTGTCATACTATTCAGGTTGTCCATTTCACCGTTTCTTAATTTCCCAGTTATGCCTTTATCTATTAGCAAGTAGGGTCGTTACATTGATTTATAATTGCCATGGATGGTAACGAACTATGTATTCATCAGTATCTTCTAAGTTTATACATCATGCTATGCAATGTATTTGTCGGTTATATGTATTATGAAAGAAAGATCGTATAATCACAAAAAATCCTTAACATTACACTAGAAAGTCTCATTGCGTATGATTTAAGTTGAGAGGCATATACATATATGTGCATATTTGTTTAGCTAGAAGAAGTTTGAAAGTTTCGTGTATCTTCATCCAGAAAAGGAGTAGCATCAGATAGGCTGGTGGGGTTTGAAGACCTCGGGGGAAAAGATGATTTCCCCACAAGGAAGCTCGAGCTTTACCTGTTAAAGAAAGGTATTCGTAATCCTGCACCATAGCTGCATTTACCTTGTTGCAAGTTCTGAACCTCCATTTTGCAGGAATTATCGAGGAGAAGAAACGGGACGAAGAGGATGATGATTATCTTGAAGGCAAACGCACGTCTGTGAGAAAATCGATACTTGCTGATTCCGACTCTGATTGAGAATTACTTATAGAGGAGTTAGTTGACTTGGTTTGCTACAAAAACTCCTTGTGCAGCTATTTCTGCTCTGTTTTGAACAGTGAAATTGTACTGCGTACACTTCATGGCTGTAACTTTTGGTGTGTGTCGTTTTGTGGCGCTGCGTATCGTTTGTAGTACTTGAGTGAGGATCAAACTCCTATCGATTGTTTGGTAGTGTAAAAAAGTGTGTAACCATTTGTGATTATTTGCTTCATCACATGTTCACATTTTTCACCCAAAAAAATTGATTAAATTAAAAAAAAAAAAAAAAAAAAAAAGAAACAAAAATTCAAAAAAAGTGTGGCTGCTGGGATTCGAGCCCAGGTCTCCACGGCCACAACGTGGAATTCTAACCACTAAACTACAGCCACTTCTGTTGTTTCGGTCAAATATAAGATTTTAACAATTATAGAATTACACAATAGAAGCATTAATAGGCAGAATTCACTTGTAAAAAACTGAATATTTACGCCCATGCACAAATTACGAAGTGGTTGAATATGCAGCTTCACCTTTATCATGAAAACATGACAGCCAAATTCAAGTAAATAAGTTGCTGCTATACCTGCACCACATGATTTTATTATTCCATATACTATAATTTGAATTAAATAAAGTTATCCTAAATAATTAAATCATAATCATTGCCCCCATAAACCATTACTTTATTCCCTTCACTATGTGTTGTGCGTGTATAAATCCACACCTCCTCCACCACCATAAGCCCCTCTCTTCCTCCTCTTTCTCGTCTCTCCCTAGCTCTCTCTCTCTCTCTCTCTCTGCAGTTTTCCTTCCATTATTTTGCTTCTTCTTCTTCTTCTTCTTCTTCTCCATCTTAATTAATTTACTTCCAATTAAGCCCCAGATCTAAAATTAAAGTTTGATGTGGAAGCAGCGTTGGATCATAGAATCATCATGTCAGCAGCTGTAGTGAGTGAAGTTCACACGATAAACTCCACCTTACGTCGCCGTTCTCACCTCGTCCAATCCTTCTCCGTCGTCTTCCTCTACTGGTTCTACGTTTTCTCATGAACAAACGTACCCCCATCCATTCTTAAATATATATATATATATATATATATATATATCCTTAGTTAATCTAATCCATACATACATACATACATACATATATATACTTTATTAATTAATCACAACTATATATATACATACATATATAAAAAGATCGAACAAGCATGGGTTCTCCGATGATTGGGAGCTCAGAAAGTATGCAGATGAGGGACATGAGGAAACGCAAGAGGATGGTGTCGAACCGAGAATCGGCGAGGCGATCGAGGATGAGGAAGCAGAAGCTGCTGGATGATCTGACGGCTCAGATGAATAATCTGACGGCTGAGAACCACCATCTCCTCACCAACATAAACCTCCTTACTCATCTCTACTTCAACGTGGAGTCTGAGAATTCGGTTCTGAGGGCCCACTTGTCTGATCTGGATCACCGGCTTCGCTCCCTCAATCAGATTATCATGGAAGCTGCACCTCAAGCTGCGTCGTCGTTTCAACATCATGATCAGATTAATATCATCAATTCTAATGGGAGTGATGATTTCTTCAATCCTTGTTCTTGGGGCTTCAATCCTTCCCATGATGTTTTATTGTACTAATTCATAATTCATAAGTTTCTTGATATATTTCTCACATGCATGCTAATTTATGTATGTATGTGGGACTCTTGAATTGTGAATGTAATGTGTAATTGAGTTGGATCAATTCTTGGTTTGGTTCATTTATTTCAAGTATATTAGTATTGATTAATGTGAAGTCATCAATTTCTTATATATATAAAAAAATTGATTTTAGTACACTGTTGATACACTGTAATGGGGAGAGAGGACCCAATCCGATCAAACGAGATCTTCTCATTCATAATTGTATTCCATATTCGATCCTTACCTCCCAAAGAAAAACAAACTTCAAGTACTTATTCAGTTGTTTCAATAAAATGAGCACATTAAAAATGAGACAGAGGAAGTAATATTCTTGCAGATAATATGAGCTAGGCAAATTCCTTAATTATATTGGAATAAAAGATCTCAATCATATTTAAATACAACAACAAAATCAAATGATATTATAAAGGCATATATATAAAGTACTCCCTCCGTCCCGAAACTATTGACACGTTTGTTGAACATATGTGATGTATAAAATATTAAAATATGTTAATAAGTTCGGGACGGAGGGAGTATGTTATTATTAATTAATTAGAGGAAGAGTGTATATGCAGCTTAATTAATTTAACATATTGTAAGTGGAGACCGAACTAAAACAAGACAAAGGCTCTTTCTCAACTCCAATAATTCTCTACTAATCATGTATTCCTATCGAGAAACCAGAAGGCATTCATTCTATTAGCCATATATATTAATGTGCTAAGTAAGCCTCAACCAATCGGAATCTGACATCTGTTTGTGAATGTGACCTAACATTGTTGGACAACTCTCTAAAAAATTGAATTTTTATTATTGTTTATTTGAGGGCAGCATGGTTTGGATCTTCAGAAAAATTGATGTGTGACATCAACATTTTGAATTATTGGCTTGGATGAATTGACAACTTTATTTATTTATAACAAAAAAAACCCAACAAAACACTCATGCAATAATGCAATACTTATTGCTTATGATTTTGGCCGCATCTTTGGTATATATATGAAATTAATAATTATACATTATATATGTTGATGCCCATCCCCTTATATATATGTGACAATAATAATTTTAAATAACTCTTTCTTGCATTACTAAATTTTATTTGGGTAAACTTACACGAAATATTCATTCAAGATTTGGAATATGAATGGTCATTATCAAATGCCCACCCTAAAAGGAAATGAATCTGTGAAAGGCTACATTGTGATAGATCCAACTCAAAAAGAAAAAAAGAAAAAAAAAATTACATTGATATGTCATGTAAAAAATATATTTTTATTAATATTATCATGGGAAAACCATGTGTGTTCAACTCAAAAAAGATAAAACCACGTGCATGCCACCAATTGGAATCTTGGAAAGAAATATCATTGGTTTCTAAATCCATATTTACAATTTATTTTGGAGGACAATGATTTGGTCTTTAGAAACACCTTTGAGTTTTCGCAATATTAATTAACAATGTTAGCATGTAGTATACACTAGTTGAATATATTTAAATTGTTGATTGCTAGAATAATTTTTTTTGTTACTATTATCAAAGTTCTAGATGATGTGGTCAATTGGCATGCTAAGACAGAACCATTATTTATTGCACATTTAAAGATATATATAATTAATAAATAGAGTTGAACTGCATATTCTGGTCGTATTCTTCGTTCTCGGCGCCTTTGTGTGCACTAAATATAACAATAGATTAAGTATTATTATTAAATTAACATTGGATTTAAAGTGTGTTAATTGCAAGCCAATGTGTTTAGACGTTAGACCCACATTTAGATATATTATAAAATAAAATAAAAACGAAAGAGGAAGAGGAAGAAACTGTGTATGTTATTTGCAATACGTAGAAGAAAGACTAAAGATTAATGGATTTCTTACTAGCTTGTGCACCAAATATTAAATAATAATATAAAAAGTAGGCATACCACATGCCATCCTCAATTAGTAGATATTTTAAAATTAATTAAGCACATATAATTTATTTTTTAAAAATTATTTGTTCAGTTCATTACCTCAGCGTTAGAGTGATTGATTCATGCACTCGCAAGTTGCAACACAAAAGATATTAGTAATTTATACTATCAATTTAAAACCCATTTTGTCTCTTTACGTCAACAATTACTTTATTAGATATTTAATCACTTTCCCAAGAGACAAAGCCTGTCCCATTAAGTCGCACTTTCGTATTTCTTAACTAAGAATTAGGTTTGGAATTTTATATATTGCTATCTAGTTTCTTAATTAATTTGATTTAATTTAATTTGCATAGTTGTTTCATAAATTCCTCAATTAATCAACTAGTTGGACTTCAATTTATTTTTGTAGGTTTCTTTTTGCAAAGGGGCCTAATAAATATTTTTTGGGCCCACTAAAAAACTTTATCTAAGCACTGGCCCAATTATTTTAATGGGCTGATAACCCCAAATCCATATGAAACGACGTCGTTTGCTGAAATTATATTGCCCGCCAATTCCCCCAACCAGCTCAACGAGCCAGCTAAAAATGTCGCCACCGTCTTCCGCCGCTAAACGGCCGGGTACCGCCGCTGCCGCCGCCAGCTCTAGCTGCTGGATGTTCACATGGGAATCCCAGTCGCACGCGTCAATTCTCCGACTACTCCTATTCAAAGCAAACACGAATCCCTCAGCTCAGTGCAGAGACCTCAAACTCAGCTGTAACCCCAAAAAATCTCTGCTTACGGTATCATTTTTGGAAGGTGATGGCCAATTAGAGACGTCGGTTGGGGTTCCAGTGCCGCGGGTTTTAATCGACCCCGAATCTCCGTTCAATTTCAGGGTTTTCGATGATCACATTGAGGTTAAGCTCATCCTGTTACTTCCGGTCGACCACCCGCTTGTTTCAAACTTTGATTCAATCCTCGATGTCGAGCTTCGTCCTCTTTCTGTGGATACTGGTAATTGAAAGATATCCAATTTGTTCTTGAATTTTTTGTATGGGGAAAGTTTAATTTCTCGAGCTTTAGTTTTATACGAGCTGGATATTAAGCTAGCAGGCTGTGCTAAATAGTAATTTAATTCGTTTTATTTAGCATGTGTGCTTGGCATTTGATTTGAATACTTTATTTGAATTGAAGTATGTTTTTAGTTTAAGCCAACCTAGGAATTTCTATGTTTATTTGCTAGTAAACTTACGTGCTTTTGGATTTTCAGACCTCAAGAAGTTGTCATGTATGGAAGAAGTGCATTTCTACTGCAAAAGTTGCTCGTCTAAGCTAACAAAGGGTCTCAGGTAGATGTTCGATTTCGTTATGCGAATGTCAGTTATCGAATTGTTTGTTTGTTGATTTGCAACTGGAAGTGATACCACCGATATATAGAACGGACAAATATTTTATGTTGCAGATGTTTCAAGGAAATGCCTTCAGTTAACTGGAGAGATGTTGCTGACAATTGGTTCGGGAACTGTTGCTGCACATTTGGAGGTGTAAGCGAGAAGCTGGTTGCAGAATATGCGAAATCCTATACTTGTGTTTCCGGTGTATGCCTTTTGAATTCAACGGCTGTTGTTCTATCCACAAGTGATATTTTGGGGTGTAAATTTTCTGATGTGCAGAGCAGCCAAATTGTTGAGGCTGATGCAAATCCACAAAACCATAACTGTTCAGAGAATGACAAAAATGAGACTTCAAAGAATGTAGTTGACGGTGATGATTTATCATCCACCTTTTCTGCACTACAGATTGATGGCAACAAAGGTTTGATGAATGAAGAAACTCTGAACTGTCACGTTGGATGTTGTAGTTCAGATATCTCAAAAACCTCTTCTAAGGTGCAAATGAACGAAGAAAATGTCGAGCTTCTTGAAAATCAGAAAATGTTTCTGGATGGTTATCTGGGAAATGGTTTTATGGTTAGGACTTCTGACCTTTCAAAAGATATCCGCTGGAACAGCTACTTATGCCCAGAATGCTCCAGTTTGCTTGGAGCATATCCTAGCTCTGATGATAATGTACCATTAGATGGTGGAATTCGCCTATTCAAATGCTATATTTCGACTTGTTTGCCTTCCACCGGATCCAGTGATGCATTTGAGTGAGTTACTTAAAACAGAAATCTGATCATTCTATCTCTCTCCCCCTTTGCCTCTCGGAATTCTATATTTTTGGTGGGAGGGTGTGTGTCTTGATATCATTGCGATTGTCATCTTAACTCCAAACCTTATGTGCAAATTCTTACTTGTGTGTCAAATCAGCCTTACCTTTCATTCAGCATATGTTGGCATGTCAAGCTAATTATTTGAGTGCTTTACAAATTAGTTTCACATCCTTTCTACTTTTTACGAGTTTTTGCTTGACTTTTTCATCTTAGATCTGATCATGTCCTTAGTTTCAGAAATTTGATAGTTAATTCCCTTTGCACATAGCACCACTTTATTGCTCAAGACCTTGAAACTGCAACTGCTGAAGGATTGATTCCAGGCTCAGATTATGATATTGGGAGACCTTGTAGTATGCTTCTATTAATTGTTTGTTCGTGATTTGGCATTATGGACTGCACAGCTGCTGTGGATGAAGATGTGGGTATACAAACTGAAGGAGCTATTGTTATCAAGTTGCAATACTAAGCGAGCATCCAAATGATTATGACTACATCTAAGTGTGAAAAGGGAAATTTTAGAAGTGGTTTGACTAGAAGTAAAATGACTATGTAAAAGTTTTGTATTTCTGATGCACGAGCATGAACAACTATTGCTGAAGTCTGGAGGTCATGCTTTTTTCTTCATGTTGAGCTCCACTAGAGGCCAAACAAGATGTTGCGATTAATATGGTGACTAGGTAGTCTAATGTTTGCCTGAGTTCATTAGCATCATAATATTGAAATAAGTTCTAGTGCAGTATGTAATTTCCTTCATGAAACTGTGTGCTAGATACCTTAGTGACATGACGAATGTATAGTTGCATTTATCTCTTTGTTTTTTCTGTGACTTTTTTATCTTTCTTTTTGAAATCTGGATTTGACATTATACGTGATCCTTTAATATTTGTAATTTCATCTTCAAATAGAAATTACTCCCTGGAGAGGATGTTTTCAAGCCAGTTGCTCGAAAATGCAGAAGAGGAATTATCGTTCAGGACTATAGTCAGAGACATTGAAACAAAATTGCCATTGTTACATATTGTTCTCCTGAATCCAAACTCATGGGGCTGTTCTGGAAGCGTGCATTCTGCAGAACCAACTCATAAGTTGCTTATGCAGCGAGTAACTAGAGTGCTGTTCTTTGCCTCTGGTCATGGCATTGGTCCGGTGTAAGCTATATCTTTTAAAACGTTTCATTTAAGTGGAATATTTTGACAACTGTCGTTGTGGTTGATTTGATTAGGATATGAATCAGAATACCTGGAAATGGTCTACTATCGATCCTTGTTGAAAATTTTGACGATTTCTCTCTTGAAGAATCACTGGCATCTATCCTTTCCTTTTTAGATGCTCTTTGTTTTACTTTTTGCTTGTAGGCTGAGTGGCTGATATAATAATGACATTGTACTAACTCAACATTTTAATCCCTCCATTATCTTGTTTAACCTAGTGCCTGGTAAATAAGGTGAAAAGGGTCTGCACTGCAGTATTATTGTGTATCTCACTTAAAATTTATTTCTCTTTACGACCTATTTTTCATTGAAATGATGATGTACCTGGCTTAGGAGACAGGTCTTGGTCTTGGGTCATACACTTAACCTCTTGAATTTCTCCAATTTGTATTTGTATATCTAGTTGATACATGTTAAAAAACAATAAATGAAAATATAGATGTAACATATATTCTTTAAGAATCTTGTCCTACTTGATGAGCTGATACATGTTTCTATTACTTGAATATCGCTCAGGACATTGGATGAGTGGACGAGAAAGAATCAAGCGGATGAAATTTACATGTTTTCGTCTCAAATATCCGAATTAGCACAAGCACTGGAGCTGGCCAATGGTCTATCTCCGCCTTCATGTAGGTCGCTGCAGGGTTTACTTCTATCATCCCTGAGGACATAACTGGTACCAACATTTTGAACGTAAGTAGCAGGTTATCATAAGATCGACTTTCAACTTTGTATGGACAAATTTGTACGTGCTATACGGCATATATTTTTTTCTTTTTTGAATGGAGTGGAATTAAGAGCATTTTGATCATGGATTCTGTGAGCTCCCCATTACCAATTGAGAAGTCAAATATATCTGCTCTGGTTTTGCGTGCTTCTTTTTCACGAGAGGTCAAATTCTTAAAGTAGAATAGAGGGAATATGAAGACATGATCATTACCTTTATGCGTTGAAAGGGAATCATGTTCTACATGGAGAGAATACTTGTCACTTGCCAACTCTATTTTCAGGAAACCAACAATTATGAGAGAATAGAATGTTTCCTTTTTTTGCAGTACCTTTTTCTGGTTTTTGTCGATCTCTTTTGTGCACTCAGTTCATGTATATGCCCTCCATTCACATATGCTTTGGCGCTGCATTTTATCAATTAGAGCACATTTTATCTTAGTGAATTCACCCCACCTTGCACACTATACTATTGCTTTATCCACTGCCCAGTCAGTAATATTCAATCCCACTTTCAAGAAAGAGTCAATATGGAATCTGAGCTGCTCCTCTGGTTGGGCTCTATAAATAGAAACCAGAAAAACTCAAAGTGTCCATATCCAAATGAGTGAGAAGATTGGTCTTACATGGACACAAAAGCCCATGTGTTGATAGCCAAGGATGACTTGCCTGACCTTCCCTTCTTGGGGGCTTTCTGGTCTTTTTTTTTTTTTATTTTAAATGTCCAATTCGGACATCAGGCTGTCTCCTTGGCTAATCTGCCTGACTTTTGTTTTTTTCATGCTAGCCCTAATCTTCTCTTCAGAGTCAGAGCTTTTCCTCATCCTCATTGCCTAGAAATGGTAATCTGCCTCCTCTCCTTCCCTCTGAGCATAATCTCATTTTATTATCAGTATAGATTACTACTATTTCATTAATCTGCTTAGACTGCGTTTGGTAATCATCTCAAGATAAGGAAGGATGATTCATCTCAAAATGACTCATATGAATAGTGTCAAAATGAATCATTCATCTCTCCATTTGGTAGTAAAAAATTTAAACTCGGATGATATCATATTGTGTTTGGTACAAATTGTAAAACTCTAGATTAAAATTTAGATTGACCAAATTACCCTTATTAAATACCCTACCGATTTTACTTTTATTGTTGGGATTAATAGTACCCTTTATTATTTATTATTTACGACTCTGTATTATTATTATTATTATTATTATTATTATTATTATTATTATTATTATTATTATTATTATTATTATTATTATTATTGTTGTTGTTGTTGTTGTGTTGTTGTTGTTGTTGAGTTATTATTTTTTATTATTCTTGTTATTATTATAATTATTACTATTATTGTTATTATTTTATTACATTGTTATTATTATTATTATTATTCTTGTTATTATTATAATTATTACTATTACTATTATTATTATTATTATTATTATTATTATTATTATTGAGTTATTATTATATTATTATTATTATTGTTACTATTCTTATTATTATTATTATTATTATTATTATTATTATTATTATTATTATTGAGTTATTAATATTATTATTACTATTCTTGTTATTATTATAATTATTACTATTATTATTTTATTACATTATTATTATTATTATTATTAAAAACCGTATAAATATATAAGGGTAAAATAGTAAAAGAGAGAAAATGTTGTGTTACTGTTCGAATGAGTTGAAGTCATCCGACCAAAAACGTCGGATGAGTTAACAAGCGAAAACAGTAAAATAGCAACGGATTTAGGCTTCATCTCGGGCCATCCAGTTTATTTCATTTCGGTACCAAACACTTAGATGAATCAAGATGATTCAACTTATCTTGGTTCATCATATCCACCAAACACACCCTTATATTATGTTACAGTGTGTAGTATTCGTGAATTTTCATTATTATATGAATATGAATATGAATGTTTATCATGTCATGCAATTAGGAGGGGGAGACTTGGGCCTCAGTCTCTGGGCCTGAATTGTACAGATGTACGTTGATCTCTATTGCAATTAATTCGAGATCGGTGAATCTGACCCGCCTTGGATTTTATTTTATCCGTCAATTCCTATTCAATCAATATCCTCGCTTTGCCGACATAAAATCTACCTACTCCACCAGAATAACTAAATATCGTGTAATTTTTTTACTTTACCAAAATCCGCTATTCATGATATTATTTTCTTACATGCAATGATGCAAAACGAAAAATAAAATAAAAAATGGTTGGATTGTAGTGGCCGACGTCTTTTATTCATAGCAAAATTATGTATTGAAACTTAAGCGGATAACTTAAAAAATAATTTCACTCCATCGACATCCCGCGTCCATGCAATCTCCTCTTCTTCTTCCTCCTCTATATATACGTGCATAGTCTGTGTAAAACCTCATTCCACCATTACTTCAAACATCATACTATCGTACAACAAGTGAAGTGATATAAATATTATATCAAGTCTTTCGAGAGAGAAGGAAGATGGCAGAGTACGGCAGGCAGACCGACGAGTACGGCAACACCGTCAACCGCCCTGGAGCTGGAGGAGGAACTGATGCTTACGGAGCTAAGGGCGGCACCCCCACTGATGATCAGTACGGAGTCACCGGCACCACCGGCGGAAGGGCTACTCACGGAACCACCGGCACAGGCACGGGAGAGTATGGGACCCACGGAACCACTGGCACCGGTGAGTATGGGGCACACGGTGGAGGGGTTACTCATGGAACCACCGGAGCTTACGGGACTCGTGGCGGCGATACTGGACTGGCGGCAGGCGGCGGCGGCCACCGACGCTCTGGCAGCTCCAGCTCGGTACGAACGAACGCTCTAATTAGCTTTTGAAGTTTAAATGTTGCATTTGGCTTTGTTTCTTTAAAATCTTGATTGGTTTTTTTAATATTATAATATAATAATATATATAATTGTGTGTACAGTCGGAGGATGATGGGGAAGGCGGAAGGAGGAAGAAGGGGTTGAAGGAGAAGATAAAGGAGAAGCTCCCCGGCGGCAAGACTAGCGATGAAAAGACGTACGGCACACTGCACGGTACGGCACACTGGCACCGGCACCGGCGGTGGCGTGGGATATGAACAAGAGCATCATGAGAAGTCGAAGGGAATGATGGAAAAGATCAAGGAAAAGCTTCCCGGCCACCATTAAATACATACACTATATATATATGTATGTATACAGTCAAATAATATAAGTGGCTCCATTTTATGTGTAGAGCTCTAATTAATAAGCCATTTTTCTCAGCTTGCCTGGGAATGGAGGAGTTGTGTGTTAATTCGCTATGTACTACTACTGTATTTAGTTATGTTTGATTTGTATTTCGACATGTCGATCTTCTTTTTTCATGGGGAGATAAACATCAATTATAATTTCATTTCTTATTTCCTATAGCTTTCTCACTTTCCAAATTCCCTAGAGCTTCTCCTCATCTTCATTGCCTACAAATGGCGGATGGAATACAGCTAGCTATGCTATGGGATTTCAATTATGTATTAAACATTCCATTTCTAATTAGTTTTATAATATTTTTTATAAAAAAAAATCCAAGGTGATATTATAATAATATTTTACTATTTTTTTGAAAAAAGAAAGAAACACTAAGTTTGGATTATCAACCAAGTTTAGCGATTAAAATTGAATGAATTATGCTAGTAAAATAATTATAACCGGAATTGGATACTTAGGAACTCAAAAAAATATGATAAATTCAAAATGTTTTAATACAAATGGTATAAAACTACAGTACTATGCTATTATGCTACATTGACTAATAAGCAGACTTTCAGGAGATTAGGAGATTATCTTTGGATCTTAGAGTGCAACACCATTTTTCCGTTTTTTGAGAAGCTCATCGATATCGCACTTCGTCCCACGTCAATAGTCCCTTATTTAATTAATAGTCACTTAGTTTAAATATGGTGAGTATCTATGTTATTTATTTTGATGAGGTTTTTGGAGCGAGGGATTTTAAACATAGCCACATTTTCTCTCCCTATAGCCCCCATTTTAAATTAATAAAGAAAAATGTAAGTAAATTACTCATTTATCCTCGTAACAAAACCCCGATTTACTTTCATTCATCGTAGCCTCCGAGTATTAGAAAAAAAGAAGACTAATTATACGATGAACTGTTGGTCTCCACGCCGATTGCAGATTGAGGAAAATATTCAACATCCATTATTGTTGACGCAACTTTTCTTCCTATGGTAGGAGCACTGCTGCAGATTTCATCTGCACATCTATGTAGATTTCAATGGAATTGAGCTAGGTAATATTGGAGATTTTCTCCAAATTGGAGCAGAAACGGTTGCACCATTGCGAGGGCAAGACGGCGCGTGTACAGAGAATCGATGGCGGCAGAACAACTGGCATTTTCACCTTCGCCGCCTTGGTCCATCTCGAGAAGCAGATCCGCAAGAAAACTGGGCGATTCAAACGCCAGGATTGCTGATTTCTTCGATATTGTTGCCGGTACCGGGATCGGCTCTCTCCTAGCTGCAATAATCGTCGATGATGACGGCTCCAGACGTCCGCTCTTCTCCGCGCGGGAGGCAGCGAAATTTTTGCTGCGAATTGGTCGAAGTTGTTCAAACCGAAAAAGCTGGCCGGATTTCGTCGGAGGGTGAAATTTTCCGGTCGGAGCATGGACTCCATGCAGCAGGCGGCATTCCGGCGGGAAGACGACAAGGTTTTAACTCTTAAGGATATGTGTCAGCCTCGTGCCTTGCTTTGACCGGTGTTGTTCGTTTTCTCCCACGCCGATGCTATCGAGTTGCTGAGCTTCGACTTTGAGTTGGCTACACTTTCGATGTCCAAGCTCTCGTCCAGTAATGGAAAGATCTCGTCTCTGGTAGTGGACAGAGGACTAGTGATGAACATCCCCACCGCCGCTATCGTCACACACGTTATGCGCAACAAAGCGTGCGTTTACGTCGGTGACCGTACCAATACAATTCAACGTTTTTTAGATTGTGGGGGCTATGGTCATGAAGTAAAATTGGGGATATAATAGTAAATTTATTAATAATTTATCATTTTTACAAAATATGGGGGCTATATGGAGAAAATGGGGGGCTATGTTTAAAATTGCCCTTTTGGAGCCCATGCAATTAGAAGGACGACACTTGGGCCTCAGCATATGGGCCTGAAGTCCGCATCGTGTGTACTTGTACATTGATTAGCAGGGAATTTACGCTTTGTACAGTTGTACGTTGATCTCTATTGCAATAATTAAAGGTCGGTGACACATGTTAAGCCCTAGCTCAACCTATACGTGAAGACTGCCAACTCGCCAATTCTACCTCTAAATCTAAATCTTAACCCTCCTTCGATTTTATCCATTAACTTCTTATTCAGTAATTTGCCTACACAAAATCTATCTACTACTCCACCAGAATAACTAATACTGTACTGTTTGACTGCTTTCACTTTTGTCTCCTAATGAATGACATGTATAGCATTTTGTCGTTTATGTGCACATTAAGTTTTTGTACGTAACAAAGCTAATAGTTCGCAAATCAAAAAGAAAGAGATAATTGTAGTTAGTGGTGAACAAAAGGAAAAATTGGTTGATTGTTGTGGCCGACATCTTTCATGCCGAGGAGTTCATCAATAGCAAAAATTATGAATTAATTGTGAATTTCATTTCAATAAATAGCGGATAACTTAAAAATAATAGTAATACATTAAACTGTGTCCTTATCCGTAACTGAAATAGCGCCGAAAGGTAACACGTGTCCGATTACATATTGGTAAGCTAATTTCCAGACTACAACTCACTCCGACGTACCTACGTGTCCTCTCTCTCTCTGTTTGTCTTCACCTTCGACCTCCCGCGTCCATGCATGATTCATCTCTCCTCTTCCTCTATATATACTTGCAGAATCCGCGTCCAACCTCATTCCACAGTCGCTTCAAACATCATACAAACATTAAACAAGTGAGAGAAATTCACACATACATCAATTAAGTTTTAGAGAGAGAAGAAGATGGCACAGTACGGCAGGCAGACCGACGAGTACGGCAACCCCATCCGCCACACCGACGAGTACGGCAACCCCGTCACCCGCCCCGGAGGAGGAGGAGGAGGAGGAGGAACTGACCCTTACGGTGCCATGGGGGGCACCACCACAGATGATCAGTACGGACTCACCGGCACTGGCGGAAGGGCTACTCATGGAACCACCGGTACCGGCGGGGAGTATGGGACTCACGGTGGACTTGGAGGCATGACGCATGGAACCACTGGCACTGGTGCAGAGTATGGGACCCACGGCGGAGGGCGTACTCACGGAACCACCGGCACCGGTGAGTATGGGGCTCACGGTGGAGGGGTTACTCATGGAACCACCGGCACCACCGGTGCATATAAGACCGACCAGTACGGAACCACTGGCACCACCGGTGCGACTATGACGGACCAGTTCGGAGCCACCGGCACCACCGGAGCGTTTGGTACTCACGGCACAGGAGTGCCGGGATCAACCGGAGCTTACGGGACTCATGGCGGTTCAGGGCTTGATACTGGACTGGCGGCAGGCGGCGGCGCCGGCCACCGACGCTCTGGCAGCTCCAGCTCGGTACGAACACTATACTAATTAGCTTTTGAAGTTAAAATCTTGCATTTGGCTTTGTTTCTTCAAAATCTTGATTGGTTTTTTAATGTTGAAATATAATTGTTGTGTGTACAGTCGGAGGATGATGGGCAAGGCGGAAGGAGGAAGAAGGGTTTGAAGGAGAAGATAAAGGAGAAGCTCCCCGGCGGCAAGAGTAGCGAGGAACAGGCGTACGGCACCACCACCACCACCACCACCGGCACCGGCGTCGGATATGGACAAGAGCATCATGAGAAGAAGGGAATGATGGAAAAGATCAAGGAAAAGCTTCCCGGCCACCATTAAATACATACACATACACTACTATATATATATATATATGTACACAGTCAAATAATAAGTGGCTCCATTTTATGTGTAGCTCTAATTAATAAGCCATTCCTCAGCTTGCCTGGGAATGGAGGAGTTGTGTGTGAATTTACTGTGTGTACTATTTAGTTATGTTTCATTTGTATTTGTATTTGGACATGTCTTCTTTTTCATGGGGAGATGCATCTATAATATTTTCAATTTTCACTTTCCAAATTCCCGATATATGCATTGATCGAAAACGTGATGAAAAATCAATGAAAAGAATTGGCCCCCAAAAAACTAGGTATAATTAATAACTCAAATCACCAGAAGTTAGAGCAAGAACAAGAGTCATCACGAAAGTGATGAAATCTCAAGTTATCCCTCACTATAATCTCTCTCCCACAAACTCTCGAAGCACCACACATAAACAAATGGCAGTCTTCACAAATCCTCAAGTTCTTCACAATCCTTATAGCAGAGCCATCGTCATTCTCAAGCAAAGCATAAGCTAAAGCTAGCTTCTCACTGTGATTCATCAGAATCCTCTTCTTCTCATCATCACTCACATCATAAACCACAGAGCTCAGCTGCGTCTCATACCCTCCACTCTCTCTCACTCTCTCCATCAGATCCTCCAACACCTCCTTCGTCTCTCGATTCCTAGCGCTCGTCGAATCCCCTGCGTAGAACTCGTGAATCACTCCCTTCTCCCCTTCAACCCAGCTGAATGCAGGATTCTTCCTTAAACCCTTCACTCTTATCAGTTTCCTCACCCTCAGAACCTCTTCCCATTCCCCTGCTTTTGCATAAGCTTCACATAGCAGTATGTAGTTCCCGACGTTCGTAGGCTCGAGCTTGAAGAGACGTTCCGCTGCAACTTCTGCAACGGTAGGGTTGGCGTGAAGGCGACAAGCTCCGAGTAGAGCTCCCCACACACCTGCATTGGGCTCCATAGGCATGGTTTTCACGAGATCGAGTGCTTCCTCCAACTCTCCCCTTCTTCCTAGCAAATCCACCATGCAATTGTAGTGATCAACGGAAGGCGAGACGCTGTACGACTTCTCCATTTGCTCGAAGAAGAACTTACCTTCCTCGAGCAAACCACCGTGGCTGCAGGCAGTAAGAACTCCCAAGAACGTGACGGAGTTGGGCTTCACGTTCGTCTTCACCATCTCCTCGAAAAGCTCGATTGCAGAATGAGCACGCCCGTGCATTGCGAATCCATTGATCATCGAACTGTAGGAGTAGACATTCTTTACTTGCATACGCTTGAAAACACCATGTGCTTCCTCCAAGCATCCACATTTCGAGTACATGTCGATCAAAGCCGAACCTACATGAACATCATTTGCAAGGCTAAAACCAGAGCTCTGAGCAACATTTCTAACCCAATTCGCATATTTAACCGCACCCAGTTGAGCACAAGCGTTTATCGCTCCAACCAAAGTCACCTCATCGGTCTGAACACCGGAATTCTGCATTTTCCGAAAGTACTCCAACGCCTCCCTCGGCTTAGCGTTCTGCGCGAAACCAGTCACCATTGCCGTCCAAGCCACCATATCCTTCACCGGCATACTACGAAAGAGCTCAGTGGCGCAATCCATCTCACCTGCCTTCGCGTAAGCATCGATGAGGGAAGTCCAAGAGATTAAATCCCGTTCAGGCATTTCGTCGAACACCTTCCTCCCACATTCCAATAACCCACATTTGACATACATATATATCAAAGTATTAACCACAAACAAATCCGCACCAAACCCACCTAATTTAACACTCTCCCCGTGAAGCTGCCGCCCCAAATCGGCATCGGATTCGCTCGCCGACTTCTTCAGCAACGCCGCGAAGGTGAAAGACAAGGGCTTCAAACCGTCTCTCCGCATCGAGTTATAAACGAGCACCGATTCTTTCAGCATCCCATCAACCAAATATCCTCTCATCAAAGCTGTGTAGAGGAAGGCATTGGGGTAACTCACTTGGGCAAAAACGGTAGCGCCGTAAGGTCGCGTGGAGACATTTAGCTTCGTTAGCATTCGGACGAGTTTCGCGACGATGTAGGAGGATTGATGGAGGCATCTTCGGATTATGTAAGCGTGGGTTTGCTTGATTTGAGCGGGGCTTCTGCAATCTTCGAGCGTGGAGATGACTTGGGACTCTAACTGTTTGATCTTTTGCAGCTGAGAGAAGGGGATGAACGGGAGTTTCTCACCGGAGAACTTGGCGGCCGTGGAGATTGAGGTTGAAGATTTGATTTTGGGCGCAACCAGCTTCTTGGAGAGTGAAATCATTACATATCACTCGGATTCCAGTGTGCAGTAGAATAGGAATAACTAAATACACTTTATTATAATAAATAAAGGGTTTGTTTGGTTGGCGGGATTCTGCTCTCGGAAAGTAATCTGATTCCAAATTATTAAATTCTTGTGTTTGGTGTAATAAGAAAAGTAATCAGATTCCAAAAAATTAAATTGCTGTGTTTGTTTCAAATTTTATAAAATTCAGGAAAGTAATAAGAATCCTGATATTAAGGAAAGTTAGTTCAAAATTCAATGATTTTTATTCCCTACTCCAACCTAGGTATTCTTTTTCCTTGATACATGGATTCTGATAATAATAATAATAATAATAATAATAATAATAATAATAGTAAAAACCAAAAACAAAAAATAATAATAAGAATAATAATTTAAATTAATAATATAAATAAAAAATGAAAAATAATATTAATAATAAAAAAACAAAATTAAAAAAATAATAATAAAAACCAAAAAAATAATATTAATAAAAACAAAAAATAAATAATAAATAATAATAATAATAATAATAATAAAAGCCAAAACCAAAAAATAATAGTAATAATAACAAAAAATAAATAATAATAATAATAATAATAATAATAATATTTGATATTATGAAATTGATATTTTCCAATCTAAACGATAACTTGATTTCATATTAGAATCTAGATAATTTTATTGATAATATCCAAATACTGAATTGTTGATTAGTTAGAATTCATTTTCCTCATAATAATTTTTTTCAGAATCATATTCCATAACAAACTTTACTTTCCTGTTTTATTTTCTCCAGAATCACATTTCTCAGAATTATTTTCTCTGATAATATTACTTTCCTGCCAACCAAACGAGCCCAAAGTGAAGGTGTATTTGCTATAAATATTTACTTTTAACATCTGCAGAATCCATTGTTTATATCCTTAGACTTACTATTTCATTTGGGAAACTGTTCTTTCGCGCTGATAACCTAGAAATTGATTTGCAATAGCTATAGGTTCTTCTCAATAATCCATTCCATCTCAGGTCAGTATTTACAGACTTCTCTCTCTCTCTCTCTCTCTCTCTCTCTCTCGTAGGCGTATGAAAAACTGTAGGCAATGTGCTCGATGAAATGCTTCTGGTTTTGTTGTGGGACAGAATTGAATTCCGAAACTTAAAAGTATATTCTTTGGAAATTTAGAAGGTAGAAGGCGGCTTTGATCATTTGCTGGAGATGTTGCTTTCTTGAAATTGGATTTCAGTAATAATTTCAGGAACTCTTTTTTTTCCCAGCTTCAATGCTTCTTGATGATATATAGTTTTGCATTTAATGTGTATATGCGTTATTCTGCAGCTGAAAAAAGGTTTCTTTCGTCTGATCCAGTGGGAATTTCGTGGTGGAAAGAAGCTCACCATGTTTGCAACTGCAATCAGGTATATTGCTAGGAAACCGAAACCAAAGATGAAACCAATAGAACTCAAAACTCCTCCTGAGCAAACGCAGACGATCACGAGGGTTATCTTCGACGTTTTGAAGGAACATGGCCCTCTAACCATTGCAGACACCTGGGAACATGTTAAGGTACTTGTTCCTCTCTCCCTCAACTCACCTTGTTTTTGGAGAAAGGTCATAGTTTTGAATCATATAACTAGAACCCTTTCCTAGTATGCTCACCTAATGATACTTGCTGCTATATATCATTGTTTTTATTAATGGCATTGAAGAATACTTTGGCTATCTCGAAATCAGCTCATCTTTGTATAGCATTTGATACTTACTACTTTGAACTAAGATGCTTTTATTGCCTGATCACTGTAGTATGAAACCATTACCATTCTCTCTTCCAATAATCAGTTTTATAAAGATTTGTATTGTATCACACCATGATATCACATTCTTGATTCAGAATATTCAGATGTAGCTCGTGATCATTTTCCTACGTGCATCTGGCAAGTAGTAAGAAGTTGGAAGTTAAAATTGACTTGGTTCCTGTAAAGATTCATTCTTTTGCTACATACTATGTCAAGAATTCTCAATTTGTAATGTCTTGCATGAAGCTAGCTAGTTATGTCCTGATCTGTTCTAAAGATATCGCATCTGTGCACCTTCCTTCTTAAGATCCGTATGTATAACTGGCAATTATTTATCAGCTTTCACTCGTTGAACTGCCTCCTTTATGATCTGGGAAGTTATACTATCATCAATAAAGTCGTTTCTTTCAGTTAAACTCTTTTCTGCTTACGGGCGTCTAATGTGGTCTTCATAGCTTATCTATCATGTAATCATGATGTGTTTCCAACTGAGAGATTTAACCAGTCATTTCTTTGCCCAGCTAGAGATTTGTGTGGACAATGACTCATTCTACTCTTAAACCTTCATGCTATGTGGTTGGAGTTGACAGCTGAAGCTCTATTTTTGTCGATTTTCTTGCTTTTGTTATGTCCGCAGAAGAACATATGCGTGTGTGTGTCCATTTTTCGTGTCAAAGTACTAGGTTCATCATATCTATTGGGAGTGAATCTTGAAGCATGTTTTTTCTTCTTTTCACATGATTAGGATGTTGGGTTGAGAGGACTCTCAAGCAAAAGGCACATGAAAATAGTCATGAGATGGATGAGAGAGAGGCAGAAGCTAAGGTTAATATGCAACCATGTTGGCCCTCACAAGCAATTCTTATACACCACATGGTTCACTAAACCGGATGTCAAGCCAGCACGGCCCGGCCTGCCTGAAATCAAGCCCTCAAGGCCCGGAACCGACAATGCTTCAAGACCGAAGCCATGAGCTTCTTACAAGGGAGAACTTGCAGTAAATTGTCTAGGAATACATTGTGTCAACTCTTTTCTGTGTAATAGCCTGTGTTTTTTTCTAGTTCTTAAAGAAAAGAAGAAAAGAAAGAATTATAGATGAATTACCTCAAGGTGTTGCTTGTTTTTATGCCAAATTATAAATTATACTCTCTATGTCCTAACGAACTTGAGTTGTTTCATTATTTTATACTTCATATATATTCAAGAAACGTCTCAAGTTCTTTGGGACGGATAGACTATACTAGCACTAGCATTAAATAGTTGGATTTATCAAAAATCAAAGATTAGCTCACATGTATTTATAGCTTCATCAGAAAAGAAATTACTCCACAAAAAAAAAAAATGTTAAGAAATCACAAATTTATTTATTCATTGGGAATCCACAAAAAGAATTATTGTTCTGTGAACAATAAACATTACTAGATTGGGCTGGTGTTAGTTAGGAAAAAGCCCAGATATAATGGGCCGGGCCAATAAGGCATGAAAGTGGAAAGCCCGTTAATGCTTTCCACCAAGCAAGCATTGAGATATATCGCCGATTTCTCAATCCGACGTCGTTTAGCACCGGCGTAAACTTTCAGGTTCTCGTCACTTCTCTCTCTCTCTCTCAAACGATTGAACGCCCGGCGCTACCAGAATTCACGGAATATAGTCATTTGGGATAAGTACGAGCACGAGCTGCGGTTTTTTCTTCGTCGAAATTTCTGCTCTATAATTCTGAGCTGGAGAATATTTGATTGTGAATGTGATCTCATGTTGATTTTCCGGTATGACAGATTATCGTGCTTATGCGATGCATGGATTCTTGGCTGCAGTAATTACTGGTAAACGGTCTTCAACTGCTTCGGAAATGGAAGCATTTTGTTTCCCGTTGATCGATATTTCTATTCTTAATTCTTTCACATTTTTCCAGCTGCTATTTTTGGCGCAATTGGAGGCGGTAGTGTAGCTGTACCGAGCACTAGTTGCTACGTCCTTGATAACACCAGCCACATTCATGATTTTGTATCCTTATTATGCTATACATATTTCAATATTTCAACAAATTGTGCTGTTTCAGCTACTCTGTAAACTGTATGTTGTAATGAAGAATGTAGGCTATGTTGAAGTAATACTTTGGCTTCCTAACTTGAAGTGCTCATTTCTGTGTCCATTGAGTGGGATGGGACTCTAGTGTCTTGATGGAAACAATCTTAATGCTTCCCTTTTATCCAATTTTAATTTGTTTTACCTTAATCCTTTGATTAGAGTAATTTGGTTGGACAACTTTTCGAGTATGATGATGAGAAGGTAATGCTATTTAGAGATTAGGAATTCGTAAAGTATCGATCTTTAATATCTCTCACGAAGAATTCTTCAGCTTTAGTTAAGTAATGACTGTGCTTCTCATATCACTATATTCTTGCAGGATCCTGATTTGGTGGTACGGTTTTGTAAAGATATCGAGACTAGATCCCAGCCGGTAGTACATATATAACCCTCTCATTCTTTTCAAGTTCAATTGCAAGTTGTCTAATATTGGCTGTATCTCTCTTTCACCTAAATATATATATATATATATTATCTTTCCGGATCAAAAAAAAATAAATATTGGCTGCATTCAAATTTCGGATCCTGTGGCATAAAGTCTTTTTTTTTTTTTTTTTCCTCAAATGAAAAGTTTTTACTTGAACATGAAGGTAGCATTTGATTTATTTCTCGCTTAATTGCTCGAACATTTGCTCCATTGCTGTGAAAAAATTATCAGAAAGTTATTATAAAATCTATTAGTGCTTATTAATCTTGTCTGTGGCCAAAAACCATTATTTACAATAGTGTTGCTTGTTTTGACCACACTAAAATGTGAAATCCAATATGAAGAACATGATTTTTTTTCCCATCAGAATACTTAATATGCCCTACATTAAGCTGAATCAAATGTGTTTGCCTTATGTTTCTGTTGCAACAAGTAGTAGCTTGAGGCATGTCCATTTTGCCCATTTTCAGAGTTGTGTGTCTGTGTGTGTGCATGTTGATGAGAAGAGTGCAGTATATACCATATTATTTTTAGTCCTTGGGATATTATGAACTTATGATTCTAATTTATTTTGTACACGCTTGTGAACTTAATAGGGATATGTGGATTTTGGAAGATTTGACAGCCTCAGTTATTTTACTGCCAGTGCTGGTTATGGTAACTTTGTTCAGGTTAGTTTGATTAGATATCATGAATTTCTGTTTGCTTACTTGAAGCACAAGGGTTATATGCACTAAAGTACTTATGAAGGTGAACTTCGTAATCAGCATCATCATTTGGATATGCTCATTGCCATGTTATGTATTGTAACTGCCTAGTTGATCGAATATAGTCTTCTAATTGCCTGATTAAACTGTGATTAGTTAAGAGTGCAAAGATGAGATGCTGCCATTTACAAAAATGTTTGTCCTTTTGGAAGTCATTTATTTCAAATTTCAAAATGAATATAGTTGTACTATCCTCCTGAAAAGTTAGACCCTGCATTTACCTATTTCAAGCATAACAGAAATATATTGAGATTATATGATAACAAAGTCCACCTTTTGAACTATTTCATGGAATATTATTTTAAATGATCTTTCAGTAGTCTTCATTCTACATTCCCAGGAGTATTATAATGGTGACCTAAGGAACTGCGAGAAAACTTATGATAAACTGGGACGCACAGCTCAGGTGAGATAGATTACTGCTTCATTCTCTTCTTTCTGTTAGGAATACTATTGAAAATTTGATTCATGCAATTACCTTTACAGTTATGATTATAGAATACCATATCCTGTATTGACAAAAGCATCGTGTTTCTCAATATTCAGGTAAATATTATTTGTGGAAGTTGTCCGAATGGACAGTGTGTAGGTATGTAAAGCTCCATTATCACTGAACATTAAATCTGAAATAATAGAAAGACCTATAAACAGCTTTCTATGCAAAATTTTATGTCCATGCCAATGGCTTCTACCTTCATTGTAGATGTTATTTCTGTATCTTGCTCATGGAATGGGTATCATAATCTGGAATTCTTCTTTGTAGACCATACTTCTATGGCTAAAGTATTTGCTATGCTCTATATTTATGATGTAGGTGGGCTTGGATGCATCTGCAGTGTTACTTATGAATCTCCTTGCAGGTTTCCAAACAAAATTCTTGCGATTATACTTTATTTGCTATGTTCTTCACTAAGTAAAGCCTTCCTAAAAGTTGTCAATATCACACACACAAAGCGAGTAACAATAAGTTAATGTGCTCAGTTCCATTCCGTTTTGTTTAGGACGGCATTACTCTGTCATGTGTGTCAAACTTGCAAAGAGAAACTAGATGAAGCTCAGAATATAAATAATAGCAAGCATTCAAATTATTTTGATATACTTATCAAAGTTGAGAAAATTTTCCATCTCTCTCATGGATGTTGTACTTACCCAAGTTGCTTCCACAATATTGTTCTTATTTATGTACTGAATTTCTCTGATTATGGGGCTGGTTTGGGCAGAGTTCTCATTGATCTCGCCCTACCATGTATGAAGCCAGGCTTGCGGGTATTTAAAGGCTTCACAGTTGGTTTTCATTCTCGTTCATGGGAAGTTGTGAGTAGCTTTTCTGTAAACTTTGCTTTACTGGTTATTTTTTTGGTGGACCAATCTACTCATATACATAAATCATTAATGATTGTAGGTATATAATGGCCTAACTCAAGTAGGTTATGAAAAGGCGTATGATGAGTTCAGGTACGACTTTCCGTCATTACGTTCTTTCTTTCTGCATGCATCAATATTTAATTCTCTTTACATCGTAATATATCTGCTTTTTTCGTTTGATTACGATGGAGTCCTATGTTGTAAGTAGCAGGATGACTAATGGTTTGTTACTGCTACAGCTTCAGCACTGAGCAAAGAGATGTAACCCTGTACCTGACTGCAGTTGCTTCCCTCTCAAATTTAGTGCAAAAACCCACAATCAAGGTTATATATTTCTTTGATATCCCTGTTTGTTTGCATCAGTCTATGTACAACACCTAGTTCTAACCTTTACATTGTTTTCTTCCTTTTTTCTTTTTTTCATTCAAACACCATCTTTCTCCAGATTTCTCCGAAGGAAGGATTGGATGTTAAGTCGTCTGGCTCAGGTGCAAATGGCAGCCCACCAACTACTTTGTCTCCCACAATGTTA
This sequence comes from Mentha longifolia, assembly GCA_001642375.2. Taxonomy (NCBI): domain Eukaryota; kingdom Viridiplantae; phylum Streptophyta; class Magnoliopsida; order Lamiales; family Lamiaceae; genus Mentha; species Mentha longifolia. Next base: position 33,150,998 of record CM038115.1, read on the forward strand.
ATTGTGGAATGGAAATGTAAATATCCTCATGAATCATTTGAGAAATTGGGTTTTGTGTTGGTCCTACTGATGTTCTCCCATTGCTTCTATTCTTTAGGTGTAAAAGCTCGAGACACGCCTTACGAAGTTGAAATTACAATTCCAGTAGAGAATTATGATCCAATTCAGTTCACTTTTGCAAAGAGATGCGGTGAGCATGAAAATTTCAAAATTTCAACATTTAACTAGTGCCTGTCATTATATTTTCTATCTTCTCCCTCCTCTCCTCTCTTTCTCTCTCTCTATGGTTCCTTTTTCATCATTTTTTCAGTTTATGGTATAGTAAAAGTAGTAATGCTACTAATCTTACATGCTATTCTCCCTTACAAACTGTATAGAGCACATTCAGGACGAACGTGGCGTATCTATGAGAGGATGGGCTATATTTGGAATACTCTCATGCGTGTATGTCTATTTACTTCCTGGAATTCTGCATGGAAAATCTTACTTCTTTCATCTGCTGATGTGATGCCTGATAGTGGAACTTAATTCGTCTTTTAATTGCATGATGTCGCTTTTGCAAACAGACTAATTGTCGGTTTGACACTGTCGTGCATCGGAGGTTTCATCTATAGGACACGAGTGCAAAACCTGGTACGTTAATTTACATCCGATGCAGAAATGAATCGTCTGATGACTTTTGTGGGTAACAGAATGTTTTGTTAATACTTTGTATGAGATTATACTTGTTTCTTATTCTTATGCGTACTTCAAGTTTTAACCTTCATTATGCAGCATGGGCTCGATGCAGTCCCTGGAATGGCTGTACTATCAGCATGTTTGGAAACTGTAAGTTGACACTATCCTTTTATTTTGATGATCTTAAGATTATATCCTCCATGAGTCGACGTAGTTTTCTTGGCATGCGACAATCATCTATATAAAAGATGTCGCACAATGATATATAGATGATCTAGCTTGAGATCGAGCTATCTGCAAGTAGGAACTACGAGTATCTTTAAGGTTGTAATACGCTTGTGTATGCAGGCAAGCGGAGGCGGGCCTAGGTACACGCGCCCAGGCGACGTAAACGATCCTTTTGCAAACCAAACGACATGGGAAGAGCAGCCTAGTTCTGCTCGTAGAGCTACGACAACTGCAAGTGAAAGTGCTTATGGTTCCATCTGATTTTCTGCATCTCCAGCCTATTGCCTTTTATCTGAAGCATAATAATTCGTTTTCAAAACTCCATATTTTGTTTATTTAGCTTTATTTCTCTTATTTCGATTTTTAGATAACATACATACATACAATGTGGAAAGGAAGTTAGTTATATCTTAGTTGAAAAGAGAATAGCATGTTGGTAGAATTCGTCAGTTTCGTGTATTTATGTAAACTAAACATTTACGCAAATTACGCAATCAAATCTTTACTTAATGGCGTCCATTTTAAGATTTGATTACCTTTTCAAATTTTAACATGTTGACCAGAACTACGATTTGAGTCCTCTATTGACCCTCTATTGCAATTCCGTTGACATCTGCTATTATTGGATGATTGTCATGTATACATGTCACACGAAATTGCAATAGTCTGGCTCCCTCTATTTGCATAATTTTGATGTAATTTTAATTAGTAACCTTCCCGACGGAAGAGTCGATCTGTTAAGAGTATAATAATTAAGAAGAAGATTAATAAAGTAAGAAGGGTATTAGTTAGAAAGAGGAAAGTATAAATATAGAAAATGATATTTGCTTTGACAAAATGAGAGAAGCAGTTGCCCTACTATTGTGTCCTTATGTGCCCTTTACTAACCAATGAATTATTTAATTATGTCATCTGCAGCTTATATGTTATCTAATGCATATTCTATTAAGTCAAAATAATAAATAAATTGTTTGAGTGAAGCCCACTTAGTCAACAGAGCAGGTGATTGTACTTTTTTCATTATCTTTTTTGCCTCTAGACTTGGTCTTTTCTTCCATAACTCAAATTTCTATATTTATTAATCAAAATAGTACTAATGTACTTTGCATGTAAATAATGTTGACGATTCAAAATTAAAAATAAAGAAACTAAAGAAAACAAGCTTCTCATAATGGTGGAGACAGTAACCAATTCAACTCAAAATCCTACCAACTCCAATTACTCTGACCCTCTCTCTCTCTAGCTTTAATTTCAAGAGCAAAGTAGTCTTGTATAAATACTCAACACTTGATCTCCTCCCAAATCATCAAACAAGCTAGCCTTTCCTCAATACATACATAGCAAGAAAAATAAATTAAAAATGGCAAACTCCTCCCTCAACCTCAACTTGTTCTTCACCATATGCATATCTCTTGTTGCACTTGCTCCTCTATGCTTCTCCCACAGCACAAACGGAGGCTACCTCTACCCACAATTCTACGACCAATCATGCCCACAAGCTCAACAAATCGTCAAGTCCATCGTGGCCAAAGCCGTCGCCAGAGATCCTCGCATGGCCGCTTCCCTTCTCCGCCTCCATTTCCACGACTGCTTCGTCAAGGTATAACTTACATATACATAGTTCACTCTTCTCTCATGCATGCACATTTTAAGTGGCGTAGTTCTAGAGAGAGAGAGAGAGAATGCATGTATACTAATGATATGTTGTTGATTTGAAGGGATGTGATGCATCTATTCTCTTGGACAATGCTGGAAACCTAAGGAGCGAGAAAGGATCAATTCCCAACAGAAACTCAGTTCGTGGCTTCGAAGTGATCGACGAGATCAAATCCGCACTCGAGAAACACTGCCCTCAAACCGTCTCTTGCTCTGATATCTTAGCCGTTGCAGCTCGAGACTCCACCGTTATCGTGAGTTTCCCACTTCAATCCCTCTTCTTTTTCTATTGGCCCCACACTTTAAACTAATTGGGCCTTTTGCATGCAGGCTGGAGGCCCAAACTGGGTGGTCCCACTAGGGAGAAGGGACGCGAGAGACGCAAGCGTCAGTGGGTCCAACCACAACATCCCAGCTCCAAACAACACCTTCCAAACCATCCTAACTAAATTTAAGTTACAAGGCCTCAACATCGTCGATCTTGTCGCCTTATCCGGTCGGTAACTCACACTAATTCATATTCCCTCTGTCCCAACGAACTCGAGTCGTTTAACCATATATTTTGCATGCATGCACGCAGGAAGCCACACCATAGGGAAGGCGAGGTGCGTGAGCTTCAGGCAGAGGCTGTACAACCAGACAGGAAACGCCAAGCCGGATTTTACTTTGGACCAATCCTACGCCGCCCAGCTCCGCACCAGGTGCCCCCGCTCCGGCGGCGACCAGACTCTCTCCCTCCTCGACTTCGTCTCTCCGACGACTTTCGACAACTCCTACTTCAAGAATCTGCTGGCATTCAAGGGCCTCTTGAGCTCCGACCAGATCCTCGTCACCAAGAATCAGGAGTCGTTTCAGCTGGTGAAGAAGTATGCAGAGAGCAAGGAGCTGTTCTTTGAGCAGTTTGCTGCTTCCATGGTGAAGATGGGGAACATTTCTCCATTGACGGGACGCAGAGGAGAGATCAGGAAGAATTGCAGGAAGATGAACTCTTAGTTATTCATTCATATACAATTTCTCACTCTATTCAATTGTGTGTGTGTTTGTTGTCTTTGCTTTCTTGAATTCCTTTCTTGATTATTGAGAACTTTTATTGTTGTTGTGTATGTAATAGATGTATTTATGGTTTTCTAGTATTAATTCACCAATCACTACACATTCTCCAATTTGCTCTAATTTTCATACTTATATACTCTCTCTGTCCTGTCCCCAATTAAATGTCCCTAGCCACCAACCTATGTAACAATAACATAGGTAAATATGGTAGTTCGACATTATTTTTATATATAATTCTGAAATATGACACTTATTCAGGGATACAAATTTCACTAATCAGAACACTTATTCGGAGAGGGGGAGTATATATATAATCAAATTTTCTATTACATTTCTGTATTGCATCTTTTATTAATTACGATGACATATGATTGACACGTGTTAAAAATATTTTTAAATCCTTAAAAAAAATGTATATATAATAATGTAATGATTTTAGGGTCAACTTCGGGTTGAAATTGGGATCCAGATTCAAGCCAAACAACCCGAATCCTTAAACCCTGTTCCACAGTTCGACTTCCCCTTCCTCTCAGAGTTGAAGGGTTTGCAAATTTGCAGCACATTCCCTATTTTTGATCCTTCAAAATTCATCTCCAACGCTGAAAATCACTGTCATTTCTTCGGCAATGAGACACTATTTTACCCGCTTCATTTCTCAATCCCTCACCCGCTTCCCCAAATCTATTACACCCACTCCCCGAAACGAAACCCCGCTGAAAAGCCCTAATTTGATCCGAAGATTCTCGGCTACAGCTGAGGAGTCGGAGTCAGCCCCATCAAATCGAGTTAATGAAATCGTTGATGAACTTTCTGCTCTCTCAATTATCGAATTGGCGGACTTATCCGATTTTCTGAGAGTAAAAAAGAATATTGTGGATATACCGGCTATGTTGCCCGGGATGCCAGCCCCCGCGGGAATGCCGGCGGTGCAGGCGAAAGGCGGCGGGGGCGCGGCGAAGGAGGAGGAGAAGAAGGAGAAGACGGCGTTTGATTTGAAGCTCGAGGGCGGTTTCGATTCGGCTCTGAAGCTTAAGATTATTAAGGAAGTGAGGGCGTGCACGGAGTTGGGCTTGAAGGAGGCGAAAGATTTGGTGGAGAAAGCTCCAACTTTGCTGAAGAAAGGCGTGACCAAGGAGGAGGCAGAGAAGATTATCGAGAAGATGAAGGAGATCGGGGCCAAAGTGATTATGGAGTGAGGTAAAGTGGTTGATCATAGACATGATTTTCTGATGTTTCTACTCGAACGGAGGCTGAACTAATATTTTCTTCTTCATTTTTATTTTTTGGTGTTTGGTTTCATTGCTGATGTTAAAAATTGAATATGTCGAAATATGATGCTCTAAACTTGGAAGCAAGGATGAGTTTTTATTTTGTGAGATAATAGCCTATAGATGTATTGATCATTGATCATGATACGATAAAGTGAGTTTGAGGGGGGGAAAAACGAATTCTCAACGTATCTTAGGATGTTTCCCTGACTAATATCGATATACATAGAGATATTTGCAGAAATATTGGTGGGAATTTCTTAACTTCTTGGAATATAAGCCTTGTCTGTTATAAGGAACTAAGTGTGGGATCGTGTAAACTGGAATATGTGGGTTGAAGTCCAGGACTAGAGGTGTTAAGCAGCAGCAGAAAGTAAATTTGTTCTGTATTTGGCTCGATCTGAAATCCATTCTCGTGTCATTTCTGTTTAAGAGTGTTCATAGCTCAATATTGCAATCCACCTACATCGATCTTTTTTCTTGTTGAGCTACACATCATCTTTGTTGAAGTCTTAGTTGATCTCGATGAGTTTTTCTGGATGTTTGTTGTGGAATTCTTGTGTTAATGGTGGATGTTAACGATGGAGCTGACCCTACCACAAGAAAGGATCACATATATAGCAGTATAAGCTCATTGCTAATTAGCATCTCAAATGAGATTCTTTGTTTTATGGTGTGTGTTGATTATTTTGGTTATATTTGTTTCTTAAATCATATGTTATTGACTGTTCTGTCTGTAGAGATACCCATTAATTTTCGATTGGACTTGAGACATATTTGAACATGAAACATACCTGGGAGTGCTTGCTTTATGATTATGATCGAATTTCCTTTTGTCTTCCCAAATTCAAGATTGATGTTTAGTCTCCGATTGTGCTTGGTGTTTATGTTGTTGGATATTTGCTTCCTTGACCATAGACCGCACTCAGATATCCAAGCATGATGCTCTAGGGATCATATGATATGTTAGAATTTGAAGTCATTTCTTACTTTGCATCCGCTCAACTCCCCAAAGTTTCCACTTAGCATTACATAACATTTAACAAAATTTGAGCTACATATTTGATTGAACCTTATGTGTTTGGGTTGGATTGAAGAATGACTTTGAACTTTTTCCCACAGTTTACGAGGCAAATAATTTCTCCATGCTTTTGTAATCGAACTTTGATTTTGGAGCCATCCTAGTCTCTGTACATCATTTTGGCTGCTCATATGATTTCAATGCTTCTTTTCAGCCATTTTTGCTGCAACAGCTATGTTGGTGCAACTGGGATTTTATCCAGAGATATAGAGCAACTTGATGAGCAATGTAGAAGGATCTGAAGGGTACCAGACCGATTTATCTGTAGATGTGTAGCGCAACCCGCTTTTACATATTTCATAAGCAACTTAGAAGGGTCGCATTCGACTTGTAAAAACCCAGTTGCAGCTTCATGCTTGAACTTTTTGTTTAGAAGATCCCATAAATTTTGTGGAGTTATTTATTAGTGTAGAACTTGCTTTGGATTTACATTTAGAGATGATAACATGTTACCTCTTCCCTTTACTTCCTGAAGAAAACTTGCCTCTTTGTTGAGGTTATACCTTTTGAATATCAGGAAAAAAGAAGGTTGAAATCCATTCTTCAATTTAGATGTTTTGGCTCATAAAATTGAGTTTTTATTTTGGAGCAGTTTGGAGCGAATCCCCAAAAGTGTACTCTTTTGACGAATGAATATGTCTGATGAAGCCATAACGAATGAGATATGGCATAGAGTTCTCATCTCTGTTTACCTTTTATTTTGTTGCATTTGCACCGTATTGATCATATATTTACCTTATAATAAGCATGATTAAACCGATTTTAGTGCCCTTAGCGAACTTATTCAGTGGGCTACAACTTAAAAATATTATATCTCATCGCTTGTAATCAATTTATTTTTACTCTATATCATGCCACCTTATATACTACTCCATAATATAATACCACCGTACTTACCATTTTATTAAGGGAAAGTGAGAGTAAGACTCAAGAATTCAATTAAAATGCAAAAAAATATGATTCAATTGACTTTAACCTTTACATGATCAAGAATTGTCGAAATTATTGAAAAATTCGACTATAAGATTTAATTTAACATATTATTCGTGAGCAAATATTTGGCTAAAGATTTGAATCCAAATACTACATATTAATTCCTATTAACAATTTCTCAATTACTATATATTCTTTACTTAAACTAAACATAAAGGAACGTCGGTTATATCAGTGGCGGCTGTTTATGTATAACTGGGAAGGAAACTAATGAAACAGAAGCTGAAGCTTTAAAGCAGCTGAGATTCATGGCGGCGGACTGGCAGTGGGAGAACGCGGCCGCCGGATCCGCCGCTGGCCTCGCCACCGTCAGCTTTTCTCACCCGCTCGACGTCGTCCGCACTCGATTTCAAGGTCTCCGTCTGCGATTATTTTAATTCCATCTTCTTCGTTAAAACCTGACATTGATTAGGTCTGGAAATGAATGTTGTTTTGATTTTTCTTCGTTGAATTAGTGAACGACGGTCGATTGTTGCACCTCCCTACCTATAAGAACACTCCTCACGCTCTATTGACCATTGCTCGCTCTGAGGTTTGTCTTGATTTTCCTCTGTTTTGAGATGCTCTATCTCCTTCTTCCTTTTCTTTCGGATGATGTCTAGCCGTCTTTTAAGCATTATGAGATGAATGAGCCAAATATAACTTTGAAATATTCAGCTCAACTACATTTGGAGTTGCACCTTTACTGTGATTAGACATATATAGTGAAAAAGAAAATGCAGAATTGATGGACTGATGGATTTTGAAACTATAGCACAATGTTTAATGTTTTGTTCTTCAGTTGCCTGAAGTGACTTAATTTAGGAGCTGCTTTAATAGCTATTATCTATCTTCAGCTACTTATTTATGATGCGCGTGTACTCCATTTGGCATATTAATCAAATGTTTTAAATGATGATAGATCGTAGGAAAAAGCCATGCTTTGCAACCTTTCTTTGTTTCTTTGGGCCAAAATGAAGGTGTTTTAGTGCAACATACTCATGTGGGTTACTATCAATTTATGGTCTAGGGCTCTTCGTTGAATAGCTAAATACTGTGAGGAAAACCAGCTATTCTTTCAGTTCAACCAGGGTAGTTTTAACTGGAGTTTGATGCCATATTTGCATGATACTTGTGACCTTTTCCAATTAAAACAGTCATTTCATTCCAAAGACATATATTTGTCCATGTTCTAAATATCAGACTTTCTCTTGCTTCAGGGTCTAAGAGGGCTATATGCTGGCTTTTATCCTGCCGTTCTTGGATCAACTATTTCATGGGGTTTATATTTCTTCTTGTAAGCCTCATTAACATAGTCATTTCCAGAATGTTAATTAATTTTAAAATATGCTTGATAATATTCTTGGTTATTACATTATTTTGTGCTTGAACTTGGAGTGTTCATGTACATGAGGAAACCTTCAGAAGCAACAGTTTTAATGACATTCTCTACTGGGCTAAATAAATGCTGACTGTGTGTTATTAGTTTCCTGTTCCATGTATGCTCACACATGCTCATTGTGCAGGGATGTTAATGAATGTTTTCCTAGACATAAATGCAGTATCAAATACTCAATTTCTTGTTCCATATTTCCTTTATGGAATAATTGTCCTAAAAATTTTCACCTGATTACTATTATCATCTGGAATATATCATCCTTCTAAGGTTGATGAATTAATGTATGTTGCTAAGTTTTAGCTAAATAACTATGAAAGAAAATATTGCATGCTTATCTATGTTTGGCACTAGTTAAATGCTTAACATAGTGCTATTTAAGCAACCTTGTCCATTTGTTTTGATCAATAACCATAGTTTTCATATTCCTTTGCAGCTACAGCAAAGCCAAACAGCGGTATTTGAGAAGCAGGGAGAAACTGTCCCCTGGTCTTCATCTTGCTTCAGCTGCTGAAGCTGGAGCCTTGGTCAGTATTTGAACTTTGTAAATCATAACTGGAGGAAGTCCCTAAAAGGCAATATCTTGTTGCCATATTTTCTGGGGTTACTACCATTATAGATAAACTGAAACTTAGAAAGTAGCTCTTTTTGAGATTTTCAATATTAAGTTGACCTCTTATAGCCACTGTATTAGAGCTTTTAAACAGTCAAACCAGTGCTGCTAACTACATTAATTTGTTAGTAGTAATACTATGAATTTGTTTTCATCAGATGATTAGAAGCATAATTATGGTGAGGATCATATAATTAGTATCAAACTCTTTCTCATGATGCAATGGGTTGAATCAGCATTAGCATGTACGACTATGCTGCTGTTTATTTAATTTGTTTGTACCTTATTGCATTAATAGCCACCCCCCCCCAAAAAAAAAAAAAAAAACTGTAAAGACAATGGGTAAGACTTACTCTAATTCTTTTATCTTGTCATCTTCTTGTCTCCCATCTTTTTAAGTGTGTAAACTGACTTGGTTTCTGGACTCCCCTCAATTTCTTCGCTCGCTAATAAAGTTCTGGTGCTCTTGTAGGTCTGTTGTTGTACGAATCCTATATGGTTGGTAAAGACAAGATTGCAGCTTCAGACTCCGCAGCAAGCTCATCCGTATTCTGGTTTTCATGGTTAGCTCTGATCTTATTCTGGTGGATTTGAAATCCCTACCTGTCTGATTTTTTTTAGATAAGAACTCAAGCAGCTGGTAAAATGTTGGCTTGTCTATGTTCTAACATTATCAGTAGATTGGAAGATGATTAGGCATTTAACAATCCGATGTTAATGTTTGTATATGTGAAATCATTTGTTACTTGAGTGTAGTGTTTCTCCTTGTGAGCTTACTCGGTTTTGTTCCTTTTAGTATATAATTAGGATTCTTCTGCTTTCTGTGCAATACTTAACTTTTCCATCTTATCTATTTCAGACGCTTTAAGAACCATACTGAGAGAAGAGGGATGGAAAGCTCTCTATAAAGGGCTTCTTCCTGGTCTATTTCTGGTTAGGCCTATTCCTCTTTCTATTTATAATATTTTCTGTTGTTGTTTGTCATTGCATTCTCCTTAGTGAAGCACTATATGATGCTCAGATTTGTAAATCTTGACAAGATATGGAACTTACTCATTTGGTCCTGTTCAGCAGATTACACATGGTGCTATTCAATTTACAGCATATGAGGAACTTCGGAAGATGGTTATCAGTTTCAGGACCACAGAAAGTGAACAAAGTCTTGATACGGCTGTTAATTCATTGGTGAGTTTCTGGATTGTTAGTACTTCATTATCTTGAGATGACTTTTCTACATAATGTGCGGACAGACATAGAAGGATTCTTATTGCTGTGCTTTTTGTTTCCCCAAGCTACATGTATTCTCTTCTACCTTAGTATCATACTATAATGTTATCCATTATAAGTAACGTGTGTCCTGACTCATCATTGTATATACTAACCTCTTCCCTGACCGCAATAGGCTAGAACCTTGAATTTCAATTACGGATTGATAAAAGCATACCTGAAGCATTAGTTTGGTCGTTCTCTGAAGGAGATTCAGAGATATCTGGATCAGTTGTTAGTAAATTAAACGTAAAAAAACCCATTATTCTCTTACATATTTGGTGAAGTCTTTTTCTATGAGCACATTAACTAATCGAACACACTAAATTTCTTAGAGACTACCTCCACGTCTTTCTTACTAACTCCAATGGACCTTTTTGATACTTTACTGTCCTGCCACCTCTATTTAAGCCATGATGAGGTGTAACTGATATTATTATGCATTTAATCGTATATTGCTTAAGTTACCATTCTGTGTACTGGGTATCCTTTAAAAGTTGCAAAATTGCTGCATACTTTTTATATGTGAATGTACTACATCTCTTTCTTTTGTCATCAAAACAAAAAGAAAGTTAAAAGGACTTGGATTTTCTGGCATTATGGTTGCAGGACTCAATCGACTATGCCATATTAGGTGCTTCTTCAAAGTTTGCTGCCATTAGTTTGACGTATCCATTTCAGGTAGCCACCGTTTTGAAGAGATTTGTGATATGACACATGTTTCTTGTTTGCTGAATGTTGCTATCTTATGTCTGACAGGTCATTCGAGCTAGATTGCAGGTAAAAACAGCATAACTTATCTTCCGTTCCTAATTTGTCACGGTTTCTTCAGCAGCTTTCAAGAGGGCAAGAACACAACTATGCAGAACTTAAAATTTTCAATTGAAACCAATGTTCTTTCCCTGCAGCAACGCCCAACTATTAAGGGGATTCCAAGATACATAGATAGCTGGCATGTTGTCAAAGAAACTTTAAGGTAAGACGAACTCCATTTTTTCTTGAATTTTGGTCTCATGATTCTGTTTAAATGCTTCGTGTTAAATGGCCACCTTTTCTAAAAGCTTAAAGCTTAAGACTTTAGAGAGGAGTATCATTTATAGAATTGCATTTACTATCAAGGCCCCGACATGTAGGCTGGTATTTATCGAAGCCTTGTACATGCAAGCTTTTATGTAAAACAGGTGCTGAAACTCAAACATAGGACCTCTCAACGGGCCTTACTCTAATAATTCCATGTTCATGAATGATCATCTATTTCACCATCTAATTTGATATCTCCGTGGCACCTTTACGAGCGTTTCTCCTGTTTGATGCACCAGATTTGAAGGTCCACGAGGTTTCTACAAGGGCATAACTGCAAACGTGCTGAAAAATGCTCCTGCTGCCTCGGTTACATTTATCGTGTATGAGAATGTGCTGAATATGTTGAAACTGGCTAGGAGGAAAGATCTATAATATAGCCATTCATTCATTCTTTTTTTCTTTTCTTCCAGTGAGATTGCTGGTTGGTGGTGTAGATGCAATAGGGCAATAGCTTTTGAGATTGATACATATGATTGCTTTTTCTGTTTTAGTTGTCATAGTTTCATTGTTTTGAAATCCTTAGTTGGAACTAACGATATAGCGTATGTTCATCGTTTTGAAACAAATTGAAATTTAAATCTTATACTCGTTAGAAAAAGGGCATTCCTAAAGTTTCTAGCAAGGTAAAGATAAGACTGTGTACATGTAATTTAAAAGAAACAATAACGATGAATTATACCAATTAAAGATTGATTATGTGAAGTAATTGTACAAATATAAAGTCATTCACAATTTATCATTATTATACATTTCGAATTACAAATTGAATCAATCCTTCTATGGTTCGTGCGCTTCAGTTCGCGATAATACAGAAGCCGGAAGAACTTTATAGGGGTTTAGTATTCCATTAGGATCTAAAACTTTCTTGATGGCTGCCATTGTTTGAACCTGCACACGAAAATTTTTATTTGATTAATAAAATCCTAGTCTATATTCTAAAAAATGACATTTTATTATTAACACGTACAAATGAGGTTGAACTTACACTTTCAGCTGACTTGCTGTAATGAATTTTATTTGCTTTCATCAGCCCAATCCCATGCTCAGCACTGATGCTTCCTCGTTGCTTAGATGTCCACTCATATACAAACGGTTCGATCTTAGCTAATATCTGAAATGAATGCATTTCTTTTAGAAAGCACTTCAGAATTAAAGAATCTACAGATGGAAAAGGAATGCAGTTACTTACACTGTCGTCATATTGTGTGGCTGAAATGTTGAGATGTAAATTGCTGTCCCCCAGGTGACCATAAGCCACGACATTTGCTGTAGTGCCTAGAAGTTGTAAATCAATTATTAAATTTGCCAGCTTTCGGAAAAAAAAAAATTAGTAAAAGTTTTCACCAGAGTTTTTTTCTGTGCCTGATTAAGAAGCAAGAAATTGAGTGAGATTATAGTTCGTTAGTTACCAATACGTCCACGTATTTCCTCTACAAGATCATACATCTTTTCTGGCGGCAAAGACAGGTCATACTTATAAGTAGCCCCTGCTTTCAACAGAGCTTCAGGTACTCCCTGTAGACAAGTAAACCATTTTTCCAATTATAACACTGACAGAAATTGTTATTTCAGTATAACAGTTGAAGCCTAAGTTATTACCTCGCGTATACGCCAAAATGATGATGCTTGATTTATATCTTGTGCTATAGCTCCATCAGTTAACAATCCACTTTCCATAGCCTGAACAAGGAATGCTTCAAGCTTCTCCCTAGTGATATTGGCGCAAATAGGGATTTCGAGAAAGAAAAGTTCATCAGCACCAACGACTTGTACATTTTTATAAGTTAATGTAATTAGTAGCACATTTAATGTCAGTAGTCATGTAAGGCAGGTTCATGGGACAAACAGTTTATGACAAAAAATGAGGTGCCATGGTGTCCAGTCACAATGGTGAGACCAAAATCAATTCTAGCAAAGATTATAGTTCTTACTGAGCATCTTGTGACAGCATGACAAAGAGAAACTTCCAGATCTTTATACTATGCAAGTACCAAATAAAATAAAGAATTACGATTGGTCAAGAATCAGAGAGAGACGTAGGAAAAACCATCACATAGGACGATTCATTTTCCTGGATGAGTTATGTATGAGAATTAGTTATTCAGTTACATGCTTCCAGTTAGCTGGATACCATGGGCACCGGTCTCAAGAAAATTACAGATTGAGTGAGTTTTAAATCCTGAAGATGGTGGAAAATTATTAAGAGGAAGAGGAAAAGAGTTACTTGTCATGAGATTCCATGCTGCCGGTAGTCTCAATCAGAATATAGAAGTTGTGCTTAGAGGAAGGTAAAGGGTCACGAAGACCATCTAATTGTTTCAGAACCTGTCAAACAAAACCCAAAAGTATAAGCTAGACATCATTTCAAACTATGAAGAAGATCTTTTGCTGGAATTATATATTTTGCTTAGAACAGGGAGCTCTTCACAGCCTTTCTATGATAATTAGCAATATATAAGGGAAAATTTTCCACATATACAAAGCAATGCTAATGTGAAGATTGCATGTAGAGTCGGAAGATATAGAATTTTACACAGAATACAGATAACTCATTGGAAGTGTTAATTTCATCTAAACAAACTTTACCAGATCCATAGCATTGATATCCAAAAACTCAAATGCAGAAAGAATTTCTCCAAGCTTCCTCTTAGCTTCCACCAAGATTTTCTACAAGCATCAGAAAACTATGTAAGATAGGTTCTTACATCACTCTTCAGCGTGCCATGGTAAACTGAACTTGACCACTATTAAAATTCATTTGTCGAAGAATAATCTAGTCATTAAAGAAAAAATGATACTATTACATTGAACTACTCCTTCCATTTTTTAGTACTAAGATATCCTATGCTCAAGCACTAGGATTAAGAAAATTTAATGACCCTTATCTATTCTCCTAGAAAATAGCATAATTTATCTATCTATTCACCTTTGAAAATAATATGAAAAAAGGGATTGGGAAGGATAGAGAAAAAAAGGAGTTTTAATGAAAGGAGTTGAAAAATGAGGAATTCATCTTTGAAATTTGAGAAATTCTTATAAAAAAAACAAGATTATGAGCTTAGGATATCTTATAAAAAAAACGGTGGGAGTATAACATACAAGCATCCAAATATGAATGAACAAAAACAGTAAACACCAGATTCATACGGTAACCTTTTTTTTTTTATCTGAGAAACTGGAAAATCGACATTCTTCTTAAATAAACCCTCAGTGGCAGTGGCGAGGACTACCGAGCTAATATTTTATAGATTCAAGCTTTACCTGACAGCTGAGATAATCTTCACAAGCAAGAAAAGCTACATTCACTGAAGACAACTTTGGAGGGGTAAGTATGGAAACCTTTGTTACAATTCCTAAAGATCCCTCACTCCCTACAAACATCAACTGATAGCTATAGTTTAGCGAAGATCAATCAGCAGATCTTACTATTATGGTAAATCCAATAAGAGATTTTTCACCTATAAACAAATGCTTCAAGTCATATCCTGTGTTGTCTTTGCGTAATGTACCAAGCATATCAAGCACAGTACCATTAGCTAAAACAACTTCAAGACCTGAAATGTCAGCCCCATAAAAGGGAGGCCCAAGAAAAAGAAGAAAACAAAAATCAACATTAGTAGACAGCAAAATAGTAGAACCGACACATATGGCCTAGAGAAAAACCATGCACTTCCATTGATGAATTGCCTTATTAAGAATTATAGATACAGCACATGTTCTGACAGAAATTTTCTCAAAATCATCTATTATGTTGAAAAACCTTCACAAAATTTAACAATCAGCACACAACGTGCGTACAGATTCTATGTTGTTTCTCTGTTTGCCTTTGGTTTATTTCTTTTGAGGGGGGTTTCTCAGTATGAATTCTTAGTTTCTTAAGTTCCATCCCAGCATTTTTTCCTGAAATGTGACATAAAATCTGAATATGCTGAAAATGTAAAAAATTTGTATGAGATTTACTACATTGAAGACGTCATAAGATTTTCATCCTACAAATTTTAAAGCCTCGGTTAAGGTCAAACCAAGATCTACAAACAGTAAAGATAAAGATTCACTGGCACCAAATTCTTGATAGACCAAATTCTAACATATGTTTGTTTGTACAAAAGAGAAGGAATAAGAAAACAACTCACCAAGAACACTGCCATGAAGTGAACCATACCGAATAAGGCGCAAGCCCCCAGCATTAGTTGAGACATTTCCTCCGATTTGGCAGCTTCCTTTAGCACCCAAATCCAGTGGCATAATATATCTGAAGAAGAAAACAGCAACAGGAATTAACATATAAGAAAAACTTTATTAAACAAGCTTCAGAAAGTCCAAATGGTAATTGAGAATTACAAGTGGCAACCCATGCCCAACCCCAAAAAAAAGACAGGAAAGAGGAGGAGGAGACAATCCACAAATTAAATATTCATGCTATGATAGAATCCATCCATCGGAGCAATTCACTAGGATAGCTCCTACTTTTTGGAAATGAAAAGCCTTCCAAAGGTCCTGTCTCACTCTCAGAAACTCAGTATAGACCAGAGCTGATGAGTTCACATATACTGTAATACTGTAGTTGAATTTGAATGTACAACATGCTATTTTGGCATATGGTTGCAATGTATGACCCGCAACCCCCACCCCCCACAAAAAAAGAAATGGAAGAAAAGAGTATAGGTATGCTGCATAGAAAGCCCATAAAAACAGGAATGTAATCAACAAATAACATATATTACCCTTCATTATCGAGAAATGAAATCAAGTTTTCCAGAATGCATCCTGCTTCACATACCAGTATACCGCTAACCTATTTACAGCTGAAAAGAAGTCAGCAATTTAAGTGCTAGTCAATAGTATCAGAGTTAATCTAAAATATCGATAGTTCTGTTTGAATTCTTCGATATTTTAACTTTTTATTCCTTATTTTCTTTTGGGAACCTGGTCCTGGAAGATAAAAGCTGAAGTTTCTAAATTTCCTAAGCACAGAACATTTAGCCATGGAAATGCCAAAAGCGCAACAAGTAAAAGTAAATCAGATATATATTAATTGAAGAGAGTATTATTATATATCCCTGAAAATCCAATGGACTTAGCAGCAAAAAGGACTCCACGATATGATAATTAATAAGGCTGTCCTGGTAACCAATGCAAGTAAATCGATAATATTTGCTATGAAAAAGTGTACCTTGTCAAAGGAAAGGATACTATTCATGGAGCCAATGTTGATGATCACCTGAAAGGATATAGATATAGAGGGAGGGATGGTTATACAAATTAGTCAAAAGATGAGGGAACCATAAGAAAATTACTTTTGAATGTCAAGTTGGATGGAGACTGTCCTTACACGTTAAACTGTCAATGAGGATTAAGTGGGCATGGATCTCTATAGTACAAGCTTGAGCTTAAGTGAGGGAAAGGCTCGAATCAGGAAAGAAAAAGATATGTTAATACCTCGTCATACACAGGGATGCTTCCTCCCACAAGACCTGTATTTCCACCTTGGGGGACAACAGCTAGGCATCTGGAATTACAGTAATCAAGAATCTGAGAAACCTATACAAGGGACGAAGAGCAACAGTTATAGCAGTAAAGTAAGTAAAAAAGGAAAGTCGAATTAGCCTCCTAATCAGAAAGCAAAAGGGAGAAACCAGAGTGCACGGAAAGGATCATCTGAATACTGTATATGCTACAGAAAGACAAAGTTTCCCTTCTACTTCCCATGAAAAGGGCACATATGTGTCTGGCTCAATGATGATATTAAGATCTTTAGACTTAAATACAACATATTTCTCAATTACTGAGTCAAGCCCAACACCTTAGTGCCTGAGGGCTTCAGTCTTGCTGGCAAGTGCCATGCTTCACAAACACAAGAAAATGCTGAACACAGTTCTTAGTTATCTCGACTTGTCTTCACTGAGTTATGCTCAATATTATCTCAATTATACAATAGGAAGAATTGCCTTAATTTACTGATAAGTATTTCTAAGGCTTAGAGTGAAACAGAGGAATATAGGCACGTGAGATGAGACACTGCAGACTTAAATTAAACAATAAATGAAGAAGAAAAGAAGCGAGTAGAATTAAAATTGTTCAAAACAAGAAATTCAACAATGCACTAAAATGAAAAAAATGCTAGCTTGGTAGTTGGAAGAAGACATTAACCTCTTGTGTGCTTCGAGGTTGTAACATAAGCTTACTTGAGCCTTTGTACTTCCGCATCCAATCTGTGTTTGCATCATCCAGCTTTTCCTCATCCTGAACGACACCTCTCTCACCCAGAACTTTCTTGAAATAGTTTATATCATCAGAATTTAATTTAGCAAAAGACTTGTTCCTCTCTGGTGTTGAGGCAATCGAAGCAAGATTTCTACGATAAGTTTGGAGGCCATCACTCTGAAATTTAGTTAAGCAACCTAGAATTCCAACACCAGATTGACTAGAATAGCAAACATTTCTCGACATAATTTTTTCGTGAAAGCAATCATCTTGCATGAACTGCTCATAAGTCGGAAGAGATTTGAAACTATGACCTGCCATCAAAGACAATGAAATTAAGCAAATGAAATAAATAGGTATCAGATCAATTACATAATGAGAGCAACTTCCGAATTGCTTTACATAGTGTACAATAAGTCCAACTGATTGAACAATTACCACACTACAGAAAATCACCTGAGGCAATTTGCCGGGGGGGGGGGGGGGACAAAACAAACCAAATCCATGATTCTTGTCACTCCAAGTCATTTTTTCCAGTCAATAACAGTAACAATACTTCAATGATCTAACACGAGCAAAACAATTATAAGTAAATTTAACAGTAAATACATGCATTGAAAATAAGCCCTCTTGATCGCATGCAGCAATCTGGATCAGTGTTTTCAAGTTCCCTTCATAATTTTGTACTTCCTCAAAGCATTTTCAAAATGAAAAACAAAAGTTGACTAAAAATGAACTTGCGCGAAAATCTCCTGAAAACCGAAAGCTCATCTACACATTCTTCAATTTGCATTACATCTCACAAATTACGAACATTTACACTAATATGAACAGATTTTACGATAATTCCACAGGTACCTGAGCTCGAAGGGAGGATTGAACCGAAAAACTTGAGGTTCAAGCGGCGATCTCTGAGGTTCCTCGAAGTTTGACTGAGTAGACGACTCGCTGCTGTCAAATTCTTCATCGCTTCATCAAAAATTCTTCGCCGCGAATTTCTGAGTATGATTGATCGGAATTTCTGAGAAGGAATTTCACTAATATAGAAAGGAGAACTGAGCAAGCTGTTTAGAATTTAGATAAGCTTCTTTCAGTAATAAAAGAGGCTAATTCTATATACAACCCCCACTTTACTCCTCACAGCCCCCATTTTCAATTAAAAAAGTAAAAAATCAACAGTTTTACTATTTTGTCCCCATAACCCCAATATGAAGGAAATGCAGTCGGGGGTTGCGATATTTTGCAGAAATTCGAAGCAGAATTCATTGAAGAAAGATGCGTTAAATCGACGGAATTCGTGGGATTTGGGGGTTGATCTAACATCAAAAGAAGATGATGAAATTATGATTTTTTTATGTATTTATTTTCTCCCTCATCTGTATGTAGACCTGCCCACGGGCCGAGCCCGCCGGTTTCGGGCCCAGCCCGGCGGGCTACAGGCCTCAGGTCTGCGTGAACCTAGCCCGGCCCTAGACTTCTGCCGCGATTTAGGGCTCGGCCCTAGGCCCGCCGGTTTCAGGCCGGGCCAGAACCGTAGGGCCTAGGGCCGGCCCGGCGGTTCACGCAAATGGGAAGCTGATGGTTGAAGCAACAAAGACAAAAACTTGTGTCAGCCGGAGGCACCGTGCGGCCGGGCCAAAGTGTCAATCTTTATACAGAAAAGTGTCAATTTATATGAATAAAAGTGTCAATGTTTAACATAATTATTTTACGAATAAAATGACAATTTTTAAAAGTGTCAATCTTTATACAGAAAAGTGTCAATCTATATGAATAAAAGTGTCATTGTTTTAGCCCGGCCGCACGGTGCCTCCGGCCGACCCAAGTGTGTCCCAGCAACAAAACAGAGCAATGCTCTGTTTTTACAAATTCCTCTCGGCATTTTGCCCCTATTGGGGTGTTTAAATATATATTTTTTTTCTTTCAACTTTTTTTAAGATTTTAAATTTTGTTCTTTTAAATTAATTAATTTAATGAATAGGAAATGTTAATTTGTCAACTTTTAATGTATATATTTTTTTAAAAATATTTAAATTACTCATTAAATTGTTGATAATGCATATCACATTATCAATTGATGAAGGTTTGCAAATTGCAATATTGATGAAAAAAATTACAATATTAAATTAAGCTCAATTTAATCACTTTGACAATTGAATAAGTATTTTTACCTATGACAAGAAAAATACTAAAAATTATAATAAGGGACTTGAACTCAATTTAATTTCAAAAATTAAGTTGCCTACGTATCCTCATTTTAATAGAGGAATCAAAGTTGACGTAGTTCTTATTACAACACAACGGTTCCTATTCCGCACCCGATGCCGATGCCGATCGATCCGTCTCGGTGAAGGCTTCATCTTCGCTCTCATTCCGATCATCCCATTCCGGTTCTTGAGCTCTAAGGTCGGCCCTACACCAATCATCGAGCAACATGGTAGCTTCAATGTTTGCCGGCTTCATTGTTGATCTTCTTTGATCTAGCATAAGACCTCCGGTGCTAAAGGCTTGTTCAACGGATACGGTGGATGCCAGGACGGCAAATAACTCCTTCGCCATCATGGAGAGTATTGGGTACTCCACTTTCTTCGACCACCATTTCAACACATCGATCGACGGACCACTATCTTCAACGCCAAAAACAAAACGAGTTTGCAAAAATATATCCAATTCACTATTACCTTGGCTCCTTGGATTATTATAGGTTCTATTTTGGTACATTCCTTGCATTTGTCTAACTAAAGGATCCATTGAGTCCATTGCAAAGGGAAAATCAAATGAAGACATCATAGTAGAAGAAGAAGAAATCTCCGTATTATCTTCATTACTACCATACTTTCTCCTATATTCATCAAAAAATTCTATCAAAGTCCTATGTAGATCATCCTTCATATCTTGCACATTAGGAAGATCAAAAAATATTTGTTCACCATCAATTACAACATTACTAAAGTCCATTTGCAAAAAAGCATCATAATAAATTTGTAGCATTTGACAAATACCTTCATATCTCCATTTAGGATCTAAACATTTAGCAATCAAGAAAACTTTCGGAATCTCCCTAAAATACTTTAGCCATTTTTGAACCATAAAATAAATCACACCTTGCAAGTTTGGCCTAGTAAAACAAGCCTTAAAAGACATGGCAATATACATGCAATGTTCCAACACTTTAATGGAAGTACAATAATAAACACCCGATAATTGTTTAGTAGCCATATGAAAAACCTTCAATAATCCATATAAATCATAACATGCATCCCAATGACTCTCATTAAGAACTAATTGAGCCGTGGAAAATTCTTTCCTAAAAAAATCACATAAATGACCCTTATACTCCATCGTACTATTAAGCATCTCATAAGTAGAATTCCAACGATGAGATACATCGGCTTTGAAACACGTATAAACAATATTCTTTGAACGACAATATTTTTGCCATTTTTTCCCCAATGTTTTTGATTTATGCAAATATTTAACAGCATTTTTAATAGGAACAACGGACTCTTGAAAAATCCCAAGCGCATCTTGGACACATAAATTCAAAATATGACAAATGCATCTAGAATGAAAATATTTTCCATCAAAAGATGGTGCACATGCTTCAATGAGTTGAGGAATACTAGCCGTGTTCGCCGTTGCAATATCAAAACCAACCGAAAAAACCTTATTAATCAAACCATATTCATTTAAAACGGTGATAATAATCAAAGCAATATTTTGAGCCGTGTGAGGCTCTTCAAACTCCCTAAATGCAATCAAACGTTTTTGCATAGTCCATTTTGCATCAATCCAATGACATGTAATTCTCATATAACTATATCTATTATATGCATCGGTCCAAACATCGGCACAAATAGAAACTTTATGACCCAAACGTTGCAAATATTTCATCAAATCTTTTTGTTTTTCCATGCATTGACGCCTAATCCTCTTAAGCATTTGAGTTCTAGCAACTTTACTAGCATTGAGACCTAAACCTTCTTTATAGGATGCTTCATACGTTATTCTATCGGCATAATTAAAAGGTTGTTTTTCCATAGCACAATATCTAGCACATGCATCTTCGTATCGACCTTTATCAAATTTAAATAAAGAGGGCGTACCCGTCTCCGAAGATGAAGTGGTACCTCGAATTTGAGTTTGAGAAGTCGACATTCCGAACTCCGTTGGATGAGTGCTCTCCATGTGCCTAGTCATAGTGTCGTAGCCTCCCTTTTCGATCCACTTATAAACGGTTGTGCAATAGTTGCAATACGCAAGGAATCTCTTTCGACCATCGGGTAGAGGAGGTTGGCCTTCGATCTCCGGAGCATCAACAAGTCGAAAGTGTTTCTTGAAGATGTCGGACTTCGGTGCTTTCTTGGGTTTTGATGAAGGAGGAGAAGGAGGAGGTTGATCGTCTTCGTTGTCGTCGTGCTCTTCATCGTCGTCGTTGGTGGAGCCATGAAATTCGAATCCTTGGCTTTCCATCGTATTCACCATTTCCTCAAACCTCGCATCTTCTTCTTCTTGGGCTTGAAATCTCGCATATTCTTCGGCTTGTAGTCGTTCGGCTACTTGCCTTGAGATTTCCTCCGATATTTCCGTCCTTCTTGACCTTTGAGTTTGTCGGCTATTTCCTTCGTCACCACCGACCACCTTGCCCTTACCCTTGTTTCCTTTGGAAGAAGACATAATGTGTGTGTGTAATTATAAAAGTGAGAGTGAGAATAGAGATTGAGTTGAAAGAGTGACAATAGAGATTTCAAAAATGAGAGTGAGAGCTTGAGAAAGTGAGAACTTGAGAGAGTAAGAGCTTTAGAGCTTGAGAGAATTAAAATGAGAGTGAGAGCTTGAGAGTGATAATGAGAGCTTAAGAATTAAAATTGGGTGTTTGATCTTTGAATATACCATGAATTTATAGGAGGAATGGAGGAAGAAGGTGTTGGAGGAGGGGGAAGAGGACAACCAAACGGCTAGGAGCCGTTGGTGGGCATGCATGCATGCTACAGCAGCAGCTGCTGAACCACACGGCCACACCCCTATTTTTCTTTCCGTTGGGCCCGTAGGGCCAGTCCCAGCCTGTCGGTCCTGGGCGGCCCGTCGGGCCACCTAACGGCTCTATTGGCCCATCGGTTCTAAGCCTAGCCCGGCGGGCCGCGGTTCCTTCGCACGTCGAACCTAGCCGGCCCTTCGTCATGGTCTAGGGCTCGGTTCGGGCCCGTTGACCTGCGGTTTAGGGCTCAGCCCGTTGACTTTAGGGCTAGGCTAGGGCTAGTCCGACGGGCCTGAAAAGCCCAAGCACGTCTACCTGTAAGTTTGGCTAAATCTAAGACACCCAAATATTTTGTTAATACTCCGTACAAAATTGTCGCGCACACAATACTGATAGGATGTGGCCTAAGCCAAGCATCAGGCCCAATATAATTAGACCTGGTCCAACTCGGCCTATATCAGCTAAGCCCACTCAAAATTCACTTCAGCCCAATCCCAGACAAAGCCCAGCAGAGCGAGTCTAGAAGCTCGGCCAAGCCCAAACCTAGCAACCCACGATCACAAACGTGGAGACGGTTACACACGATCCCCATGAGGAACTACCCACGACCTCGGTTGTAACCGCTCTTAGTTCTCTATAAATAGTGTCACTTGTATACGATTGAACACATATTGTAATAGTTGTTAGAACACTTGAATACTATACATTCTCTCCTTTCCCGTGGACGTAGATCTAACAAACGATCGAACCACGTAAAATCCTCTTGGGTTCTTCATTTTTCTCTCGTATAATCACTCTAAAATCCCACGATCGATCACTGGCGCCGTCTGTGGGAACAAAATTTTTGTGAAACCAATCAGAGTTTTTGAGTGAAGATACGATGGTGAAACAAACTCGCTCCACCACCACCGCGGCTGCCGCCAAGGCAAAACAACACCAAACCGACCCGCCCACTGATCAACCTCGCAACGAGGAGGAGGCCGACGTAAGTCAAGCTCGGCACACCGCTTCCCAAGTCCGACTTGGAGAACAACCCATAATCCACCAAACTCCCGAAGGCCACCTGGAGGACGTCTCATTGGGCCAGTCCGGCAACTCAACTAGTAGCGGTGGGCAAGGCCAGGGCGGTCGCCGATGCGGAAATGCCACACTCCAACCCGAGCTTGGAGATGCACTGAAGGCGTACTTGGACCTCCACGAACAAGACTTTCGTAAGTTCGTCGATCAACATCGACAACAGAGTCAACGCGGAGAGGACGGAGCCGAACCGTCACAGCGGCGATCCCAAGTCTCCAGATCGTTGGAGATAGGATCGCCGAACTTCCCCGAAGGCGACAGAGCAATAATCGCCATGGGAACAACGGCCGCGCTTCACCGCAGCACGGTTCGACATCATCTCGTCAAAATGCTGCTCCACCTCGGCGTGACGAAGGAAACGCTTACCAGGGAAGATTCACCGTCTACGGTCGAATCTCGACTCCCTTCACTAATAGGATACTCTATACTCCCCTCCCGTCGACGTATAGAGTACCTCCTATCTCGCCCTACAACGGGTCACAAGACCCCAGCAACTTTTTATCCTGGTTCCAATACAACATGATGAACCAGGGACTTGCCGAAGACGTTTACATGTGTAAAGTCTTCCCCGAGCTGCTAGTGGACAACGCTAGAAGTTGGTTCGACAGCTTACCAAATTGCAGCATAGGGTCGTATGTCGACCTACTCGACGCCTTCGAGCGTCGCTTCTTTCAAAAAGCCGAGGCGAAGATCAGCCCGGCCCAGCTCCTAACCTTAAGGCAGGGGCTAGGAGAAACGATCAGCGACTTCCTAGTCCATTTTTATAACGAGAGCCTTAAAATCGATCGTCTCTCCGACGATGTTCTCATATCGGCGTTTCAAAACGCCATTCAGTCCGGGATTCTCTTCAGAGAGCTCGTGAAAGGCGCGGCCAACGACCTCCAAGCAGCTATGGAGGATTGCTGATACATTCGCGGAGGCGGATGAGGCTGATCGGAAAAAGCAGGCAGCAGATCGACCCGAAAACAACGACAAGAAGAAGAAAGAGGAGCGCACCGACCACGGGCAAGGTCGTCGAAGTGCCCTTGAAAGGTTACAGCGAGGACCCCTCGAGTCCCGCTTAGGACCTCGGCCCAACCAAGACCAAAGTCAGTACACACCGCTGACAAAGTCCAGGGCCGAAATATACGAGCTTCATGCGAACTTGTTCGAGAAGCCGCCACCCCTGTCCCGAGATGGATCGAAGCGCCGATCCAAGGAGAAATACTGCAAGTTTCATAATGACTACGGTCATGAAACCGAGGACTGCAGGGACCTCGCCTCGGACATCGAGCACATGGTACGCGACGGTACCCTTAAGCTGTACCAAAGTCGCAACTAGCAAGAAACCCGACCTCAGGGGAGAGGCAAGAGGAAGAAGAATAGGGGAGGGAACAACTGCGCCCCCCATCATGACAAGAGGCCACAACACGATGACGAGGATGAGGATGAAGATCAGCCTCAATATGATGCAGTCATCACTGCCATCACCGGACTGCCTGAAGGCGCGATGAAGTCATCGTTGAAAGCCAAGGCCCGAAGTCAACAGCGGGAAGAACCTGCCCAGAAAAGGTTCAAGAAGGACGAGGTCGTCACCTTTTCCGGCGATGACCCAGTCCCCCATGCCGTACCTCATCAAGATGCCACCATAATCGAGGCCATGGTAGCCAACAAATTGGTCTACCGCATATTTATTGACAGTGGAGCCTCTGTGAGTGTGCTTTTCAAAGACTGCTTCGATAAGCTCGATATCGAAGAAGCATGTCTAAGGCCGGCACCCATGCCGCTAAAGAACTTCACACAACAAGAGACGACGACGGAAGACATCATTTCACTGCCCGTGACAGTTGGAAAGAGCCCGTTATCCACTACGAAGATAATTCACTTCTTCGTCGTAAAAGCCAGCTCCCCCTATAACATCATCTTAGGAAGAGATTAGCTAATAGTGATGAAGGCGATCTGCTCGGCCTACCACCTGATGATCAAAATTTCATCTAAAAACGGAGTGATCACGCTTCGGGGAAACCAGCTGCAGGCCAAGGAGTGCATGCAGGTCGCACTCCGAGGTGCTGGGAATCAGCACCCTCAAGCATAGCAACTACAGAACCCTGAAGAGATGGAGCCGACGTCGCCTCCATCCGTCGAGCCGGTCGAAGACTGTCGCATTATACGAAGATGACCCTGCCAAGGTCGTCAAAGTAGGGTTCGTCGGAGAGAACGAGCTCCGAAGTCAAATTATCCGGCTACTTCGGGAATACAGAGATGTCTTCGCTTGGTCGCCGCTAGACATGACCGGGGTGGCACCAAGCGTCATCACTCATCACCTCAACATCGATCCCGAGGTGAAACTAGTTCAGCAGAAGCAGCGAGCCTTCGCAGCCGAAAGAAATCAAGTGATCCATGATGAGGTTCGCCAACTGTAAAAGGCCGATATTTTATTCGAAGTGAAATATCCGACCTGATTGGCCAACCCCGTGATGGTAAAAAAGCAAGGAGGCGGGTGGCGGATGTGTATTGATTACACCGACCTTAATAAGCACTGCCCAAAAGACCGCTACCCCCTCCCCAACATTGACAAGAAGGTCGAAGCTCTTGTTGGCCACAAGATGTTCAGCTTCTTGGACCTATACAAGGGATACCACCAAGTCCTCATGAACGCCGAGGACGCGCCGAAGACCGCCTTCGTCACGGACTTTGGCATCTATGCATATAAAAAGATGCCCTTCGGACTGAAAAATGCTGGAGCTACATACCAAAGGATGGTCGACAAGATTTTCGAAGCCCATATCGGTAGAATTGTCGAAGTGTATGTAGACGATATAGTCGTAAAAAGCAAGGAAATCGCCACTTGTGTAAACGACCTTAAAGTTGTTTTTAGCCTACTTCGTGAAGTGAATCTAAAATTAACAGAAAATTGTACTTTTATGGTCCGATCTGGAAAAATTTTAGGGTGTTGGGTTTCACGCGAAGGGTTAAAAGCTAACCCATCAAAAGTCCGAGCCATCCAAGAAATGCAAGTGCCGAAGTCAATCCATGACGTGCATAAACTGACGGGCTGCCTAGCCGCCTAAGTTGTTTCCTATCTAAGGCCGCCGAAAAACAACTTTTGTTCTTCAAGATACTAAAGAAGGCGCCGAACTTCGAATGGAACGACGAGCACAAGAAAGCTTTCGACGGCTTGAAGAAGTACCTCGCAAACCTCCCTACATTATCTGTACCAAAAGAGGGCGAGGTCCTCTCCCTATACCTCGCTGCTTCGGACGAGGCAATCAGTGCAGTCCTGGTGCAAGAAGAAAAACTGTCGTCAGCTACCCATCTATTTCATAAGCCGGGCCCTAAAAGGACCGAAGACGAGGTATCAACCTTTGGAAAAGGTCGCACTTGCATTGGTGAATGCAGCAAAAAGACTTCGACCGTACTTCCACGCGCATCCAATACAAGTGCTGACCGACCTCCCACTTCGGCAAGTGCTTACAAAACCAGAAGCGTCCGGGCGAATCACTAAATGGGCTGTAGAACTCGGCGAGCACGCGATTTCCTTTGTACCTCGCCAAGCCATTAAAGGGCAAGCCTTGGCCGATTTCCTAGTAGAAGCCAACGGACGTGCAGCAGTCCGCCGAACCTACTGAGGATAAATCAAAGGCCGAAGCACCGAAGCCACCGCCGCAAGACTATTGGAAGGTCTACGTGGACGGGGCATCAGGCAACAAAGGAAGCGGAGCCGGGGTCTTACTCATCAGCCCGGAAGGAAAGGAGACCACCTATGCACTCCGGTTCAACTTCCCGATCATAAATAACGAAGTGGAGTACGAAGCTATAATCGCTGGACTTCGTCTAGCCCAAGCTCTTCAAGTACAAGCCATTCAAGTTCACAGCGATTCTCAAGTCGTAGTGAGCCATATGCTAGGCAAGTACGAGGCCAAGGGTGAACGAATGAAAAAATACCTCCATACGGCCAAATGCCTACAACAAAACTTCTCATACTTCGAGTTGGTGCAAATCCCAAGAGGAGATAATGGCCGAGCTGACGCACTAAGCAAACTCGCGTCGTCTTCAATGACCTCTCCGGTGGAAGAAGTACAGCTCCGAAGTATTGATGAAGCCGAAGTTAATGTAGTAACCGAAGATGGACCGAACTGGATGACTCCACTTCGCAACTGCTTAGGAAAAGGCGAACTCCCAACCGATAAGATCGCGGCTATGAAGCTCCTGGCTAAATCCACCAAGTACAGTCCTGGAACAGGGAGTGCTGTATAGAAAATCCTACCTCCAACCTCTCTTAAGATGTGTGGGCCCAACCAAGCGAACTACGCACTGCGCGAAGTCCATGAAGGCTCCTGTGGCAGTCACATCGGAGCCCGCGCCCTGTCCAAAAAGATCATGAGGTGGGGTACTATTGGCCCACCATGTTCCAAGACGCTATCGACCTCGTCAAACAGTGTCCGAAGTGCCAAATCCATGCGACGGTTCCGAGATTGCCACAGACCGAACTGGCCAGCATACAAAGCCCTTGGCCGTTCATGCAGTGGGGAATAGACATCGTCGGCCTGTTTGAAAAAGCTCCCGGCCAACTACAGTTCCTCACTGTAGCCATCGACTACTTTACGAAGTGGGTCGAAGTCGAACCACTGGCGCGGATCACAAGTAAAAATGCCCTAAACTTCGTTTGGAAGAACATAGTTTGTCGCTTCAGCATACCTCACGTCCTCGTCTCAGATAACGGAACCCAATTCACAGACAGGACGTTCAGAGAATGGTGTGACAAACTCCACATCCAACAAAAGTTCACCTCGGTAGCCCATCCTCAAGCGAATGGTCAAACCGAGGTTACGAACCGAACGATAGTCATAGGGTTAAAAACCCGACTCGATAAGGCCAAAGGAGATTGGGCAGCGAACTTACCCCAAGTCCTGTGGTCGTACCAAACCACCCCCCGGACATCACACGGTAAAACACCATATAGCTTGGTGTATGGAACCGAAGCGGTGATCCCGGTAGAGATCAGTTTGCCGAGCCCCTGAACGCTTAACTTCGCAGCCCAAGACAACGAAGAGAGACTTCGAACTACCTTGGGTTTGCTAGAAGAAAAATGGGAACAAGCCTATATACAAGAAGCTCGATACAAACAGCAAGTAGCTCGGTATTATAATAACTGGGTGAAACATCAGCAGCTCCAAGTAAGCGACTTCGTACTTCGGAATAACGAGGTCAGTAAGGCGGAGAAGCTCGGAAAATTAGAAGCCACCTGGGAAGGACCATACCGAGTTCAAGAAGTCCTCAGAAAAGGGTCGTACAAGCTCGTCCACTTATCTGGTGAGCACATACCCCGTACATGGCACATTACTCACTTAATGAGATACTTTGTATAAACGGAGAGTAATGTTCAAGTTCATTTAGGTTGTAAGAGTCGGGTCGTCTTGTCAAGTTTTGTCTTATTTTAACTTCAGTCTTCTATCAATTAAATTTTAATTTTTCATTTACTTACTTAAATCTTTTGAATATATTTTGCACGTCTCTCTCTCGTTTATGTTGAGTATCTCAATTTTAAAATTCTGACAAGGATTACACAAATTAAACTCCGCTTCGGAGTAACACCTAAACGCGCGTAAGGGGACCACCCCTATCGATAAATTCGACAAATAAGGAACCTGAAAGCCTTAACTTCGTCTTCGGACGAAGTGGCTAACTGAAAGCTTAAACTTCGTCACCCGACGAAGTGGCTACATGAAAGCCCTAACTTCGTTCTCAGACGAAGTGGCTAACTGAAAGCCTAAACTTCGTCACCCGACGAAGTGGCTACATAAACGCCTTAACTTCATTCTCGGACGAAGTGGCTACCTGAGCCTAAACTTCGTCTTCGGACGAAGTGGCTAACTGAAAGCATTAACTTCGTCACTAGATGAAGTGGCCCCCTGAAAGCCAAACTTTATTTCATGGCAGAGGAAGCTGCCTTCGTTTAAAATAAGGGAATCTATCTTAGTTAAAGACGAGGATGAAAAGCTTAAATACAAGTGCAAAAATTTTCATTTTATTTGAATGGAAAAAATGTACAAATATTACATTAAGAAGACGAGGAACCCGGAGGTTTTGGCTGACTAAAGCTGAGGCAATATCTAGCAAAATCCCTGCCAGAATTAAAGTTCAAAATATCGTCTACACTAAGCCTGCCTCTACCTCGTCCAGGAGCCGAACTTTGACCTTTACCTCGGTCACTCTGAGCTCCACGACATCGGGCACCTTGGCTCGCTCGACCTTGACCTCGTCCAGATGCCAACCGCCGCTCTTGACTGTAAATTTCTCGAGATTTGCGTGTGACAATCCTAGGATCAGGGTTGGCCGACCTCAAAGATTCACCTTTCAAGAATTCTCTAGAAGTGTGGTTAGCAACCTCGAGTCCGAACCAGGAGTAGCCGAAATCGAAACCTCAGCCTCTGACAAAATACGTCGTTTCAACTTCGGAAAGCGATCAAGAACTATCTCGTAGATGCTCGCTACATGAATGAGTTCTTCAAATTCATCCCGAACCTGCCAGGAGTCCATCCCATATTGGTCCTTGTAGCTTCGGCACCGAGCCTGGAGTTCCTTGACCTTACTATAGGTCTGAGAAATGGTAGATCCCCCAACTCGGTGAATAATAGCCTCATACTCCGTATGCTCCACGACAATCTCCTTGAAAGTTTTGATGTCGTCCAAAGCTTGCTGGTACTTGTCATCGAGCTCCAGATACTTCGCGTGCACTTCATCAAGCTTTTCCTGAGCAGTTCGAAGCTGCACTTCAGCCTCGACCTTGATGTTATCAGCTTGTTTCTTCCAGTTAGAAGCATCGATCTCGGCTACTTCAACAGCTCGGCGAAGTTCGGATATTTCTCTCACAAAGTGAGAAGCATCTAAAAATCAGGAGCAGACTACAGCATAAATACAAGCAAATTTAAAAAAAAAGGCTTTTCATTTATAGCCGAACACGGCAAATGAAACGCCACCCTAATGGTGACGAAGTACAAGGCTACAAATAAAATTAAAAAAAAGAGAGAGAGAGGGAAAGAAGCCAAAAAATCGTGAAAAGCGTCAGTTGACTCCATCACGATTTTCTCCTTCTAGGCTGACCTCTGATTCGGCTTCGGGCTCCTTTGGGTCATCGCGGGCTGGCTCATCGGTGGTCCCCTCCCCAACCGGCCTCTTCAGCAGATCGGCAATGACTGTCTCCAGGAATTCGTACCTGTCAACGGGACATCGTCGAATGGCACCTTCGTTGAGCGGACTCCTCTGCGCGGCGAGCTGCTCGACAACCGGAATTGAGAAAGTGTACTCCAAAAGCACCTCGGCGAAGTCACGCAGTGTCTCCTCCTCCGTCATGGTAGCATACCCGTACTTGGTTTTGTCCAAATCCGGGATGTCCTTGGCGATATCATCAATCACCGCTGAGACAACCGGGGTGCTCATGACACTCACCAGCTGAACCGCCATCCGAGAGAAGTGCGTAGACCGGAAGACTCGCTCCACCAAAGCGCGGAACACACCTCCCTGTCCAGCTACCACTCCGGCAACTTGGGCCCTCAGCCGACCCACTTCTGCCTCTAGCTCGGCAGCCCTCTTCTTCGCCTCTTCGGCGACAGCCGAAGCTGCTGCCTCCCTCTCTGCTGCTGCCTGCGCCGTGGCCTCGGCGACAGAGATCTTAGCCATTAGCCGATCCTCCACCGCCGCGACTTCGGCAGTCTTTCTCTGGAACTTGGCAACTCCACTCGTGATGAAGTTCGCCAAGCCTCGCAACCCGTCCAAAGCCACCTCGGCTTCCTAAAAAGAAAAAAAAATGAGGGGAAAATTTTATTAGACGGTACCATCACCACATACAACTACTTCAGGTTTCACACTTACCTCGGGGAATGACATCTCCCGTGCATGTCCTTGGCCCGAGGTCGGGCCACTCTCGATGATCGTCACTTCGTCATCCAACGAAAGTAATGTCCGTCGAGGTCGTTGGCCCACCACCTGCGCTGGAAGGGAGCTTAAGAAGGGAGCGTCCAGCTGCGAGCTCACAGACACCGACCTCCCTAGGTCGGTTGTCCTTTCCGACGACGTCGCCGAAGTCGTCTTCTCAACCACGAAAGTGGAGGGCTTCTGCCTCTTCCTCTTGTTCTTATTCTGGAGAGCAGCCTGGATAGCTTGAGCGTCCACTACACAAAAAAAAAAAAAAAAAAAAAAAAAAAAACCAGTGTCAGTCAACACCAACGGAATGCCGAACACAAAGTAGTAAAGCAGGGCCTTACCCAAGTCCGCAGTGGATACGAAATTATATGGGCTTAGCCCATGACTTGCGAGATAGGCCTCCGAATAATCTCTCTCAATGAGGCCGACGCTCATCAAGTCCGTCTCGAGCTCACCGACGGGTTTCCTAGTGTCTCGAGATGAGAACTTATCCTTGGTCCAAGGATACAACGGCACGCCTTCAGTCCGGCATAAGAAAATTTTCTTCTGCCAGTTCGGCACCTTGGTGGGCGTCCCTAACTTAAACCTATTAACAGGGGAAAGGTATGCCCACCCCGTTGGACCAAGCTTAGGTCTAAAAAACCTAAGAAACGAAACTACAGAAGGCGTACCACCACGGCGGCTGACCTCGAAACAAAACCCTACGACCTGCTTGATGGAGGGCGGTGCCAACTGGCCTAACGCCAGTTGCAATTCCTCTAACAGCTCGACAAAAGAAGGATTCAAAGGAAACCTTAGCCCGAAATGAAGATAGTCTTCATATACGGTAAAAAATCCTATGGGAGGAGAACTACCCCTATCGACATCACAAGGTAGAAGCAATTCGACCGACTCGGGAAATAAGAAACGACGAGCCAAATCTTGTATATGAGAGAGAGACATGGTGGAGGCACATGCCAAAGAGGCGTTGGACCCGACCAACGGTGGGAATTCGATTTCTCGAAATGCCGGCGGGACTAACACGCGAGTATATACATTTAACCAAACCTTCGCCGGAAATCCCCTAAACGGCGAAGGCGAAATCTCTATGTTCGCACTATCAGTACCTATTTGGGGAGAAGAAGAAGAATCCATTATAAGGGAAGTACTTACTTGTCACAGCTTTTTCCGACTACAAATCACCGGGAAATAGACTGAACGGCGGCGGCGGTTGCAGAATTTTGGTTTAGGGTTTTTTCTCTCGCTTACAATTGGAAATCGATTGAGGGGGGAAAATATTTTCTAGCGTACATTGGAAGCTTTTATAAGCAAAGGCGCGCCTTTTCAAATCCCGCCTCTTCACATGCTCCAACAAAAAAGCGACGCGTGTCCTACTTACCCTGACACCAACAGTCGCGCCCTTCACATCACGACTATTCAAGCCCGACCTCATTCGACGAGGCGGTACGAACTTCGACTTCGTCGAAATCCTAATTTCGACGGGGCCAAGTGTAATTCAAGCCCGGCCTCGTTCGACGAGGCGGTACGCACTTTGACTTTGTCGAAATACTAATTTCGACGGGGGCAAGTGTAATTCAAGCCCGACCTCGCTCGACGAGGCGGTACGTACTTCGACTTCGTCAAAATCCTAATTTCGACGGGGGCAAGTGTAATTCAAGCCCGACCTCGCTCGACGAGGCGGTACGTACTTCGACTTCATCGAAATCCTAATTTCGACGGGGGCAAGTGTAATTCAAGCCCGACCTCGAAAAACCTTTCCAAATCACTGCGGTAGCCTCGCTTCTCAGACTTTTTGGGGATGTGGATGTGATAGGATGTGGCCTAGCTACTAGGCCCAAGTATCAAGCCCAATATAATTAGACCTGGTCCAGCTCGGCCTATATCAGCTAGGCCCACTCGAAATTCACTTCGGCCCAATCCCGGACAAAGCCCAGCAGAGCGAGTCTAAAAGCTCGGCCAAGCCCAAACCTAGCAACCCACGATCACAAACGTGGAGGCGGTTACACACGATCCCCATGAGGAACTACCCACGACCTCGGTTGTAACCGCTCTTAGTTCTCTATAAATAGTGTCACTTGTATACGATTGAACACATATTGTAATAGCTGCTAGAACACTTGAATACTATACATTCTCTCCTTTCCCGTGGACGTAGATCTAACAAACGATCGAACCACGTAAAATCCTCTTGTGTTCTTCATTTTTCTCTCGTACAATCACTCTAAAATTCCACGATCGATCAAATACATCTTCGCCATTGGTAATGGTGGCTATGTCATTACTCTTTTTTCATAATTTTTTTTTTTGGATGAAAATATAAATGAATTGGTTCGTTGGGGGCTACAGAATACAGGGGCAAAATAGCACATTTATTAATAATTTTATATTTTTTAAAATAAAGGGGATGTAAGGAGAAAAATAGGGGTTGTATTTAGAATTACCCAATAAAATATTGCAAGATTTTGCAAAATAATTGGGCCTCCAATAATTGTTGGATTTTTTAGGCCCAATTAATATTAAAATTTTAGCCCAATCCATATTAGAGTTTAGGCCCAATCCAAATCTCTTCTCCAACCAACCGACCCCTATCCTATTCTTCTGTTATCGCACAGCTCTCACTCACTCCCTCTCATGGCGTCTTCCTCTCTCTATTCTCTCTCTTCCGTTCTGAATCAACACCACTGCTTAAAACTCCCCAAGCAGTGCTCAGTTGTCACACTCAGGTACTTCTCTCTGAAGCCATGCCGTTATACGTCGATCTCCGACGCTCAAATTTTCTGCCGCCGCCGTGCATCTGGCCGGAGCTCCTCCGCTGCTGTCTCTCGCTGCCTTTCCAGAGGCTTCTCCCAGTCTTATTCTCAGTCTCCGGTTTCCGGTAGCGGTAGGCTTTTGGAGATTCCAAGTCTTCATCAATTCATGCCCAAAGCCACCGCGACGGTCGCCGATTCTGGCATTTCCGATCCCCAGCTCGAGTAAGTGTTTGTCTGAGTGTCTATTTTTTTCCCATTTTTTGTAATATTTTCAAATTTTCGCTTGGATAAATGAGTTGCAGTTTTATATGGTAAAGTTAGTAGCAAGTATGGAATTGATATGTTCTTATCTCTAGGGGCAGATGATTTCTTCATTACACTGAAATTCCGATGCATATTTAGCCAAATTTTCTTGATTATTATGATTTCAGCCTTGATTCTCATTTGTTCGTTCCATTTCTTTCTGGTTTATTCGGTAAGCAAATCTTAGAAAGCATATTTTTTGTTGAAAACTTGTTGCATCATACAATTCATGAACTTATATGCTTAATTGTCTCAATTTCTCCAGCTCAAACACTGAGTCTGATGTTCTTCCGAAAGGTCGTATATACCATGAAACTTATGGATGCCAGATGAATGTCAATGATATGGAGATTGTCTTATCTATCATGAAGAAAGCTGGATACAGTGAAGTTGCAGAAGTTCCTGAGAGTGCAGAGATTATTTTCATAAACACTTGTGCGATCAGAGACAATGCAGAACAGAAGGTGTGGCAGAGACTCAACTATTTTTGGTTTCTGAAAAGGGAATGGAAAAGTAATGTAGCTACAGGAAGATCTCAATCCCTACGTCCTCCGAAAGTCGTAGTCTTGGGATGTATGGCCGAGAGGCTGAAGGATAAAATACTGGATTCGGATAAGATGGTCGATGTTGTATGTGGGCCCGATGCTTATCGAGACTTGCCACGTCTGTTAGAAGAAGTGGACTCGGGTCAGAAAGGGATCAACACGCTTCTCTCACTCGAAGAAACTTATGCAGACATCAATCCAGTGCGAATCTCAAAGAATTCGATAAGTGCATTCGTCTCTGTAATGAGGGGCTGTAACAATATGTGCTCGTTTTGCATAGTTCCTTTCACCAGAGGTAGAGAGAGGTCGCGCCCTGTGGAATCCATTGTTAGAGAAGTGGCAGAGCTTTGGAAGGAAGGAGTCAAGGAAGTAACTCTTCTTGGGCAAAATGTGAATAGCTATAATGATACATCTGATGTCGAAGAGGTTGAATCCGGACTGAACTGGAAGTACAGTGACGGTTTTTCTAGTAGATGCAAAGTGAAGAACATGGGCTTACGCTTTGCTGATTTGCTCGATAGACTTGCAACTGAATTTCCTGATATCCGATTCAGATACACTTCCCCTCACCCTAAAGATTTTCCTGATGAATTATTGTATGTGATGAGAGATAGATACAATGTTTGCAAAAGCATCCACTTGCCTGCACAATCAGGCAGCAGTACGGTACTAGAAAGGATGCGAAGGGGATACACCCGCAAAGCATACTTGGATCTTGTTACAAAGATACGTACTATAATTCCCGATATGGGGATAAGCAGTGATTTCATATGTGGTGAGTTCGTTTACCCTTTTGTTCGTTATCCTCATTTCTTAGGCAGTTTTTGGTGAAGTAGAAAGACATAGCTCTCTAATTTGCAGCTTGGAAATTTTTTTTACCTGATCATTGTTCTTTGCAGAAGTAAAAGTTTAATGTTATAAGATGCAAATTCTATTTGAGCATCAATTAGGGAAGTTGTCTTCTTGAGTGAAGAATTGTACTTTTTATCTAATTTTGAACTAACCCCAAAGATTCTATGTTGGATTGCCATACAAATTTGATAGCTTATGTTAACCCACTTCTGTTTTAACTTTTCTTGATCACATTCACAGGATTTTGTGGGGAAACAGAGGAGGATCACCAGGATACTTTAAGCCTTGTTAGAACTGTGGGGTATGACATGGCGTACATGTTTGCTTACAGCATGAGAGAGAAAACCCACGCCCACAGAAACTATGAAGATGATGTTCCTGAAGGCGTAAAGCAGAGGAGATTAACAGAGCTGATCGAAGCCTTCAGGGAGAGCACAGGTCAGTGTTTTGACCGCCAACTCGGGTCTATCCAACTCGTGTTAGTTGAAGGTCCAAACAAGAGAGCACCCGAAAAGGAGCTAATCGGGAAAAGTGATCGTGGCCATAGGGTATCATTTCCCATTCTTCCAGTTCCAGATAAAGTGGACAGCGATGTTAAAAGGAATCCAAAAGTTGGCGACTTCGTGGAAGTTCACATACTAAAATCCACGAGAGCATCGCTTCATGGACAAGCACTCACCATCACCACATTGAGCTCGTTCCATGCTGAAGAAACGCTCGAAGAACCTCTTGCCTGCGTTAATGGAGCCTAGAATCGCTCCTCGCCTCCACATTAGTGAAACCCGAACTGGCTTTCGTGTTAGAGTCCTTACTCTTCTCGATCAAGGATCGTTGGGAGGCGGTAGCTGAGCTTACATCGGTATTTCCTTTAAAATTATGCTTCTCAAATGCTCTTGATATCTTAGGCAGCCTGAGTTTCCTTTAATTTGCTGCATCGTCATATAATTTTGTAGATATGTACATAGATATTTGAACTTTAGGAATTGCTAATTCTTGTAATAATATATACTCCCATGTTTGAACTTAGGATTCTTGATTCTCTTTGATGCATGATAATGCATTTTTCCCTCTTTGAAATTCAGTATTTTCTTCTTTTTTGGGCTTTCCTCTCTATGGGCCTTGGTAATGTCACTTAATTTTGGGCCTAGCCCTCTTGATTTTAGTCATCCAATTTTCAAGTAAATTTTATTTTTACAATTGTGCGAGTTATTAAATTCTTTATTGTAATTATTGCAGATACATAAAGATGAAAGTAGTACTTGCAAATTATTATGTACGTCTAATTTTAAAATTGATGCACTACGTAGAACATGATTCGTTTCACTTTTAGTATATATAGTAATATATTAGTAATAAATTAATGCTAAACACTACTAAGTGTAATCATCATATTCATCGAATCCCACAACAAATATATGGTGACCATAATGATTTTCCTTTTCCATTTCTTGCCTTACTGTACATATAAAAAAATGTCAAATGTGGTACAGTGGAAAAAACTGTTGAGGTGTTGTGTTTTGTGATTCCAAAAATTAATTTTCTATTTATAGTTTCAAAAGATCCCATTTTTAAAATAATTGTTCGATTTTTTTTTACAGATTATGTAGCTTTTGTAAGAGCCATGCATTGAATTTGATCTTTAATTCTCCATCAATGTTAGTATGGGTAATAAAATGCAAGAAATCCAAATCCTTAATTAGTTCTGTTGGGAACCTTTTCTCTCTTTGAACTAAGTTTTGATAATGCTATTAGAAACTACACTTAGACAAT